>CM018048.1:18886054-19238554 GCA_008638375.1 Nyssa sinensis | reverse complement strand
ATACTTTAATTTGAATTATTCCTTAGTTGTTTTTTCTTAAAATTGTTTTCGTTATACTGAAAACCCCCATCCTTGTTCACATAACATAAAACTAGGCTAGATACTCTCCATGGGAATGATCCTTACTCCACTACTACATGTATTTTTAGGAGTTTAGGTTTTATTTTTTTTGGTTGCTTGTGACAGCACACCACTTGACATAACTCTTAGATGAGTAGTGATGTTGATGTCAATGAACCATAAAAGCTGTAACACCCACCTCTAATGAAATTGGCTATTAAGACAACGCGATGAAAATTAACATAGTAAAGCAACTTTTGAAGACAGTTGGGGTACCATGTCAAGACATGACCTAAACTAGGGTTAGGAACTAACCTAACCCAACAGTGAGCCATAAACCTAGTTAAGTCATAATCAAATGTGGGATTAACATTTAACCTCACCAAAGGTGAGCCTAACCCACTTTAAGATTGTAGGATTAAGTAGTCGAGAACATCTTTAAAGTGAAATGGGAAAATAGACATTAAACTATAATGACAACTTTAAGGGCTACAAAGGACACATCTATGAACATGACCACCCTAACAAAGGCACGATGAGAATAAAAGTACTAAACATATACACACACATTTTAGTACATAAATATACATATGAGAATATGTGCATGAATACACAAACATGTATACCTACACATGCGCCTAAAATAAATAAATGAATATATATATATACCTAAATATATATATATATATATAAAGAACCGAAATGATATAGATGTATATATACAAATACAAGCACATGTATACATATATACACATACACATACCTGAGATACATGTATAAAGGAATACATATACACACACAAGAATACACATATAAGCACGATTGTGTGTGCATGAGTATGTGTGAGAAAGAGGAAGAGCTTGGTGAAAGCAAGTGTGTGTGCATGTAAAGACTTCCTAGTAAGTAATTTCCTAGCTTTAACATGAGTCAGAGTTAGTCAAAATAATAATAATAGAGTAAAGAGTAGCAAATAGCCAGTCACCAAAATGAGCAACAATGACCCGAGGGTCCAAAAGGCTTATCCCAAGTATGATACAAGAAGGCAATAATAATGAACCAATCAAACTGCAATCTAGCCAATCATGAAGTCTCGCTGCCGCAACAAATACGATAGCCAATCGAAAGTACATCATGCTTGCAACAATATGATCATTCACAGGCATAAAATATGATCATCTAATGAATACCAGAAATATCAAATATTGAGTTCTAACAAAACAGATGTGTAAACAAACAGGCCCGGCATACCCCCAAAACGCACATTCAGCTTCACCCCTTTCTTCGGCTAACTGAAATGCATAAGAGCTCTTTCATCACAAGTCTCAAAGGACACAAATGACCCCAAATGTCCTAAATGCCATCTATGAGTAGGTGGGCCGTTGTGATTGAGCACAACCTCTAGCACATACAAAATGTCATGATCAATAAATTATCACATGGGGTATATAATCATGTGTATAAGATTTTCATCAAAATGATACTTCACAGGATCATGACATGGCATACATGAAGGCATAACGATGCTCAAGTATCAGTAATCAAGTTCACAATGATGTAGGCAAAAAAATCAAATCCAAGGTATAGACATAACCAATAATCACAAGTCGATCGGCTTCGAAAGGAAGAAATTAAGTTCAGTAGGTTGTAATAAAGTACAAATTTGGTAGCATATGAAAATGAATGTGATTGGCTGGGAATAACCCATATTAAAGCATAGGAGTTACTTACCTAAAAAATAACTTTCAACAGTTTTATAAATTCAAGTCTCCTTCTCCTTCCCTTTAGAGGTTCCTATAAATCAGAAATTTAATCGTTATTAACCCATCTTTGATTATTTAAGTTGATGCTAATGTTCGTGACCTATTTAACTCCCTCGGGTATCGTTTAACATATTTTTAAAGTTGTTAAATTTATACATCAGTCTACAGAATATTTTATTTGGGTAAACAAACTCCACCGTTCAGTCCGAAACATTTAAGAAAATAAATCTAGGCTTTCGTGGCTTCTCATTTGGCTTTGGGTACCTCCAAGGGCAAAATGGTAATTTCATATTTTATGTGACTTAATTTTTTGGAACCCCGGTTCATAAAATGGACCTCGCCATTAGGTCCAGAATATCCAACATAGTCAAAATACACTATTTGTTTATTTAATTTGGACATCGGGATATTTTTTATTTTTAAATTAATTAAATTAATCTAATATTATTATTATTATATAATATATAATATTTTGGTTAACATATTTCAAGAGTGACGACAGTGGCTTAGTGGTCCTTGGGCTAGGTTTAAGGCTTGGGCAGTAAGGGTTTCATGTTTGAATCGGCAGGGCAGCAACTGATCCTATATTTTGTTTCAAAGGATTCCTAGTCCAAACAACGGACAGGGGAAAATCAGGGATACGTTATCCTTGTTCCGTTTGCGAACATCAATTGAATTTATTAAGTCTGTAACCAAACAGCCAGGTTTGTTTTAATTTTAAAACTTAACACACACAAAATGGCGTCGTCTAATTAATGTGGTGGCTAACCCGCAGGCCTACATATGTCCGAGCCAACACGCCTGTCTCGAACGAGTTGGGCGGGTCAACTCAGTCGACTCATCATCTTCTTCATCGCATAAGCTACTGTTGCCCTAATTTCAATTTCCAAATCCTTTCAATTTCGTGGCTTTTTAATATGCCTTTTCTTTCTGTTTTGAATGGTGTCTATTATTGAGGGTCTAGGCAACATTTTGGCATTCGTCTTAGGGCTCGAATCAAGCTCTAGGAGCCATGGTGGGTTGGGAGGTCTTGGGCTGTAACTACTTCGTAAACCCTTATTTTGTTACCAAATCCTGCAAGGTTTGGCTCATTTTGACCGTCACGGCAAGGGGGTTTGATCCTCATTCTAAAAACAGGGACTAGGGGGCTATTTTAGAGGTTGGTTCCAAACCCGTGACCTGCAAGTCCATTTTTAATGGTCTTCCCTTGGGGGTTTGGGTCGCGGTTTAGGGGTTTTGAAATCCTCATGAGGCCTAGGTTAGATTTAAAACATTAACAACCAGTTTTGTGAAGGTCATCTCAGACCTGCTCCTATGGAGGTCTGTCCATGGCGACCTACACTAGATTTTGTGCTCTAAGCTCCCTAAGCTCTCCCAACTTGCTAAAAAAACATTCCTTATTGTCATTTAATACATGCATGCAAGTCTAGATATCAAATAATACTGAAACAGAAAGAAAGAATAAAAAGGAAAATTTGAGGTTTTTAGCCTATACCTTCAATCGAGTCCCTCTCTTCCCTTAGGCTCACGGTGAGACTCAGTTCTGCTACACACTTCTTAGTCCTCTCCTCCCTTGTGCACTTCCATGTGAGACACACACACACACAATGTGTTTCTCTCTCTCCCTCTCTCTCTCTCTCTCTCTCTCTCTCACAATCACTCACACACACTTTGGTCTCTCACTCACACGTCTGGATGTATAGCACACACACTTGAAGTGTTTAAAATGTATAACTCATATATATAATTGTATACTTATACATTTACACCTATGCATGCACATCATGGGGTTCAGCTGTGATGATGAGAGCTGGGGCAGGCATGATGATGAAGGATGAGGAATAGGGTGATGTGGGATGAGGTGTTATATGAATAGTCATTGGCCAATTTGGGAGGTGGGCTTGGTTAAATTGAGGTTATATACAATTTTGTTTCATAATTAAACACAAAAGTGCTGGCAGCCCACTTGGTATATTTTTGGATGTTTAGAATCTTGCCCCACTTGGTCAAGGGTTCAAATCCCCTTAGCCTCACTTTGGCATTTTTTTTCCCCCATTTTGGGCTTATGCCTCATTTGGCTGGCACAGATGTCCAATGCCTCGTGTCGGTTATTGTTTTTTTTGTGTTTCCCGTAGTTAGCTAATTCGAGTTTTAATAGTCTTAAAATAGGGCTTAAATAGCTAAATCACTGCATTAGATTCCCAGAAAGACTTCATTACATTGATTAAACAGTAGAATTAAATTCGGGGTGTTACAAATGTAGTTTGATAGTTAGTTTAAGAGTGGTGGATTATGTTGTAAAATATTAGGTGAAAAATGCTTAGAAAATAAAGGAGACCATGTCAAAATTTTATAAATTAAAAAGAGTTGTTGGATATGTAAAATACCCCATATATAAGTAGGAAGAGTGCCAAAAAGTGGGGATTAAAAACCTAGAGGAAATAGGTTAAAAATTAGAAAAGTGAGCTTACAGCACTTTGAAAAAAAATTCAAAAAAGGAAGAAAATAGGTTGCAGCAAATACACTGTTACAATAGTAACAGCAAGCAGCCGCGCAGCAGTGCACGCCCAGCGCCTATCGGCCCCGCGCATGCAGCACCTATCGGCCCCGCGCATGCAACACCCAACCCCCTTGCACCCTCTTGCCACCAGCCCTTGGTCACTTGCCTTAAGCCATGTTTGGCCAACCCTTGGGTCATGCTGGCCAATCACCTTGGGCCATGTTTGGCTAATCCCTAGGCCATGTTTGGCCACCCTTTTGGGCCATATTTGGCCACCCTTTGGGACCATGTTTGGTCACTACTTAGCGAAATATTTTACCTTTATTTATGTCATATTGGGCCACCAACCTTGACCATGCTTTGTCATTATTTTAGGCTATGCTAAGCAACCACTTGGACCATGCTTGGTCACCACCTTGAAGTTGGGTTATAAAAGTACCTAGGCTATGTTTAGCCTACACTTTATGTCACATCCCGAACCCCACCCTACGCGGATGTCGAGGACGTGACTGCCAGTTGGTCGCGACGCGACCAACCAAAGGCAAATTCTGAACTTTCCGACGAATTGCACTCCAACTATAGGGTCAGATGCAGCGGAATTTAAAACTTTTTCTTTGTGTCACGGGAATGCAACTCACTTATCCATCATAAGTATATGTATCACAGAGCAAGACTAAATCCAGTCAGTCAACAATTCTAATTTCAGAGCATATCTAAAATCAAGCATATAACAACAGAGCAGATCTAATATCTCTAGAGTACCATTAGTTCCATGAGCCATGTCTATCTAGTATATAACAGTCAAGTCAGTCATAACATACCACTCACCGGAATAACCAGGTTCAATCCACAATAAACCAGTCTCTACAGTTCAGTGCCGTCAGATCCTTACTTGCGATGCCACTTGGCCTATTCACGTCATGTCATAGTACCTTCTAATCCAATGGAGGTAATTCCTGAAAAATATCAGAATAATGGGGTGAGCTTAAATAAGCCCAGTGAGTAACACAGATTCCCTATCATGGGTTTCAGAACCAGTTTTGTGCTTCCAAGGCACAGGGATAATTTAGTCATTTCAAAAATAACTATTTTTATAAATCCATTTTATAAGCAGTCTAGTACAATAAAACAGAATCGAACAGACAATACAAACGGATCGGGACATGACATAACCAATCGGTCAGAACAATAACTATTGCTAATATATCGATCAAGACACAGACTCTTCATTAACGGAACGAATCATAACGGAACTGGACCATATATCAATCAAGACAGACAGATCATCAACGGACGGAACATGTCGGAACCGGACGGAACATATCAATCGAGGCAGACATAACATTAACGGACGGAATATAACGGAATCGGACGGTAACAATACATCAGTCAAGCAAAGGCATATCGCGAACGGATAAAATTATAACGGAACTAAACGGAAACAATACACTAATCAAGACACAGGCAAATCAGGAACAGGACACAACATAACGGAACTGGGTAGAGACAATATAACAATCAAGTCAGGGACACATCACTGTCGGAACTAATCATAACTGGACTGAACAATATTTCAATCAAGACAGACGTATCATCAACGGACAATACACAACGGAACTGGACCATATATCAATCAAAGCGGACTTAACATCATTAACGGACGGATCATAACGGAACTGGACCATATATCAATCAAGGCAGACACATTATCAATGGACGGAACATAACAGAATCGAACGGAACAAAACATCAGTCAAAACAAAGACATATCATCAACGGACAGATCATAACGGAACTGGACCATATATCAATCAAGGCAGACTTAACATCATTAACGGACGGAACATGTCAGAACCGGACGGAACATATCAATCGAGAGCAGACATATCATTAACGGACAGCACATGACCGAACTGAACGGAATTCCTAATTCGAAGGACACAAGCACATCACGTGGAATGTGGTACAAGGGCGTACATTAAGTACATACATTTAAACAATATAGCATTCAGACAGTATACTATACAAAGCTGTACGATACAACAAAATGTTGTTCTTTGCCTATATCACATGGTTTATTTAATCGTTTCAGAAATAATGGTTCAATATATCCATTTTATCTCAACAGTTCAAAACGGGCAAAACAGTACGGAATGCTAGCACAGGGATCAGGAATATAGTCAATTATTTAAAAAGACTAAAACCATGTCATAAGTGATATAGTACGGAAAACATGCATTTAAATAATTGCACTTAAATATTTGCATTCAAAACAGATCAGTAAATCAAGGGACAGTATCAAAACAGTGTCAGAAGTTACTCACAAACTTTACGCTTATTTCCTTGCATAAATAATCCGATAACCTCCAGGTACGTCAGGCATCTCCATGTATATCCTGAATAATAATCATCAATCACAGACAGATCAGAACTCATCCATTCAGGTCTCATTCGTCATCTTAGGTATCTATCGGATTACCTAAGGTAGCCTAGTAGCCTATCGCCCTTCCATTGGGTCTCATTCGAGGCTATTTCATTCTTTAATTAGGCTTAGCAGTTATTAGGATTATATCCTAAGTCATCTAGACTTCAATTGTTATCAGTCAGGCACTCATTCAACCTTAGGGGCAAAATGGTAATTTTATCATTCTTGTCCCGGACCCTGTCGTGGTCTTCGGAATAGTCTTTATATCTTAAGTACAAAGTTCTACGTCCTTTGGACTCCAATCGGTATCAGTTAGGTTCTCATTTTAACCATAGGGGCAAAATGGTAATTTTGCCATTCTTATCCCGGACCCTGTTATGGTCCTCATAATATCCCATATATCGTATATATGAAGTTTTAAGTCTTTTAGACTTTAATCGGTGTCAGTTGGGTACTTATTTAGCCTTAGGGGCAAAATGGTAATTTTGTCATTTTTGCCCCGGACCCTATCATGGTCCTCAGAACGTCCCATATATCTCATGTATAAATTTGTAAGTCCCTTGGACTTCATTTGGTATCTGGTTTAGATCGTCAGGACACATCGGTCATTTCTCGTTTTACGCGTTGACTGTCTCGGAGTCTTATTTAGCCCTTCAGTGTTCATAATTATCCCTATGATAATTTATCAGATCAGTTTGACCTTTATTCGACCTCTACTTTGCACTTACAGTGCTCAGGGGTATTTTGGTCATTTTACGTTTTGTGTAATTCTGACCCTGATTCGTCATCTAATCAAGTATACAGTCTCACCAGTGTTCGGGTTTCTATCGGTATCAGTTTCGTCCCAATCGGACTTCATTTGGGCTTCGTACAGTATCAGGGGTAATTTGGTAATTTCACGTGTCATATTTTTCGGCACATCAGTTCATAAAATGGACCTCACCATTGGGTCCAGAGCGTCCAGCATAGTGAAATTGGACTGTCTGTTACGTTTAATCGGCCCTGAGTATTATTAAGGGCAATTCAGTCATTTACACTTTATGTGTCTGTATTTTTCGGGACCTCGGTTCATTAAACGGACCTCACCGTTGAGTCCAGAATGCCCGAGATAGTCAAAAGAGGCTATCTGTTATTTTTATTTGGGTCTGGTGCCATCAGGGGCAGTACAGTAATTTATCACTTACAGGTCTGTATTTTTCGGGACTGTATTTCCAAAATCGGACTGTACCATTGAGTCCAGAATATTTGAAATAGTGAAAATACACTATTTATTTACTTAATTTGGACTCCGTTTGACATATTTAATGTCTAGGGGTAAAATTATAATTTTACTTATTTAATAAAATAATTAAATAATTATTTTATTATTTAATTAATTTATTCAGGGCTTAAATGAATAATTTCTCAAAATTCTGGGCCAGAGTACAATTACACAAAACAGTTGGGGTTTAAATGTAAATTCAGAAAATAGGGGTTCAGACCTTTTGGTTTTAGGGTTCAAAAATTGAACCGGTCCAGAACTCTAGTGAACCAACCGGTTCACTGACCCTCAGTAAACCGGAATTAAATACTCCAGTTAATCCTCAATTGCCCCTTCATCCACGGATAGGTTATGCCCAAACCAATTTTCTCTAATTTCAGATTTATTAGCCGTGTTGCCAAACAGCCGAAGTCAGGTTTTAAATTTAAAACCTTTAACACAAAACGGCGTAGCTTCATTTTTTCGGTGGCACGTTCATGCGTCGACACGTGTCCGAGTCGACTGGGCCAACTCGCCTTGACTCGGTCAGCTTGGCCGAGTCAACTCCGTCTTCCCCATTGTTTACCCTCGGTTGCCCTAGTTTCTGCAGATTTGTTTTCTTCTATTTCGTGCTATTTCAAGCACGTTATTCAACCTGTTTTGATCCCAATAGATTACCAGAAATGAATCCAACAATTTGGCATTCTTTTTAAGCTTCGAATCAAGCCAAAGTGCTTGATCTAGGTGGGGAATAACCGGACCTGCAACTCGGTTGCAAATCCTTATTTCTCAACCAAATGTTGTGAGATTTGTTTTAAAATGAACCTTGAGTCATGTGGTTTCAAGTCTCAATCACGAAAATCAGTTTAACACATCCTAACCAAAAATGGCATTTGAAGACCGAACCTGCAACCGACGTGTTAGAGGGGTTGCATGGGGTTTTAGGGTCGCGGGTTGGTGGTTTTGGGATCCTCTTGAGGTCTAGAACAGGTTCAGTGTGTCAGAAATCAGTTTGGTTGAGGTCATTTCAGACCTGCTACAGGGAAGCTTCATCCATGGCGGTTTCACTCACGGTTTGGGGTTCTAGGCCATTCCGACCATTCTAAGTTGTCCTAGAACAGTTCTAAGACTCACAGGAGCTTATATAAACAGTTTGCATGGATCTAATTTCATCAAAACAATACCAGTAATTCAAACAGAAATTTTTAGCAGTTTTTGGGTTTACCTTTTAAACAGTGGTTGACCCTTTTTTCCATGGCTCGTTTGCGTCCTTTGGCACCTCAGAGTCTCTCAACCAGTCGTGCCTCAGTGCCTCAGTCCTCCTTTGGTGCATCACATTAATGTACACACCATGGACACACACTTTGCATGCACATGCAAGGCCTCACCTCTATTTCTCTCTAAGACCCTAACAGATCAGTATCACACTCACAGGCAATTTTCGGACCCCTCAATTCTGAGACACCAGGCACAATAAGTACAAGTATGTGTACATATATTTTATGAATTGTTTTGTTGCATGCTTCTCCATTGGTGGAGGGGGTGGTCCAATCAGATTATTTCTATATATATATATATATATATATATATATAACATATATTATATATCATATATGTGGCTGCATGAAACCTCATTGGTCCAATTGGGTGGCAAGTTGGGGCAATACAGGGATATATACAATTTAGTTGTATATATGTGCACAAAGTAATGGCAGCCTAGCTGGTAAAATTTTTGGATGGAATTCATTCTCACCATAGGTCAAGGGTTCAATTCCCCTTGACCACCAATTTGGTCATTTTTCCACAATTTGGGCTAAGGCCCTGTTTGGCTGCGCATTAATTCAGTTTCTGATGTTTGCCTCATAACTTTCATTCCGTAACTCCTTTTTCGGTGCGGTTTCTTCCGGTCAGTTTCTATTTCTGTTATCTTCAGTGTCAGAGGTTCCGTGTCATTTATTAGTCATTCGGGATTTTCGGGATTAACTAATTCGAATTCCGTCAGTGTTAAATTGACATTATTTCACCTAATTAATGGATAATTAGGTTCGGGTATTATACCCTATTCTCGGACATGTTTTGTCATTCTATTGGTCTAGTGTGACCACCGGGAGATCAAGGTTAATTTCCTTAATTATTCCCTAAGCCGGTACTAATTAATAATTAATTATTTAATTATTAATTATACAGAGTCGGGGTGTTACACTTTAAGCTATTATAAGACATGATCTTGGAGATTGACACGTAAAAGCCAATTAAAAATAAATATATTAATTTAATTCTTTTATTTTATTATTCTCATTCACACCTCTGGTTTATGAAAATTCGGGACGTGACAATAATGGTATTTATTGTGTTTTACGTGTCTAATTTTTCGGGACCTCGTTTGGTAAAATGGACCCCACTATTGGGCTCGGGATGTCAAAAAATGCCAAGATAGACCTCTATTCTATTTTGTTTACCAACACATAGCATTTAATTTAATTTAATTTAATTTAATTAAACGAATTAATTATATATTATATATATTTTTTGAAATAATACCACAAGGCACAAGGTGGCCGAGTGGTTAAGACTTAGGCTTTTCATGCAAATAGTCGTGGGTTCAAAACTGGGGACCTGCAACTCTCCTTTATTTTTCACTGAATCCTTCATCCAAACTAAGGGTGCAACTTAGGCGGGTCAGTCTCGAGTTGAGTCACATCCAAGCCCAACCCAAGTTCTAAAACTGTAAACCTGAGCTCTGCCCGAACCCGACCTTGAACCCCAACACCCAACTGGAGCCCGGCCTGAATTAAAATTCATGAGTATCGGGTTCAACCCGGGCCAAACTGAAGCTCGATTATTAATTCTTTTTTTTAGATTTTATTCACGATTTCTTTAATAAATCGCTATCTTTTTTCTTATTTTAATTATACACTAAAATTTTCAATAATTTATATCAATTTCTCATTCTAAAAGAAACCAATAATCGTTAAAATAATTCTTTCAACATAATTTAATTTTAAAAAAATGTTAAAGGTCAACAAGTTTTTGAAATTATAAAAATGAAAATAGTAATTCTTGTAAGAAAATCCTATAAATCTAATGGTGAATAATTAAAGTATAAAAAATATAATATATAAAATAATGAATTCGGGTTCGAGTTGGGCTCGAGTTTTCAAAGTATCAACCCAAACACAACCCTAATTTAAATCAAGCTTGAATTCTTTTGCCCAAGCCCAACCCAAAGTATAAAAGATGAAGCGCGAGCACTAAAAAATTCAGGCCAGGCTCGGGTTGGGTTAGGGCTGAACCACCCAAGTTGCACCCTTAATCCAAACAGTGGACAAACTGGTAAAACAAGGATAGGTTATTCCCATTCCCGATGCGGCTATCAACCTCATTTATTAACATCATATCCAAATGCCCCCTAGATTAATTTTTAAAACATTGATCAAAGCGATGCAATATTGGGTGATCCATCAAGCGCTTGGGTCGAGTCCCAACCCGAACCCGAGAACTAACCCAACCTGACCTGTCACTAATCATTGTGTTCCTCAAGACAATAAATAGTAACTAAAAAATCCTAATTTTTCAGCCCCTAATTTCATACAATTTAGACATAGTTTCAACCTGTTTTTTTTTTATCCTAAATCGATTGTTGAGGTTCAATCTACGTTTTGGCATTGGTTTCATAGATTGAATCAAGCTCAAAAGCTTGGTTGAGCTTCATTGGTTGTTCTGGATAATTAGCCATATCTCACTAGTTTCTCAACCTTTTTAAGTTCGGTTTGTTGTGTTGTTTTCCTCACACTATAGGCTTTCATTCCCTATGATGAAATACAAGCTTGATGCTTGATTTGATCGAACATGTTTTAAAGCCTATGATTGCAACTCAAGTTTTCTCTCTCATCTTTGGTCTGTTTTAGCTAATTTTTGTTGTTTTATAATCCTTATGGACTCTAGATTAAATCCCAAGTGTTGAAAACCATATTGGTTTTCATTGATTCGACTCATTCTTCAAGATTTGTTAATGGCGGTTTACGATTCTCACTATTTCAAGGCCCTTTCTTGGTGTATTTGAGTCTATTACTTTTCATAAATATAAGGAAATAAATAGGAACTAGTACTAACCTTGGTTGAGTCCCAAACCATGGTCTCTGTCGCTTTCTTCCTCCACTTTATCTATCTTCTCCTTCTCAGCAACTGTTGTTGTCTCTGTCTCCATCTCTCTCTCACTCTTATCTTGCACAGTCCTTTGTAGGGCCTCACAGTATATACATGTATATAAGCTTGCACTCCACCGCCCCTTTCTCTCTCCACCTCACTCCCTTCCAATCCCTCTCCCTTTTTCTTCACACTTGAACAACCTGCCACCCTACCTTTTCCCCACCCCCCAATCACACGCATACACCTCACATTTCATCCCTCACACACACTCAAAAACATAAACGCGACCACACACACACACTCTCTCTCTTCACATGCGGTTCCACCCTACTTATATGTGTGTGTGTGTGTGTATATATATATATATATATTTGTATGTATATATATAAATGTATGTATATGCACATGTATTTCTCTCTCTATTACATATATGTGCATTCCATAATATTGATATATATATATATATGATGTGGCCCTGATGAGTGCACAAAAGCGCACTCTAAATACCATATTATTAGATTAAAATGCTAAAATGTAACCCTATTATTAGAGCATAAGGTTTAATATTCTTAATTCATTTATATTTAATTTTATGACATATTTTTTGTTTAAGTGACCTGATTAATATATTTATTGAATTAGGGTAGCATTGAAGGTAAAAGAAGAGATATAGAGTATATTGTGTAATTTTCAGCTTTTAGGCAGATTCGATTTATGGAGCTTCAATTGAAGTTTGGAAGGCGTTAGAATTTCAGAATAAGAAAGTGGTCTTCATGAAGTATTTAGAGGACGTCTTAAGATTTTCAGAAAGGTATGATTTGCAAAAACCCGAGTTCATTTGGGCCTCCAAACATTGTTTCTGTCACGCCCCGAATTCCAGCGAACCCGAGGCGCGAGTAACGAGACAAAGGAAAATAAAATAAAATAAAATAAAAAAGAGAAATAAAAGATAATAATAACATTCTCATACATTCTGTACACTGTTCTGATACATACATAGGTCTAGTCCATTTGCTTACAACATGTAAGATGAAATACGGTCTTGGGCTTATGCCCTTATACAATATCAAAAACAAACGCCCCTTGGGCCTAACACAGTCCCAAGTCAGATCATCTCCACGTGTAGAGACCTGGGAAATGGGGAAATTTTTTTTTTTTAATTATTTGTTTATTTTAGTTTTATTCAAGTTAGATTATGGGAATTAGGTGGAAATAAATAAGGCATTAACAGGGACCCACTGTTGGCAGAATAAATTCCCGGCTTTATCGGCATATTGTAATTTAATATTTTATAGAATAAAATATTAAACCGATACAGTGGAAATAATTATGATGTCGAGTCTTCATAGATTAATATTTTATGAAATAAAATATTAAAACGGCAATAAATAAAACACATAAATATATTGGATTTTGTATATATATATATATATATATATATATATATATATATAGATAGATATATAGAGAATATTATAACCAAGGAAGCTTCGAGGAAGCTGCTGGGGAGAAACGGGAGGAAATGAAAAATAGAAAGTCGTGCAACCGTGTGTGTGTGTGTGTGTCGGTGGGTGTACTGGATGGAGTGATATTATATACATATAATATATAATTAGGTCTTGATTTAATTGAAAGGAGAGAAATGAAAGGGAAAGAAACCGTGGGCGTCCAAAAGGGGAGTGGTGGTTTCAGGCCAGAGAGAGAAAGAGAGAACGTCGGTGGGGAACCGATCGAGAAAGAGAAAGAGGCAACGAAAGCAGCCGAAGCTGCTGGAACCAAGTAGAGAGAGATGGAAGCAGTGATAGCGGCAGTACGTGCTCTCCAATTTGATGGGTTAATTCATGTTGGTGATGGGGAGATTTCAGATCTTATGCAGTAAAACCTTATATGTGAATATGTCTATGTGTATAGCGGTGCAGAGGAGGTACGGCTGAAGCTACTGGAAGCTTGTGCAGGTCGGAAAAAAAATGTTGAGGTGTTGAGAAAGAGATCTGATAAGCGATTGGGTTTAGGGAGATTCTTAGCCGAGAGTGAGACAACAGTAGCGGTGCAACAAAAAGGGGGAATCCTGTTGGCTTGATCATGGATGGATGATTGAGGAGTTCGGTTTGCATAAAGGATTACGGGTATTTCAAATTGGTTGGAAGGATTATAGTTGGGATATGTCAGGTATATTCAATTTCTCTCTGTTTTGGGACTTGTCGTTATGGAGATGATGCAGAATTTGGGTTGATGATTTGTTTAAATTGGGGAGAGGAGGAGATCAATGCATATATATATATATATGGCAGTTCGGGAAGAAGAAGGAGGAGTAACGGCAGTATGGTCTGACTTCGAAGCTGAGGTCTTTGCGGCTGAGTTGGTTCGTCGGATTGAGAGTTAGCAGGTTAGATTTATTGATCCGGTTGTGTCTGGGTTTGGAGGTGATGATTTTGTAAAACTTGTTGGTTTGTGATTTGAATAGAGGACCGACTGGCCTATCCTTTCATGGTTTCTGTTGGGGGGCTTGGTTGCCGTTACTCTATGTGTGTGTGTAGCGGTGCAGGGAAATGCTGGGGGATTGTGTGAATGCTGTTGGGTGCCGTAGAAGCAGGAATGATATCTCTGCAGAAGATTGGGGGAAATTGCAGAAAGTTATGCGTCTACTGTTGGGTTGGAATTGAGTTGCCACGGGTTTGGTTGAGATCGATTGGGTACCGCGGAATTGGCGGAGGTAACAGTAGCGGTCGCGGCTGAGAATGGGAAAGCAAACAGGTTTTGTGTATTGGTGTACAGGAAATTCTGAGGTGGAGGTTTAGTATCAGAGATTGAATCTGGATTTGGGTAAGTGTGGTTCCAATAATTCAACAATTTCGTGCCTGCTTGAAAAGAGTCCTCAATTCAGGGCATGGATGCATTGTAGCCGTGAGGCTTGCAGAACAGAGGGTGCAGTAGCAACAAATGAAGACACGACGCAGAATTGGATGGGAATTTCCTCTTTCGAGTTGTGACAGATTAAGTCTATGGGGACTCTAAAGCGTTGTATATCTTGACTTGTTTGAGGTTTGAATTGAGGGAGAAAGGAATGGCAGCAGGGATATGTCTATATATTATATAGGTATGTTTGTGTAGCTGCAATAAGGCCGGTTGGGTTGAAGCAGATTGATACAAGTAGCAGGGTCCAACAAGAGTCTCACTTTGAGGCACCAAGCTGATGCATCAAGTGTCCAGGAGGGGCAGAAACAAAAAAAGGGACGTCGAACATGAGTAGAGCAGAGGCAAATCGAGTGTACTTGAAACGATTATGAGACACGACTTTCTTCCTCGCAGTTGCAATTGGCTTCGGTAGTAGTTATCATCAGGTGGAATTGTTCACGAGCAACAACTCATGCTTTGCAATTGGATGATTCTGAAATTAGTGGGATCCGGGCTATGGATTTCATAACTCTACAGGTTCTTGCTCCAGAATCATCAACCAGCAAAGGGCAAATGTTGGAAGGCCATTGAAGGTGTGACCTTAACATAGATGGAGAATGACATTGAAGGAATTAGCAAGGGGCCTGTTCTCACATATGAAAGTGGACATGACACAAAAACCCAAGCGGAGATGGCTCACTCAATTTCAAGTAGAGGAATTATTGTCCGTTCATCTAGAGGGTTGACTGAGCCTGGAACTTTATTCAAAATTTAATAGCCATCCATCGGTTGATTAGACTACGTAGTGGACACGACTTCTTAGGGTTGAGATAACCCGATCAGGTATAGTACTTTACTAAGTAAGGAATAGAATTAAATTAGGATTGATGTGCATATTGCTTGAATGCTTTTTGTGCTTGTCTGCTGATAGAAGATCACATAGGAATGATTGCTTCTTTGAGTGGATTGTTTATATGTTTCCATGTTCTTTATGATTATTTGGGAGTTGTGATTTACTTCTTGAGTTATTATCATATGTGATTTATGTTCTAAACGGTTTATTGATATTGTGACACGTGGGTTTGCGTAAGTGTTGAGATTGATTGAGTATGACACGTAGATTGTGGATGAAGTCTTGTGATTTAATTTTAAATGTAATACATTATGTAAAGCATGTTGCATATGCTTATGAAAGTGATGTTTCATTTGAACTGTATTATTGCATGATGAAATCATGGCATATTGGCATTGTGTGATTCCTTGAAAGCATAGTGTGGGTCAGCACGAGGTGCTGGTGCATTATGAGGGTGTAGATCCTGTGGTGAAAAACCCAAAATTGGCCATTGCATTGGTACTCCGTAGCCATCGGGGAGTACCCGTAAACGAGACATGGGTGTGACATGGAGATGCATGGGTGTGTCACGCATGATTGCTTGTACATTGTGTTGATGAATTTGTGAACGCGATATAGAGTTTTATACAGATTTAGTTTGTACATTGCCATTATATTATATGAATGATTAAGGAGGCATGTAGATATACATGTACACTCGCACATGCCACGTCTTAATTTTGTTCCTTGCATTAGTATTGTACCATACCAGCATGTTGTCGCTGACCCATTCGTGGGCACAGGTTTCAGATAAAGCTCCTGGTACGCGGGACTTGATGAACTCTTGGAGAAAGGAGAAGAAATGAATTTGGAAGAGTATTTGGGCCCTTGGGGCGTATTTAGATGTTATAAAAGATTGGTGTGTTTTTGAAAAGAATGAAAATGACATTGTATGTTGTAATAAATAATGAATTTGTGATCTTTTAGTTTAAGTGTAGGAGTAGACGTGATGGATTGTATAAGTAGGTGATGTATATCTAACTTTGATAGAGTTGTGGCCATCGAGTGAGGATGGATTGTGACTGTTGTATATATATATATATGATGTATTGTGTTTATCAGGGGGAAAAAGGTTCGAAAAACAAAGGAGGTGCTGCCGAAAATTTATAAACCGAGAATATGTGTATTGATAGAGATATATGGATGTATAGTGGAATAGGCTTGTAATCTATGTATATAAATTAGTATATTAGTTATTTCTTTATGTATTTATTTATTCGTCTATTTATTTTCTTCTTTTGTTTCGTTCAGTCGCGTCCCCGGGTTCGGTCGGGAATTCGGGGCGTGACACCACGTCTCGTACTGCTGGGACATCATCTGAAATGTTGCCCCACTAAAGGGGTCAGCTCAACATGCTGGTACAATATAATGCTAATGCAAGAAACAAAACCAAGGTCATGGCATGTGCAAGTGTACAGTTATTTCTATATGGCATTCGATATCATGATGACAGGATATGAACAATGTACAGTATATAAGTAGTATGCGTGACACACCCATGCAACTCTATGCCCACCCATG
Source organism: Nyssa sinensis (assembly GCA_008638375.1). Classification (NCBI taxonomy): domain Eukaryota; kingdom Viridiplantae; phylum Streptophyta; class Magnoliopsida; order Cornales; family Nyssaceae; genus Nyssa; species Nyssa sinensis. Next base: position 19,221,112 of record CM018048.1, on the reverse strand, counting down.
TCTCATGATACGGTCCTTCTCCGTCGGCATGAGTACCTTGTATGTCTCGCTTCACGGTCCGGAATCCGTCAGGCTGGCAAGTACCTATTGGCCGATTTTGGGTTTTTCACCACAGGATCTGCACCCTCATAATGCAAAGCACCAAGTGCTTACCCACGCCATGTCCAAGGAATCACACTATGCCAATATGTTCTGATTTCATCATGTCATAATGTAATCCCAATGATGCATCTCATTCATACATAAGGCATGCCTTCAAGTACACAATTCATAATATCAACAGTTCTTCAAAGCATATAATTCACACACTACACTAACACATGCAATATGCCCACAATCATCATACAACTTAACAAGATAGCACGTAGCACATAAGCATGTGAACACTCAAGCAAACATGTGAACAATCAATGCAGTAAAGCAAGTATTCCTAATCTCAATTCTATTTCTTACTTAGCACAATATATCGTACCTGGTAATCGATCTCAAACTAGAAAAGTGTACTCGTAGTAAAGTGAAACCACCGTAAGAACACCGAAGGCTAGGTCACCTTTTCTTTGCCTTTCCGTGTCCCTATAATTCATAACATGAAACTCAGTTTAATTGTCACTTGAATTATGCTATTCATCAAATTTTATGTCTTTAATTCATAAGCTTCTATTTTGCTAAATTAGGCCCTACCATTGAGTCCGGAACGTCGAAGAAAATAAGTTTAGGCTTTTGTAGAATTCAATTCGGACTCCTAGGTTCAAAAGGGCAAAACAGTCATTTTGCACTTTACACGTGTCCTCACATTTCGTGACCTCTTTTTACAATTCGGACTCCACTGTTGAGTCTGGAATGCTCGAGATAATTAAGTTTCACTACTCGTTTACTAAATTCGGAGTTCATTTGACTATATTTCAATTCAGGGGCATTTTGGTAATTTTTATATGTTACTACGGGTCTTTTATTTTTCGGGACCCCATCTCGTAAAACGGACCTCGCCATCGACCTCAGAATGGCCGAGATAGTCAAAATACACTAATGACTTGTCCCATTTGGACTCCGGGATATTTTTGAATATTTAAATAATTAAATTGATTTAAATAATTTAATTAATTAAATTAATCTAATATTTTATTAATATTTTTATTCAGGAGGGTCAAATCAGAATTATTAATAGTTGGGGGGTCAATTTATAATTTTCGTAAGTTTTGGGTTAATTTTCAATTATCAAAAGTTCAGGGGCAGAATTGTAAATTTGAATTCTCCTATTCCTAATTCGGACAGCCAAACAAGGATCAGCCTAAAACAGGGATAAGATATCCCTGTTCTTATTATTTCAGATTTTTAATTTCATAAACCCATAACCAAACAGCCCCCTTTACCCTTTTAATTTAAAACATATGGCGACACGTGGCAAGGGCGGTCCACACCCGCCCGAACCGGACCCGAACCGACCCGACCCGACCCAGAACAGACCCCCCCTTCTTCCCCGATTTTTCGGTGACGCCCAGTAGGGTTCCGGCGCCTCTTCCGGCGCCGACGACCGATTTCCGGCGGCTTTTTCATGTTTTCAAAATGCCATCTTCTAGAGTTTTTCAAGTAGGCTTCACTCCCATCTTCCATTTTCAGTTTAGACCAACGGATTTTCACGAAATAGGGCTCAAAGGCCCATGGCCGAATCTCCGGCCAGCTGAATATCTTCAATTTCTCACTCGGTTATTCACAGTTTTCCATCATTTCTTTCTCATTTCATTTTCTGCACTTATTAGGGTTATTTCTATCTCATTAGATTCAAGCTTTGTACATAAAATGCTAATCCAACCCCCCCATGATCGTGACCTGCAAACCCTTTTTTCTCCCTCATTTTTCAACCATTTTCCTTCATTCGTTTTGCAAAACAATCCTCACAACATACACTTTAAAACCCTATGCATCAAATAAACTATCATGCCCAAAAAAAAATAAAACAGAAGGGGTGCACTTACGGATTTTCTGAGCTTTCTCTCTCTAGCCGTGCCTTCTTTCACCCTCTTGCTCCGAGCTCGAACCAAGCTTCAAACTCTCTCTCAGAGCTCTATTTCTCTCCCTCTTTTCTGTTTCTTTCCTTCTCTTTTCTTCCCACCCGAGACCACACCTATACTCCCACAAGTCAAATCTCTCACGTCTCTCCCTCACAGCCACTATTCTTGACTTCCTTCACCCTCCTTCAGCTTCAGTTGTTCTTCCCCAGGTGCAGCTTTGCATTAAATGCAAAGCTGCCCTATATGTATGCCTATACACACACTTCACTCATTACACACACTAGAAACACACACTCCCAACTCCTCCCCCACTCTAGTCCGGTTGTAACCACACACACACACACACACACATCCAGTTACACACACAACTCACTGCACTGTTATACTTACCTATACACGCACCCAATTACATATACACATGCTACACATACATATTTAATCCATACACATCCACATATGTATACACATCTACATATAAACACATATCATACATACATTCATAAATTTTAAATTAATAATAATAATAATAATAATAATAAATATAATAATAATAATAATAAAAATTTAATTAACCAAGAACAATGATAATAAAAAAAAAATTCCATGTCATAACAGTTTCAAAGTCAGGTCTGGAAAGCTGGATTCTTGTCCGAACTAGCAAACTTCAGTGGGTTATAACTTGAGTTTTTGAAGCCCAAATCAGGTGATTCAAAAGCCTAAAATTATCTACACATCTAGGGCTACAATTTCTGTGAAGAACCCGAATCAAGATTCAGTCGTTATCTAATAGTAAAAGGGACCTAAAGGTTGCAGCTGTTGACTGTGCGCGGGAGAGAAAAAGGAGCAGGTGGCTGATTCGAGAAAGAAAAGAAAAAAAGAAAGAAAAATAAAATAATGAAAAATAAAAGTCAAACCAAAAAGTTGGGGGGCCAGTGGAAGGATTGAACAAAAGAAGAACAGGAGGCTTGCGCAGGAAATCAAAAGAAAGGAAACGCAAAAGTGGAGCCCGCATTAAAGTAAAGCAATAGAAAAAAAACAAAGAAACATAAGTCAAAAGGCCCAGGGCGTGCGGCTGGGCTTTGGGGGCGTGGGGCGCTTGGCTAGAGAACAGGTGCGGCGCGCAGTGGCTTGGATGTAGGGCGCAACTGAAAGAGAAATAAAAAGAAAAAAAGAAGGCAAACGTGGAGGTCCGTACGGCAGAAAAGATCACTGTGTGGCGCAGGAGGTCCTGGGCAGCGGCTGCACGAGCGAAATTAGAGCAGAGCCGCAGGATGCTTCAGGTTTATTTTTTCATGAGGTTTATGTTGTATGTCGTGTTTATGGGTAACTAAATTTTTTAGTAGGGTTAAAAATGAACTTGTACACAAGATGATATTTTTAATTTATTTTTGATTCATGTACTGAATTTTTATTTATTAAAATTCTTTGGTTAATTATTCTAAATTTATTGTTGGTATTTTCTTCTCTGAATAATTACAGAATTTATTCCGTTTATAGATTCAGTCAGGCTTTTTCTATTGAATGGATTAATTCTTTGATTATGTTTGGATCAATTAATTATTTATATTGATTTAATTCTTTGCTACAATATTGTTTCCTGGGTATATTGTCGTCGTTGGGTTTTCTCAATGTAAATAACAATTTGCGTGATTTAAAAGTGATGAATGATTTTTCACAAGGTTACATTTGGTTTAATTTTGGTTTATAATTCTATATCTTCCGATTTGGATTTTTGGAATTAAATTCTCAATTGAGTTATCAGTGAATTAAAAATAATTAAAACACCGAATATGTGCAAGGGATTCCCAACGCTCTACTATTCGTTAATTTGAGTACTTTTTCTCCATTAATCACTTGGTTTAATTTTAATTTACTTTTTAAATCACTTTTTATATTTTTATTTTCTCGTTAATCATTTAATATTTTCTTTAGTTTCAAAAATTCTTTCTGTTATTCTTTTAATTTTGTCTCCCTGTGGAATCGACACCCCAAAGCTACACTACAATTACCACGTTATTCCTTGGGCGTAATCAAGCCCCAAGTGTGAATTACTAACCTAAAGGAGGGGGTGAATAGGTTTATCAACGTTTTTAACTTTTTATCCACAACACTATCTACAAATAATTGAAAGTACAACAATGAATTGATACTGTTCTGTTAGCATACAACATATTATGTAATTTAATTCTTAACAATTTATTCACTCAATTCAATTGTTCAATCAAGCAAACCAATTCACCACAATTATTCAACCCCTAATCAATCAATTGATTGATTCAATTTTCAAACTTAATCAGTCAACTAATTAATTTACACAATTATCATCTCCAATACCCTCCTAAATTAGAAATATGATTATTTTAAAACAATAACTTTTAAAAATTACACCTAAGCCCCTGAATTTCTAGTAAATTATAAAAGTTCCCTTAAAGTTATCAAAATGATAATTTTGCCCCTAAACAAATACAAAAAAGACAACTATGCCCCCAAAAACTATGTTTAGCATAATTAATGCTAGAAATGACCAAATTAAGGTTCAAAAAAGCCTAGCCTATAATTTTTGAGTACTCTGGAACCAATGACGGAGTCTGTTTTAACAAATAAATTTTCTAAATATATAAATGAAGATTGGATAGGCACATTAAATGCAAATTTACTACTTTAGTTAAGCAGTAGTATCCGTGTGTATATAAAGGTGTGTACTCATTTCTGTATATATATATATATATGGGTATGTCGATAATTGTGTCTATAGACCTTTAGTAGTATTTTTGGTGTATTTGTAGACATATATGTGCACATATATTCGTATATATATATATATATATATACACACACACACATACATATATGCATTTGTGTGTGGGTTCAATATGTACGTAAACTTTACCTTATAGTAGTTTCGTGCTTCCTTTCTCTTTTTCTCCCTTTCTTTCATGTACATAGCAATGTAGTATATCCTCTCTCTAAAACACTTTTTTTTTCTCTTTCTTCTTTCTCTCTATTTCCTACTGTATATCATTTTAGCATACTAGACTCTCTTTGTTCTTACTTGTGTTTTGCCCCTACTGTATTGTGTGATATATATATATATATATATAAGCTCACACGAACTTTATTGTATTCAATGGTAAGTTGGATTTTATAAAAGATTCTGATTTTGTAGGGAAGTAAGAAAGATTGGTAATTCTAGAGAACTCCAAGAGTTGATGTGATCTGATAATCGAAGAAATAAAACTATGATGATAGTGTCCAAACGCCGAGAAGTAGGCAGGATGGGGGTAGTTTCGATATGCTATTAGACCCTTAGTTACAAGAGAGACTGATCAACACTCCATGTTGCTTCAGAGCTAAGAAATATGTTGGTGCTTTCTATCTAACCAAATTGGTTCCTCAAGAGAACTGATCTAGGATGATGAGTATTAAGAAAGAAATGGAGGAACTAAGTTTCTCCAATCTATTCAATTTATGAAATGGAAATAGGAATTATAAGCGAAAACATGATTAAGAATGATAGAGTACGGGTAATTTTCCCCATAAGATGAGTTGAGTTTTGGAGACAAAACTCATTTTAAAGAGAGGAGAATGTAATATCTTTACCCAATATTATTCGGTAATTAGTAATAATGATGATTATTAATAAGACTAGCTTTAAATGAATGACGGGGTGAATTACTTGAAGCAATCAGACCATTGAATTAGAGACCAAAGGCACATGCATATGCCATATTAGATGGTGAGAGCATTTCTATGACATCCCTAAGAAGTGTTAATCTAGAATTAACACAAAGACGATTTTGTGTAAATTGGTGCACAAGTGCACATAGTAGACTACCATGGTCCCTAAAGTTAATTGTGTATAAACATAATTCTTGGGATATGATGATGTTGGGATACATCATCAAATATGTGTGGTTAAAGGAATATATCAAGTATACTGCACCAATACCACACCCACACTAGAGCATATGAAATTATATACATATATATATAGTAGTTAAATGGGATACTTTAAGTAATTCAACTAATTAAATCAGACTTTTAAAAATGATCATGCAGATTTTGAATAAAAAATTGGATGAAAAGATAAGGTGAGATAGCATAAGAGCATTGGGCAAGGGAGATTATTTAGGACATTTGTCACCATGAAACTATCTCTTAAAATACCATTTATATACATAATGTTAACTCTTGTCTCTACAACATTTGCACGTTGAATAATAGGATGGTTTTGGTCTACTTCAGCCCATCCAGCAAATTTAGAGAGAAAGAAATAAGAGAAACTTGTGTATAAGTGTATGCATGTATATGTTTGCATATACATACCATAAATGGAGGCTAGAAAAGAACATTCAGAAGCTATATAAAGCTTGAAGGGAGCCTTACGATGGAGGAGATGGCTGTTATGAAAGTGAGTCAAGATTTTCTCTCACTAGAACTTCTTTCTCTATCTTCAATTTTAGACAATATAACTTACATGCATGTTAAAAAATGAAAATGGAAAAAAGTAGGAAGGAATTAATAACAAATGGGCTTGGAAAACCCTCGGAACAACCATGGTTGAACCTAGGACAAACTGGGTTTTAAACCCAAACTCAACATGGCTCAAAAGAGCACTTGAAATGGAGTCCATAGCAAATAAAACCAGTTGAAATGGTCCAAAAACTACTAAAAAACTGTAACTTATAGTCATGGAGAGGAAAGATCAAATTAAGGGTTTAAGTTTTTCGTTGTTTAATGAACGAGAAATAATTCCTCAGTGTCCCAGAAGTCGAATGGAACGAAAACAAAGTTAAAACCGTGTATAAAACACGTCAAAATAGCAACTGTAACAATCATAGAAAAATCAGGGCTTCGTTGGAGTATGCTTGTGTCTTAATTTTTTACTGTGAAAATCGAGGCCAAATTATGATATGACACTTGAAATCGAATCCTGGCTTGAAAACTGTCCAGAAACATGCGAAGAGGTGGCCAGAAAATGAACGTCACTGGTGGCTTTCGTTAGAAAAGGCGACCATTGCTGGCGAGTAACCCTTATTGACCAATCAATGTTTGACCGAGTTAGTTAACAGGATAGGTCAAAATGCAAACGGGTTTAAGCCGACCCATGCGTGAAACAAATCTTAAGTTTAGCTGATATAACATTGTTTTGAGCCTTGAAACTGATGACATGGCAGACCGACCTGAATCGGTCGACTTTTAAGGTTAGTGGTTCGGTTCACTCAAAAAGGTACTAGACCAGTTAGTTTTTCAAAGAAATAAAAGGGTTCAAAGCTTAATAAGCTGAACCATGGGTTCAGACCATAACCCATTGAATTAGACGTCTTTGAAATTGCATTTTGACCCCAACCTTTTATGAAAATTATGTTCAGCCTCAAAAAAATAATTATTGGTTGGTCCCTTGGTTAGGCCTGTCAATGAGGCGGGTCCAGACCCACGTTTAAAATAGATCCAGACCCGTTAAATAGACCCACAAATATAGACCCTTCCAGTCATTTAATATCCGGACCTAATTTAAACCCATCGCTACCCGTTAAAGACCCATCTGTATCCATTCCTACCGGTTAAAGACTTGTTCAATTACAAAATTTTAACATTAGAAAAAAGTATTATTATATTAGAATGAATACCAAGCGGTCTACATGCACAATTCTCCGTACTGTCAGTTTTTCTCGTACGAGTGTTTCTCGGGCACTCGGGGTTGCCTATAAATCACTATCGTATACTGACATCAATTTTTGTATTCAAATATTGTACATTTGTTCAATTCATGAACTGTATCATTTGTCTCGAACTATGTGCAAATTACTATGTATAGTTTACTATGATAACTCAGGGTCTATTTTGGTATTACATTCATTGGCTCAGTCTGTTTTGGTATTATTATTTGACACTTTTTGGGTATTTTTGAAATTTGTTTGATTTATTTGGGTTGGGGTGTTACACTATTTCGTCAAATGAGGTACCCAAAGAATAGATACGCAAAATTTGTAATTTCCAAGCTGCCCTTAATGATATACGGGCTACCAAATGGACAAGGAAAGAATAGGAGAGGGCATACCTTAATATTTTTGGACACTCTGGACTTAATGGTGAAATTTAATTGAACATCTGGGAACCCTGAAGATAGTCCCACATGAAAGTGCAAAAATTACAAAAATACCCCTCAACATAACATAAGCCCCATAAAGGTTAATTAATATCTAGAAAAAAGGCTTATTTAGTATTTTTGAAATTTCGGGCCCAACGATGATGTTTGTTTGGAAAAAATAGAACTCCAAAATAAATCATAAAATGACAAATAAGTCCTTAAGACTTAATTAAGTTACCTGAAGAGTATAAGTATAAAGGCACCCATACTAATGTTTAAGGACCTTCTGGACTCAGAAATGAAGTTTGTTTAGGCAAATAAAGTGTCGAACTGTAAGGGATATAAAATGATAAAAATACCAAAATGCCCCCAAGGACTAAAGTAAGTCATAAGAAGCACTAAGAAACGTTAAGAACCTTAAATAATGTGTATATTGAGCACCTAACAATGGCATAATAATTTTAATTACTTCTAATATTTATTTGGGGGTTAAATAATTAAGAAAATGTTATTAAAAATTAATTAATTAATTAATTAATTTGAGGTTACTTAAGCTAATTAAGAATATAGTATTTAATGGTCAAATGTTTAAGAATATTTTAGAATTTTTGTTTAGGTTGTATTGATTAGTGATCTTATATTGTGATAAGTTTGGATTGATTATTGGAGATTTCTTTGGGGGTACATTTGTTAATTTTGCCACTACTTTTAAGGTAAGGGAACAATACATGTTATTTTATACCCAATTTTTTAAATAAATTCTAAATAAATGTTTTATTCCTTTTACTTTTATAAAAACTGTTTTGTGCGTACAATGATTTTGAATGATTTTAGTTCAAAAATATTTTACAATAAACTACGTATTTCTTTGATCCTATTCGGGTCTAGCAAAATTATTTGTATGTGTAATATATTTTATGTTCTTTGCTCATTGATAAATTTGTTCATAAAAATTATTCCATTCGTTGAAATAAATTGTTTTATACGTACGTCATTATTAGAAAATTGAATTATTTTTGTCACGACCCAAAACTCACCCTATGCGAATTAGGGGTCCTGTGACTGGGTCTGCGGCTCGTGGGCCGTTCCCCGTCAAAAAGATCTGAAATACTAAGTAAAGTTTTAACAAAACATATTATAGTCAATAGTAAATCTGGTAGCATAGTCAGGTCATCATTTAATACATGCCAAAAGAACATGAGTGTTTATAAGTACAGATCCTCCAAAAACACAAACTGATAGGACCGTGGCGACATGAGAGATATTAAGACCTTTCAGTATTTAATTTAATACAAAAACTCACCAAGAAAAAAGCTACCAGTGGCTAGCGAACGTCTAAACCTCCAGAGCACCTAAAGGTTCTCCTACTTCTTGTTGTCTTGAAAAAAAATAAGGGAGGGGTAAGCTAACAAAGCCCAGTAAGTAATTTCCTAGCTTTAACATGGGTCAGGGTTAGTTCACAAGAATGATCCAAGAATAAGATAACAGATAGCCAATAGCCAAATAAGCAACGTGTAAATGCATAGCCAGTCACCAAGATGTGTAACAATGACCCGAGGATCCAAAAGGCTTATCCCAACATAAAATACAAGAAGATGATAACAAATCAATCAAAGTGGGATCCAGCCTATCATGATGAATCACTGCCACAAACAAAACTGTAAGCCAATCAAAAGTCTAACATGCTTGCAATAATACGATCATTCACATGATATAAAATATGATCATCTCATGAGTACCAGAAATATTAGATATTGAGTTCTAACAAAATAGATGCGTAAACAAACAGGGCCCAGCATACCCCCAAAACACACATTAAGCTTCACCCCTCTCTTGGGCTAACTGAAAAGCGTAAAAGCTCTTTCATCACAAGTCCCAAATGACACAAATGACCCCAAAGGTCCTAAATGCCATCTGTAAGTAAATGGGCTGTTGTAACTGAGCACAACCCCGAGCACATGCAAAATGTCATGATCAACAAAATATCTCATGGGATATATAATCATGTGTATAAGATTTCCATCAAAATGATACTTCACAGGATCATGACATGGCATACATGAAGGCATAACGATGTTCAAGTATCAACAATCAAGTTCACAATGATGTAGGGAAGCAAATCAAATCCAAGGTACGGACATAACCAATAATCACAAGTCGATTGGCTTCAAAAGGGAGAAATCAAGTTCAGTAGGTAGTAATAGGATACAAATTTGGCAACAAATGAGAATAAATGTGACTAGCTGGGAATAACCCATATTAAAGCATAGGAGTTACTTACCTTAAAAATAACTTTCAGCAGTTTTACAAATTCAAGTCTCCTTCTCCTTCCGTTTGGAGGTTCCTATAAATCAAAAATTTAATTGTTATTATCCAATTTTTAATTATTTAGGTCGATGCCAATGTTTGTGACCTATTTAACCCTCCCGATATTATTAATTATTTTCTTAAGGTTGCTAAATTTAATACATCGGCCTTCAAAGTATTTTATTTGGGTAAACGAACTCCACCATTGAGTCCTGAACGTCTAAGAAAATAAATCTAGGCCTTCGCGGCTTCTTATTTGTTTTGGGTACCCCTAAGGGCAAAATGATAATTTCATGTTTTATGTGACTTAATTTTTCAGAACCCTGGTTCACAAAATGGACCTCACCATTAGGTCTAGAATGTCCGACATAGTCAAAATACACTTTGTTTAACTAATTTGGACATCAGGACATTTACCTATTTTTAAATAATTTAAATTAATTAATTTAATTTAATGATGTATATATGATATATATATATATATATATTCGGTGCAGTTTATGTTGGGCGAGCAATGGGTGGCACAGTGGTTGGTTAAATGTCACCTCCCCATTTTGTCCTGGGTTCGATTAGGCGGAACAGCAGGTTTACCCATTTTTTTTCAAAGCATTCTTAGTCCAAACGGCGGACAGTGAAGCTATCCGAGGATAGGTTATCCTCAGTTCCAAACAGGGGCATTAAATCCAGAGGCTACACCTGTAACCAAACAGGTCAGCTCCTGACTTATTAAAAAAACGGAACTAAAAATGGCGTCATCCCACTTAGTGCTCCTAACTTAAACAATGTAGTTTAGGTTTTTGGTTTTAAATATCACAAGGTCCTAAACACTATCGTATAGCAAATGACGTTTTAAACGGCGTCACTTCGGGATCAATGTTCATCTTTATCCCAAATCCCCCACGACTGTTGCCCTAATTTCTGGTTTCCAAGTTTTTCAATTTCGTGCAATTCAAGGTTGGTTCGATCTTTGTTTTCAGGTGGTATAGGCTACTGAAGGTGGGGACAACAGTTTGGCATTCATCTTATGTAACACTCCGAATTTATTTTCCTACTTAATTAATGTAATGAAGTCCATTTGGGAAATTAATGTGGTAATTTGGCTATTTTAAGCATTGTTTTATCGTAATTAAAACTCGAATTAGCTAATTATGGAAAACCCAAGAAAATAAAAACCGACCCTAGACCTTGGACAATAAAGATAATCCAAATAGAAAGTGACCGGAAGAAACCTGCGTCGAAAAAGGAGCAACAGAAAAGAAAATATGAAGAAAATAGCCGAAATGGAATTCTGCATCTGCCAAACGAGGCCTAAGCCTAAAATAGGGAAAAGTAGCCAAAAGAGTAGGCCAAGGGGAATTGAACCCTTGACCAAGTGGGGCAAGATTCTTGTTACCCAAAAAATTACCAGGTGGGCTGCTGCTATCTTTGTGCTTAAATGTGCAACCAATTTGTACTTAAACCCAAATTAATCAAGGCCACCTCCCAAATTGGCCAATGGCCATGCATGCAATCCCCACATCATTAGCCTACATCACCCCCTTTCACTTCATATCAGCCACCAAACCCACTATGTCTGATACACTCACGTATACACATGTATATGTATAGCTTATATGCAAGAGAATGCCACATTATATATACAGATACACCTCACACTCTTGACCCTCTAGAAGATCAGTGCACTCTTCAGAATTGTGTGTGAGTGTGTGCTCGTAGAGTTGGCTGAGAGAGTGAGTGTTAGGGAGAGGAGAGAGAGGGCTCGGTGTGAGGGGGAAGGTTGACCCTATTCAAGTGTGTGCATGCATGAGAGTGTTCTCTAGTATACCTGGAGAAGCCTGGGCAATTGAAGAACATTTGGGAAGTCTGAGTCAAGCCATAGGAGAGAGGAAGGCCACTATTCGAAGGTATAATATCAAAACTGCTACATTTCCTTGTTTTGAATTTTAGAACTGCTTTGATCATTGTGGAGCTTGTTAGATTACATGCATGCATTAATCTCGACTTTAGGGACTCCTATATGTATACTGTGAGGGTTGGGAAGGTCCGAATAGCCTAGAACCATGAAACCGTGCATCAACTTCCATTGTTGGACCTCGGAATTACAGGTCTGAAACCATCGAAGCCAAACCAATTTCGGTTGGTCGATCCCTACACTAGACCCTCCGAGAGCTTCAAAAACCATAAGCCGCGACCTAGGAGCTTAAGGGATGACCCTCAAAACACGACTTACAGGTTATGGGTCTAAGACCCAACTTCTAGAATCAACCCATGTTCCCTGTTTTTAGAATGGGGATCGAATCCCTTTGTCACTACGGTCACAACAAGCCTGACCACACCTGAAATAGTGAAGAAATGGCCATTTATGAGCATGTTGCAGGTTCGGCTATTCTATCATAGACCGAGCATTTGAGCTCATCCCAATCCATGAAACAAATGCCAAACTGTTTCTATTACCCTCAGTGATCAACAACACCCAAAAACAGAAACTAAATGAACCCAAAAACTCACTAAATTAGATTTGAAATTTTTTGTTACTGTTCACCGTCCTAGGGAAGACGATGAATAGTAACGGGTCGGGTATCGGGTCCAAATCGGTTCGGGTCCCGACCCAACCACGGGCGGTTTGAACCGTTTAAAGTAAAACTACGTCGTTTTACTTGAGGGGCTTTTAAATTTGAAATTAGGGCTGACGTCAGCCTGACGTCAGCATTACATATTTAGCGAAATTACGGTTTGACCCCTAAGAAGTTCTGAAATTCTGTTTTGACCCCAACAGGTTGACTATTTGTATTCTAGCCTAGACTTTGAAAAATAAATTCAAATAGGCCCCTGGGAAAATAAATAAATAATAAAATAATTAATTTAATTATTTTATTAATTGGATAAAATTACCATTTTACCCTTGGACATTTAATAAATCAAACGAAGTCCAAATTAAATAAATAAATAGTGTATTTTTACTATTTTGGGCATTCCGGACTCAATGGTGGAGTCCGATTTGTGAAACCAAGACCTGAAAAATAAAGACACTTAAATGGTAAATGACCGTATTGCCCTTAATGATACCCAGGGCCAAATAAACACGAAAGATAGTCCAAATTAATTATGTCGGACATTCCGAACTCAATGGTGAGGTCCGTTTTGTTAATCGATATTCCGAAAAATTAAGTCACCTAAAACATGAAATTACCATTTTGCCCTTAGGGGTACCCGAAGCAAAATAAAAAGCCACGAAGGCTTAGATTTATTTTCTTGGGCATTCCGAACTCAACGGTAGAGCCCGTTTACCCAAAAAAAATATCCCGAAGGCCGATGTAATAAATTTAGCAACCCTAAGAGTATAATAAAATGATACCAAGAGGGTTAAATTAAATCACGATCAGTAACATCAACCCTAAATAATTGAGATGGGTTAATGACGATTAAATTTCTGATTTATAGGAACCTCCAAGGGGAAGGAGCAGGAGATTTAAATTAGTTGAACTGCCGAAAGCTATTTTTGAGGTAAGTAATTCTGATGCTTTAATATGGGTTATTCCCAGCCAGTCACACTTATTTTCATAAGCTGCTAGCTTTGTACTCTATTACTACCTAAATTATTTGATTTGAAGCCAATCGTCTTGTGGTTATCAGATATGCCTATTCTCTGGATTTGACTTGCTTGCTTACCTTATTGTGAAATTGATCATTGATACTTGAGTATCATTGTGCTATTATACTATGACTTGATCTTGAGATAAATCTTGTTATTCCACACACTTCATGACTTGTTGATTTTGATATCAATTGTTTGGTATTGTTGTACATCCTGTGTGGAATTTTATGGATCATAATAATTGGCATGTACCCGGGGTTGTGCTCGGTCACAATGACCCATCTATTCACAAATTGCGTGGGGGAAAGACCCTTTGGGGTTTTATATGTCCTTCGGGACCAGTGAGAAAAGAGCTCTAACGCTTTTCAGAGAGCCCGAGGAACCGAGGCGGATCTGAGCATGCGTTTTAGTGGGGTATGCCGGGCCCCGGGTAATTCACGCATTTCTGGGTTATTAGAACTCAATAGTGATTTATTCGTGTAATCGTTGGATGATCATATTTTATGCCCTGTGAATGATCATATTATTGCAAGTATGATATAACCTTGATTGGCTAACATTTTGTCGTGGCAGCAATCCATCATGATAGGCTAGATCCCAATTTTGTTTGGCCTTATATTTCCTTTTGTCTTATATTGGGATATGCCTCTTTTGGACCCTCGGGTCAATATTGTTGTGCATCTTGGTGACTGGCTATGTAATTCTTGTTGCTCGTTGATTGTTGGCTATCTGTTATCTTTTTGTTCTATCAGTCCCTTGGATTAACCCTAACCCATGTTAAAGCTAGGAAATTACTTATTGGGCTATTAGCTCACCCCCCCTCCCTTAAATTTTTCAGGACAACAAGAAGTTGGGGAAACCACAGGTGCTCCAAGGGTCTAGACGCTGCTAGCTACTGGTAGCTATTTTGGCGAGTTTTGTATTAAGCTAAATATTGACAGGTCTTAACCCTCCCATGTCACCACGGTCCTATTTGTTTGTGTTTTTGAGGATCTGTATTTTGAAACACTTATGTCCTTTTTGGCATGTATCTAAATGATGACCTGACTATGCTACCAGATACTTAATGATTATAAAATATTTTGTTAAAACTTTACTTAGTATCTCAGATCCTTTTGACGGGGAACGACCCACGAGCCGCAGACCTGGGTCACGAACCCCCAAATCCGCATAGGGTGGGTTTTGGGTCGTGACATCTTAGATCTCGAATCAAGCCATAGGGGCCATGGTGGGTTGGATAGTCGCGACCTATAACTACTTCGTAAATGGCCATTTCATCACTATTTTGCGCGTGATTTGGCTTGTTTTGACCATCATGGAGAGGGGGTTTGATCCTCATTCTAAAATCAAGGTTTAGCGGCCTATTTCAGAGTTTGGGTTCTAAACCCGTGACCTACAACCTCTGATTTCTAAGGCTTCCTTGGTGTTCCTAGGTCATGGCTAGGTGATTTCTGGACGTCCATAAGATCTATTTTAGATTTCAAATTTTAAAAACATATTCTGTGATGGTCGACTCAGACCTACATTGTTAAAGGTCCAACAATGGAGGTCCTTCCTAGTTTAGGGCTTTTCAAGCCTACCCGACCTTCCTAGTTCACTCATAACAGTAGTAAACATCTCAGTATTTCATGCATGCAATTATAAGGCTCAAATAATACTAAAACGGTACCAAGATTCTAAGAAAAATCAAAAAATAATTTCTGATGCTTTATGTCACGACCCGAAACCCACCCTGTGCGGATTCCCTAATCGTGACCGCCACTCTCAGGTCCGGGACCTTAGGGCGAAGGCTCACATAAGCAGCGGTATCGGATGGCAGTGCAACATGTGTTTGCGGAAGCGTGAAAAACTTTTTCTGTTTTTTCTCATTTTAAAATTTGCACATCCACCCAGTACTGCCGCTCTTTACATTGTGGTACACATGATTATACATTCAGAGCATAACTAAAAACTTAAAGACTTTATAACATTACATGTCCATTGTCCTAAGAGGCTTAATACATATTCTTACACTGTCTACTAATACAAAATGTACTATTAGAGTTCATAGGGTTTCCCAAAATGGCTAGACTTATCATCAACGTCCTCAAAATCAGTCTGCCGTCAATCACCTGAAAGGGGGGTCCGAATAAAAATTCGGGTAAGCTAATCTAAGCTTGTAAGTAATTCCAGTATTTGTCATGGGGTTTCAATTAGTAGTGGTTAGCACATAAGAGTTGTAAGACAGTCACTACCAATTGTTCGTATACTTTAAACATAGAATATTGCATTTCTTAAAACATATAGCCTTGAATATTTAAAGTATTCAAGCTAAACATATACATATAACTTCAAAACATTTCGTATGCATAATGAAAATAAGGGTAAAACCTACTTCCATTTCAACATAACATCTTATCACTTTTCATTAATAGAATCCGTTTCGAACCAGATTCCCACTTTACTTTACGTGAAGATATCTTATGCCTGGGGGATTAGATCTTGCTACCTGGCATTTGACAGTTAATTGAGTTTCGTACAACCCAAAATCCTATCAGATTTTGGATAATTTTAATTCCGAAGAAACCCATAAAATTTGTGGTACTTATGCACAGCTTTTCTTACATTTAAATACATTTAAGACATGGCTTCTTCAAATAGATGCCTTGTATGAGCATTTAAAACATGATGTATGTAATTTCATAATAAGTCCTTTAAGCACTTGATATAAGCAAATTCAGAATAATTTCACATGACTTGGCATTTTAAACTTAGACATGCTGAAACATATTTTGAAAGAGAACTGTAATAGAAACCATTTACTGAGCATGTCACAATGGAGTTTTTGAGATCAAAAATACTTTAAAACAGTAATCATGTAAAGACTAAATTTGATATTCAAATACTTTGCATAACTTGAACTTAAACATCATTCAAATCGATGGAGTTAAATTTTCACTTCAAACACAGGGTTACTCACCTTATACTTCTAGGCTGGCTCTACTGAGGTGCCTTCCCTTTCCCTTTTCTTAACCTAAAAACAATTTATGAAAATTTAATAAATTTCACATATACTTAATTAACCTGAAATCTTTCTTCTTATTAGACTGAGTAGGTTTGTCTTTAAGAATTCAACTAACTCAATCTGCTTCATTGTTGTCTCTCATGTCTATTTACTTATACGTATATACTTATTTATAAAAGACATTACTTACGTAACATCTCATTAAGCGTCTCCGTATTTTCTAGTTCCTCCTCTTCTTCCTTTAACTTGGCCTCAGCAAGTCTCCTTGCTGTAGCCTCTTTCATAAGCCGTCCCATTGGGATGATAGGAGCTCTATAGATAAAGGGTCAGACCGAAATAATTTCAGTTATTTTAGCTATCCTTATCTTCTGGGCATTTACCTTTTGTTGCCACAAGAGTTCGTCCAGGAAGTCCTGTTGCTTTTTATCCATTATGGTTTACTTGTATTTTAACCTAAAACACAATTTAACGTGTTAGGAATAAATTTCATTTCAAACTATACTCTTCTGGTAGCTCCATTAATTTTTAATTTAATTTATTTACGTCACATGTTTACGTGTCGTGTCTTTTTCATATTTCGTTTCCACGTACGAGCCTTAGTTTAGTACTTCGGCAATGTTCTAGTTCATAGCTACCTGACTGATGCTATTCATTAAATTTTATGTCTTTTTATTTTAGACACTTCTTTTGGTCAAATAGACTCTACCATTGAGTCCGGAATGTCGAAGAAAGTCAATTTAGGCTTTCGCGGACTTCTGTTTATGTTTAGGAGTACTAGGGGCAAAATGGTAATTTGACCTGTTTACATCTCTTAATTTTTCGGGACCTCGTCTCATGATATGGACCTCACCATTGGACTTAGGGGGTTCGAGATAGTAAAATACACTAATAACTTGTTAAATTTGGTCAACGGGTCTTTTTGTCATTATTTAATTTAATTAATTAATTAAATCTAATTTATTTCATTTAACGTAAATAATATGTATTATATATATTTTTGTGGGATAAAAATCCCACGGGATTGTCCTGTCTCAACGGAAAGCACGTGCCACCCTTTCCTATTGGTCTCTGGTTCAAATCCCTCCCAGGGTGCTGCGCACCCTTTTCATTTTCTTTATTTAAAATATATATATTTCACCCATTGATATACCACAGGACAGGCGTGTCCCAGTGGATAGGGGCTTGGGTTTCATGCGTAAGGTTTGTCGTTCGAGTCACTAGGGCTATAGCCCCCTTTATTTTTCTTAATTTAGTTAGGCCAAACAACGGATAACCCTCCTAAACACGGACAGGTTATCTTATTCGTATAAGGTTTAATAAATTTGGGCCCAATACGCGTAGCCAAACAAGCCGAATCAGGGTTTTAAACCCTTAAGTTAAAATGACGTTGCCTCACTTATGCGGTGGCCTTACTCTCGTCATAACATGTGTCCGAGTCAACTCTTCGAGTCCAATCGAACCACTCGAGTTATCTCATCGTCTTCCTCACTGTCTAGACCTCGGTTTCCCTAGTTTCTGGTTTTCTTTTTCTTTAATTTCGTGAAGTTTGGTTCCATGATTTTTCATTGTTTTCATTCTAAAATGTTTCTGGGACATTATGGAAGGTTTTGGCATTCGTTTTAGAGCTCAAACCGAGCTCACCGTTCGGTTGAAGATTTGATAATCAAACCTGCAACACAGTCGTTCATGGCTATTTTAGAGTCAAATCTCTTGAAATCACTTCTGTTTTGGTCCATACATCATGGGGTTTCATTCTTCATTCCCTAAAACTAGTTTTGAGGTACAGTTGAGAGGTTGGGTTTAAAACTCGAAACCTGCAACTTTAGTTTTGGAAGTATTCCCTTTTGATTCTTGGTCGTGGTTGGATGTTTTTAACACCCTTAGAGGATCTAGTTGAGGTTCCAATAAACCAACTAGGGTTTGGTTAACATTTTTTCAGACCTGCTGCAAGTAAGGTCCATTCATGGCTATCCCTTATGGGTTTGTTGTTTTAGACTGTTTTCATAGTAAATTTTCATGCTTGTTCTTGTTTAAACATGTCGTAAACATCATATATACATAATCAAGGCTTAAAACAGTTCATACGTAGGCAAAATTCTAGAGAGAGAAAAAACATGGTAAATCTTGTGTTTACCTGTTTTCAGTGTTATTCTCCTCCTTCTACCTCTGATTTCCTTCCTTAGCTTCTTGGTTTTACTTCCTCTTGATTCTTTTCGTAATGGCAAGCATGCAGTGCATGCACTTGCCTTTATACAAGGTTCCACCGCCATCTCTCTCTCATCAATTTCTCTCTCTTTCTACACGACTCAGCCTATATCTAGTCCCCATTTTCGGCTTCCTTTCCCATCTCATAAATTTTCCTTTTTCCCTTTTCAGTTTGCATTAAATGAGGAAGGATATTTTTAGTATATATGTATATTATATACACACACACACACACTAACTCACATGTGAACACACACACATATATCAGCCGACATTCTCTCACTCACACTATAAACACACACTAGATTCACACACAACACATGCAGTATGCATGGTTGTGTCCCTCATTTCATTTCACAATGCATTATATATATATATATATATACTTGTTCCCATGTATACATACATACATACATATGTATATGTATATATATATATATATATTTTAAAACACACACCCAGTGTGTGTATTTCCCTTATTATTATATACATATTAAAATCATATGTATACATGTTATTCACATAATTAAATTCATATAGCCATTTAATTAAATTTGGTATCCTTCGACCCTTGGTTTATTCGTGGTTAAATTTTACTACGGCTTGTCACCCCGTAAAGCGTGCCATATGACCCGATATTTGGGTCAGGGTATTACATTTTATACCTCTGGACAGAGGTTTCTCTCTACTCATGGCTTAGCCTTGACCCTCTCAATCCTCCTTCAATGTTATTCAATCGTCTTCCTTTAGCACTTAAGTGAGACACACACACATGCATGCACACAGACACACACTTGTATACCTACACAAGGTCTGTTTCCCTCTCTCTCTCTCTCTCTCTCTCTCTCTCTCACACACACACACACACACACACACACTTACACATCTGAGGACCCAGCACTTCTCTCACACTTGAAGTGTTTTAACAAGATGCAAGACTCATATGTATATATTTATGTCTGCACTTGTAGGGTTCAGATGTAATCATGTGGCCGAATCAAAGGGTGATGTGACTTGATGTGGAAAGGTTCAGTTAATGATGAGGGGTTTGCATGTATGGCCATTGGTCAATTTGGGAGGTGGGCTTGGGTAATTCAGGTTTATATACAATTCTGTTGTGTAATTAAGCACAAAAGTGCTGACAACTAACTTAGTAAAATTTTTAGATGAAATTACTTTCCATGATTAGCTAATTCGAGTTTTATTAATGTTAAAATAGGGCTTAAATTGCTAAATCACTGCATTAGATTCCCAAAAGACTTCATTACATTGATTAAACAGTATAATTAAATTCGGGGTGTTACATCCTTCCCTTCTCAAAAAACATTTGTCCTCAAACTTTAAGCATCTCATACTACAAAGAGGTGTGGGTACTTGGCATGCACTTCATCCTCCCTTTCCCACGTAACCTCATCAATCTGATGGTTTCTCTAGAGTACTTTCACAAGGGGGATGGACTTGTTCCTCAAAACTTGCTCTCGACGATCTAGGATCTGCACCGGATGCTCAACATATTTCAGATCCTCCTGAACATCTAGTGGTTCGTGCTCGACCACTTGGCTGGGATCATGCAAGCACTTCCTAAACATGGACACGTGGAAGACATTATGCACATATGTTAACTTCGCTGGTAAGGCAAGTTGGTACGCCACCAGTCTGACTCGTTTCATAACCTCAAATAGTCCAATGTAGCGGAGTCGCAGCTTTCCTTTCTTCCCAAATCTCACTACGCCCTTCATGTGTGACACCTTCAAAAACACAAAGTCACCCTTCTCAAACTCTAGCTCACATCTCCGGATGTCGGCATAGCTCTTTTGGTAGCTTTGGGTTGCTAGTAGCCGCTGCTTAATCCATCGGATCTTTTCTGAAGTCTGTTCTATCATCTCGGGGCCATATAACTTTCTCTCGCCTACCTCGGTCCAACACACTGAAGATCGGCACTTCCTACCATATAATGCCTTATATGGAGCCATCCCAATGCTAGACTGGTAGATGTTGTTGTAAGTGAACTTTACTAGTGGAAGCGAATCCTCTTAGCTCCCCTTGAAGTCTAAAACACAAAATCTCAACAAGTCCTTCAGTGTCTAAATGGTCCTCTCGGACTGCCCATCAGTCTCGGGATGGTAGGCTGTGCTGAGACTAAGCTCTGTGCCCATTGCTTTCTATAAGCTCCTCCAAAATCTGGACACGAACCTCGGATCTCGGTCAGACACAATAGATACCAGGACTCCATGTAGTTGAACTATCTCTTGAATGTAGAGCGTTGCCAACCGCTCTAACGACTGGGTCATCTTGGTTGCTAGAAAGTAAGCTGACTTTGTCAATCTGTCAACAATCATCCATATCAAATCACTCCCTCAAGGCATCCTTGGCAACCTTGAGACAAAGTCCATAGTGATGTGCTCCCATTTCCACTCAGGTATTGGAAGCGGCTGTAACGATCCACTAGGCCTTTGGTGTTCGACTTTGATCTATTAGCATTTAATATATCGTGCTATAAACTCAGCTATGTCCCTCTTCATTCCTGACCACCAGTAGGTTGTCTTGACATTATGGTACATTTTAGTGCTCCCCAGATGTACAACAAATCTCGAATTGTGCACCTCCTCAAGAATCTCCTTTCTGATCTGAAGCATGTTTGGCACACAAATCTGACCCCTATAATACATCATCCCATCGCGTACCACGAAATTTGAGTTTCTCCCTGACTTAGCTTATTCCCGAAGCTTGACTAATTTCTCATTGTGGATCTATCGCTCTCTAATCTTGTCTACAATCGTCAGCCCGACTGTGACATTAGCAAGTATCGCTCTAGTGCTGGGTAGAACCACCTCAATTTTCAATTCTTTTAGCTTCCTCAGTAACTCTCGTTGTGTGGTCAACAAACAAGCAAGGCTCCCAAACAACTTATGGCTGAGAGCATCAGCCACTACATTGGCCTTCCCCGGGTGATACTGGATGTTGAGTTCATAATCTTTAATCAACTGTAACCATCGACACTACCGCATGTTGAGCTCCGTCCGAGTAAAAAGATACTTTAGTCTTTTGTGATCTGTAAAGATCTCATATGTCACCCTATAAAGATAGTGCCTCTAAATCTTTAACGCAAACACTACTACTGCTAGCTCCAGATCATGAGTTGGGTAGTTCTTTTCTTGGGCTCTCAACTGCCTCGAAGCATAGGCTACTAACGGGCCTTTCTGCATTAGTATACACCTTAAGCCCTTGTGTGATGCGTCACTGTAAATTACGAAACCCTCGGTCCTATCTGGCACTGTCAAAATCAGGGCTGATACCAAACGGTTCTTTAACTCTTGAAAGCTCTTCTCTCTTTCCTCCGTCCATACAAATGGGGTATTCTTACGAGTCAATTGTGTAATCGGTGCTACTATCTTGGAAAAGTCCTTGACAAAACGCCTATAATATCCAGCCAACCCTATAAAACTACGAACCTCAGTGATGCTGGTTGGCCTGGGCCAACTCAGAATGGCTTCTATTTTTTGTGAATCTATTGAAATCCCATCCTTTGTAACTACATGCCCCAAGAACGATATGCCGGGAAACCAGAACTCACACTTCTTCAACTTTGCATACAACTTCTGTTCACTCAGTTTCTGTAGAACTTTTCTTAGATGCACCTCATGATCTTCTAGGCTCTTAGAATAAACTAAGATGTCATCAATAAACACGATCACAAAGTCATCCAAGTACGGCTTGAAGACCCTATTCATCAGGTCCACGAATGCTGCTAGGGCATTTGTCACCCCAAATGGCATCACAAGGAACTCATAGTGTCCGTATCAAGTCCTGAATGCCATTTTCTACACACCCTCTGGCTTAACCTTAAGCTGATGATACCCCAATCTCAAGTCTATCTTGGAAAACATTTGTGCCCCTCTCAATTGGTCGAACAAGTCGTCTACCCTTGGCAGTGGGTACTTGTTCTTGATGGTGACCTTGTTGAGCTCGCGATAATCAACACACAATCACATGGTCCCATTTTTCTTTTTGACAAACAATACTGGGGCACCCCATAGTGACGAGCCGGGCTGCATGAATCCTTTGTCAAGTAATTCTTGCAGTTGCAGCTTTCATTCTTTTAGCTCAGTCGGTGCCATTCTGTACAGGGTTTTGGACACTGGTGTTGTACCGGGAATCACATCAATACAGAACTCGATCTCTCGATCAATGGGCATGCCAGGCAGGTCGTCAAGAAAAACATCAGGGAACTCATGAGCAACTAGCATCTGTTAAGAATGGGCTCTTGTGAGCGGGTATCAATAACACTGCACAAAAACCCATGACATCCCTTCCAGAGTAGACGTCTAGTCTAGATGTAGGAAACAAAATAAGGTAGGGTGACCACTCCCGTCCCCTCAAAAATAACCCTCTGTTGCCCTAGACTCTGTATGTGAACTTTCTTAGCTACGCAATCAATGGTGGCACGATTTGCAGTCAGCCAATCCATACCGAGAATCACGTCAAATCCATAGATCTCTAGCGGTATCAGGTCTGCCATGAACCGAGCACCTATGATCTCAACCCCACAAGATCTATACACAATATCCCCAAATAACGACTCCCCTGATGGTATAGTAACAGTCAATACATAACCTAGGGGCTTGGCTTCTACGTTCAGTTTATCAAAAAATGCTGGTGATATGAATGAGTGCGCGGATCCAGTATCAAATAAAACATGTACAGGTTGAGAACAAACTGTAATAGTACCTGCAATTACCAGGGTAGTGGCCTGAACATCCCCAGGTGCAATGTTTTCAGACCCGGACCGGACATCGAACCAAAAAAATGACCAGGTTACGGGTTATCGGTTCAACCGTCGGGTCAACCAGAATCAAACCGTGATGTCATAATTATGTAATTAATAAATTTAATAATACATATTATTAATATTTTAAATTTAAAAAATTATACAAAAATTACTAAAAATTATATAAAAAAAAATTTACATCCAATCCAAGCATAATCCAAAATAGGACCAACTCAACTCAGCCAAAATTCAGCAAAAAAATTTGAGATTCTGAAATTGCAAAAGCATGAAATTTGAGATTCTAATTGTACCAAAAAAAAATTTGCAGCCAAAATTACACCAAGCCTATTACAGTACAAAATTGCAAAATTGCAAAATTACAGTACAATTGCAAAATTACAGTACAAAATTCAGCCAAAATTCCACCAAGCCTATTACTTCCCAACAAAAAAAAAAAGGAAAAAAAATTGTAGATAACAGAGTCCAATCGGCTATTCAAGATAATAGAGAAGAAGAAGAGGGAGAGATACTTGGTGCCGAAGTTGTAGATCAGAACTGGCCGTCATAATCGCAGTGGAGTATTGGCTTGGGCCGACCAAGGTTGAAAAAAATTGAAAAAATTTTGAATGAAGAAAATATGAAAATTAGGGCTCAAAACTTGAAGAAAAAGGATGAGAAATTTACATGGTGCAGAGAATAGGTGAGGGCTTCACTGCTTCAGTCGATCGATGCGAGTGCGATCGATCGAGGAGACGACTCAAATGAGGACTGGGCTGCGAGTTTCAGTCGATCGAGGAAGGAGGAAGGACTGGGCTGCGACGAGTCGACGACTGACTTACGAGTTCTAGATCAAGTTCTGCGAGTGCGATCGATCAAGGAGACGAGGCGTCAAGGACTGTCACTGGGCTGCGAGTTTCAGACTTTCAGTCGATCGAGGAGGAAGGAGGAAAGAGGAAGGAGGAAGGTCTGGCCATCTAGGCTGCAACGACGCCGACGAGTCGATGAGATGAGGGATTCGAGTTCTAGATCAAATGAGATGAGGGATTCAATTTTTACGTTTTATACATAAAGAAAAACCAATGTGAACCGGTGACCTAGTGACAGGTCGAATGGTTCACCGGTCGGACCATCCGATTTTACCAGGTTTGCTATTTTTAAAACGATTTTTAGCTTAAAACGGGTTTGTGGATTGAACCGGACCGTTTTGTGGACCGGTCGACGGTTCAACTGGTTGAATCACCAAGTCCAGTCCGGGTTTGAAAACATTGCCCAGGTGTAATAGAAAAAACTCTCCTCGGTCGCTGTTGCTCAGTCTTAGGTCCCCCACTCCTTGGCTGAGGTCTCGTCACAGAAGCCGATGCAGTTGGTGTAGTACTGACCACTAACCTACCGCTCTTAGGACAGTCCTTCATGTAGTGCCCAACTTGTCCACAACTGAAGCAGGCCTTCGTGTCACGATGGCAAGGTCCTCTGTAAAATCCCTAGTAGGTGGGGCATTTAGGTACGCCCCCATCTTGAGACTTGGCCTTTCTCTAACTAGGCCCGGCACTGGAATTGCATGATCCTGTACCAATCCTGAAAAATGAAGATCCCTACCTTTGACTCCGATTGCCTCCTACTCTTAAGTTTCCTCGTTGCTTAGCAATTTCCTCCCCGCATTGCTCTATGATCTTGGCAGTTGTTACCACCTCATTATAGGTGGGCAATCGGTGGCGCCGGATTTTATCCTTGATGGCCCATCTCAGTCCGCCTTCAAACTTACGGGCTTTCAATTCCTTTGTGTTGACAACATTGGGTGCGAACTTGGCTAATTCAGTAAACTTGGCCTCATACTCTTCTACAGACATGCCTCCCTACTAGAGGACCATAAACTCGACATTTTTTTGGTTTCGGACTTCTCGGGGAAAATACTTCTGATTGAAAATCTCGACAAATTGTGGACAAGCCATGTTAGGTTCCCAGGCTTTTTCCAATAGCCACCATAAATGTGCCGCCCCCGTGAACATATAAGTGGCATAGGCTACCTTTTGGGTCTCCGTACATGTCAAAATTCTAAAGATTTTCTCCATTCCTAACAGCCCTCCCTTAGCTACAGTGGCTCCTCCTGAGCCATCAAAAGTAGGCGGCTTCATATTCTAAAATCGTTTATACAGATAAGTCAGGATCCTCCTCACGCCTAGGTATGTCTTCCGGGGCTGCAAGATCATTCTGTCATGCTGGCTCATTTACTTGACCCTGTATTCTTGGCAACGCCTCTACTACACGGTTCAGGATCTGCTCCATTCGATCCATACGCTCCCTATCAGACTCCATAGCCATACTATGAGTCTACATCATGTACTGCAAAAATGATAGTTCACAAAGTTTATTTAATTAATTGACCTCTAGACTTATGACCCTCAAACTTTAGCAACTTGTAATACTTTAGTCTTAATCTCCCATGGACCACTAGAACCATAAGCTCTGATACCAACTCTGTCACGACCCAAAAGCCATCCCTATGCAAATAAGGGGTCCTATGACCGGGTCTGCGGCCCGTGGGCTATTCCCCGTCAAAAGGATCTGAAATACTAAGTAAAGTTTTAACAAAACATATTATAGTTAATAGTAAATCTGGTAGCACAGTCAGGTCATCATTTCATACATGCCAAAAGAACATGAGTGTTTATAAGTACAGTTCCTCCAAAAACACAAACTAACAGGACCGTGGTGACATGGGAGATATTAAGACCTTCTAATATTTAATTTAATACAAAAACTCGCCAAAAAGAGCTACAAGTGGCTAGTGGGCATCTAAACCTCCGGAGCGCCTAAGGGTTCTCCTACTTCCTATTGTCCTGAAAAAAATAAGGGAGGGGTGAGCTAACAAAGCCCAGTAAGTAATTTCCTAGCTTTAACATGGGTCAGGGTTAGTTCACAAGAATGATCCAAGAATAAGATAACAGATAGCCAATAGCCAAATAAGCAACGTGTATATGGATAGCTAGTCACCAAGATGTGCAACAATGACCCCGAGGGTCCAAAAAGCTTATCCCAACATAAGATACAAGAAGATGATAACAAATTAATCAAAGTGGGATCTAGTCTATCTCTTGAATGTAGAGCGTTGCCAACCGCTCTAACGACTGGATCATCTTGGTTGCTAGAAAGTGAGCTGACTTTGTCAATCCGTCAACAATCACCCATATCAAGTCACTCCCTCGAGGCATCCTTGGCAACCTTGAGACAAAGTCCATAGTGATGTGCTTCCATTTCCACTCAGGTATTGGAAGCGGCTGTAACGGTCCACTAGGCCTTTGGTGTTCGACTTTGATCTATTAGCATTTAATATATCGTGCTATAAACTCAGCTATGTCCCTCTTCATTCCTGACCACCAGTAGGTTGTCTTGACATCATGGTACATTTTAGTGCTCCCCGAATGTACAACAAATCTCGAATTGTGCACCTCCTCAAGAATCTCCTTTCTGATCTGAAGCATGTTTGGCACACAAATCTGATCCCTATAATACATCATCCCATCGCGTACCACGAAATTCGAGTTTCTCCCTGACTTAGCTTATTCCCAAAGCTTGACTAATTTCTTCATCGTGGATCTGTCGCTCTCTAATCTTGTCCACAATTGTCAGCCCGACTGTAACATTGGCAAGCATCACTCTAGTGCTGGGTAGAACCACCTCAATTTCCAATTCTTTTAGCTTCCTCAGTAACTCTCGCTGTGTGGTCAACAAACAAGCAAGGCTCCTTAACGACTTACGGCTGAGAGCATCGGCCATTACATTGGCCTTTCCCAGGTGATATTGGATACTGAGATCATAATCTTTAATCAGCTCTAACCATCAGCATTGCCGCATGTTGAGCTCCTTTTCTATAAAAAGATACTTGAGGCTTTTGTGATCTATGAAGATCTCACATGTCGCCCCATAAAGATAGTGCCTCCAAATCTTCAACGCAAACACTACTGTTGCTAGCTCCAAATCATGAGTCGGGTAGTTCTTTTCTTGGGGTCTCAACTGCCTCGAAGCATAGGCTACTACCCGGCCTTTCTACATTGGTACACATCTTAAGCCCTTGTGTGTTGCGTCACTATAAATTATGAAGCCCTCGGTCCCATCTGGCACGGTCAAAATCGGGGTTGATACCAGACAGTTCTTTAACTCTTGAAAGCTCTTCTCTCTTTCCTCCGTCCATACAAATGGGGTATTCTTGCGAGCCAATTGCGTAATCGGCGCTGCTATCTTGGAAAAATCCCTAAAAAAATGTAATGACATGGAAATTTTTTTTTTTTTTGAATAAATAAATTTTCTTAGTATTATTATTATTATTATTATTATTATTATTATTAATTATGGTTATCAATTATTATTATTATCATATGAGATATGTACATGTGGATATATATATATATATATATATATGAATTATGGGTGTGATGTGTATGTTGTGAGTATGCATGTATGTGTGTATATGTACATGGTATAATGTATTGTGTTGATGTATGTATTGTGGTTATATATGTATATATATGAGGCATGCAAAGCATGCAAGTAGGGAGGTTGAGTGTGTATCGGCAGTGTGTGTGTATTGGGGTGTGTGTTGTGTGTGCAGGCAAGTGGGTGAGGTGTGTGTGTAATGTGTTTTATATATATATATATATATATATATATATATTTGTGTGTAGGATACGAAATCTCAAGCCAACTTAAATGAAAAGCTGAAAAGAGAAAAAGTAGAGGGGTCAGAGAGTTTAGTCAACAAAAATGGGCTGTAACAGCTAGGCTGTGAAGGGATAGGTAGAGAGAGAGAGAGAGAGAGAGAGGGGGGGGGAGGGCGGTAGAGCTTCTGCCAAATAAGTGCATGCGTTGCATGCTTGAGGATAAATCAGAAGAAGAGGAGCAGGGCATTGAAGTTATGAGAGAGAAAGGGGTTCAGAAGCAGAAACCGAAGAAGGGAGGAGGAAAACTCTGAAATAGGTATGTCAAGTGAGTTTCAGTTTTCAAATTTTTAAAGCATGATAAATAGTTTGGAATATAGGGCCATGTAGCTGAATCTAAGGGAAAAATTTTGCAAAAAGAATCGGTTAAAAAGGGTCAGAAATGGGGGAGAAAGGTTAAGTCACAGTTCATAGAGATAATTCGGGTTGGCATGTTTTTATGATAGAAACTTGATTTAAACAATGGAGAGATGATCCCCTTGAGTGCAGAAAATAAATGGAAAACAATTGAGGCCAAAACAGTGATGAAACCATGGTGAAAAGCTCACCGGAAAATCGTAATATTGGCCGGAGCTACTGTGATTATTTATTCGCAGAGTTCGGCTGACTGAAATGAAAAACCAACGACAGAAATGAAATCTCCATGAAGAATTAAAGAAAACTGTATGAATTTCCATATTGAAATTGATCGGAAAATTTCTGCCGTCGCCGGGGAATGGCGACGGAACCCTAGGGTTCTCTCGCCGAAGAACCGAGGAAGACGACGACTGGTTGGGCCATGGTCGCTGGGCTACTGGTTGGGTTTTCCTTTAAAAAGGGTTGGGCCCTCCTTTTCTTTTAAAACCCTTGGTCCTTAATGGGCTGCCCCTTTTAGATTGGGCCCAATCATCAAAAAAAAAAAATCAAAAAGAAAAATAAAAAGGGGGTGGGTATTATGTAGAAATGTCGCTAACAGGGATCGAACAAGGGACCAAATGTGTGGATGGGGCGCATGTGACCGATTGGGACAGGACAATCCCTTTCCCAATTCTGAACATAATATATATATATATATATATATATATATACAACAATTAATTAATTAAATTTATTTAATTAAATTAAATGTCCCGAAATTGTCCGGAGCCCAAATAAGACAAGTCATAGGTGTTTTCTGACTATCTTGGACCTCCTAAGACCAATGGTGAGGTCTGTGACATGAGACGAGGTCCCGAAAAATAAAAGAACCGTGGGAACCTTAAAAATTACCAAAATGCCCCTAAGTTAAAAGCAGTTAAACGAACCCCGATTAAAGTGAACAAGTAGTGAATTTTATTATCTCGAACATTCTGGACTCAACCGTGGAGTCCGATTTATGAGAAGAGGTCTCGGATGTAAGGACTCGTAAAAGTATAAAATGACCGTTTTGCCCTTTTGACTCAAATGTCCAAGTTAAATTTTGCGAAAGCCTAAACCGACTTTGTTCGGCGTTCCGGACTCGATGGTAAAGTCTATTTTGGTAAAATAGAAACTTATAAAATAAAGACATAAAATTTGATGAATAGCATAATTCGAGTAGCAATTGAACTGAATTGTATTTCATGATTTTAGGAACACAGAAGGGCAAAGAGAAGGTGGCCTAACCTTCTACATTTCTACTGTTAGTTTCACTACGCTACAAGTACAACTTCTTGGGTTGTGACAAACGCGTCAGGTATGGTGTATTGTGCTAAGTAAGGAATAGAATTAAGTTTAGGAATGATTTGCATGTTGATTGATTGAATCATATATTTACTTGTTTGATGTCAGAAAATCACATAAGGAATATTGTTTTAAAAAGAAACCTTGAGTTGATTGTTGTTGTTACTCATGTACTTCTTGCTGCTCCATGGAGATATGATTTATTCTATGTGTTGGGTTGTACGTGATTTATATTTTTGGGGAGTTGTTAAGATTGTGAACACATGACTTGAGTATGTATTTTCGTTGATCATGTATTGCATACATTCACATGGAAAAGGTTTTGTTATTCAGATGTTGTGATTGTTTTAAGTGGAATACTTTGTTTAGAAACATGCTCCATGTGTTGGTAAATTGTTTATCTGAGATTGTGTTGTTGCATGGTGGAATCAAAGCATATTGGCATAGTGTGACGCATTGAAAGTATAATGTGGGTTGAGCACGTGGTGCTAAGCATGGTACTCAGTTTCCATCGGATGTGTTCCGAAAACGAGACATGGTACTCAGCTTCCATCGGATGTGTTCCGAAAATGAGACATGGACATGGCATAGAGTTGACATGGTTGTGGCATAGAGTTGGCATGGTTGTGGCATTGAGTTGTGTGGGTGTTTCATGGGCATTGTCACTACATTGCATGGATAACTTGGAGGTTATGTGGATTATTGCTATTATATGGTATGGATGATTTGGAAGGCATATGGATTATTGTTATTACATTGCATAGATGATATTGAATAACATGTAGAAATAACTGTACACTTGCACATGCCACGCCTTAAATTATATTAATGAGTTGAATGACGTGTAGATTATTGCTAGTACGTTGTATGAATGATATTGAATGACATGTAGAAATAACTGTACACTTGCACATGCCACGCCCTTAATTTTGTTCCTTGCATTAGCATTATATCATACCAGCAGTTGAGCTGACCCATACGTGGGATAACTCCCCACAGATGACGTTCCCGACACTCGAGACTTAAGGGAGTCTTGCAGAGTGGAGGAGACAGGAGCTTAGAATGATCTTGGCCCTTGGGAGCACATTTTGAGATGTATTGATATTGTATAAGGGCTTAAGCCCGAATGATATGTTGAATGTTTTTGTTGACTGTGCTTTATATGGATGTACATTGAAGGAAATGAATGTAAGTTTGGGTTGAATCCGTTAGATTGTTCTTTATTTCCTTATTGTTTTACTTTCCTTTTTCTTCGTCAGTCGCGCCTCGGGTTTCTTGGAATTCAGGGCGTGACAAAAAATGCCTATAATATCCAGCCAACCCCATAAAACTACGGACCTCAGTGACCCTGGTTGGCCTGGCCAACTCAGAATGGCTTCTATTTTCTGTGAATCTCCTGAAATCCCATTCTTTGTAACTACATGCCTTAAGAATGATATGCTGGGAAGCCAGAACTCACACTTCTTCAACTTTGCATACAGCTTCTGTAGAACTTTTCTTAGATGCACCTCGTGATCTTCTAGGCTCTTAAAATAAACTAAGATGTCATCAATAACCACGATCACAAAGTCATCCAAATACGGCTTGAAGACCCTATTCATCAGGTCCATGAATGTTGTTGGGGTATTTGTCACCCCAAATGGCATCACAAGGAACTCATAGTGTCCGTATTGGGTCCTAAATGACGTTTTCTACACATTTTCTGGCTTAACCTTAAGTTGGTGATACCCCGATCTCAAGTCTGTCTTAGAAAACATCTGTACCCCTCTCAGCTGGTTGAACAAGTCGTCTACCCTTGGCAGTGGGTACTTATTCTTGATGGTGACCTTGTTGAGCTCGCGATAATCAACACACAATCGCATGGTCCCATCTTTCTTTTTGACAAACAATACTGGGGCACCCCATGGCGATAAGCTGGGTCGTATGAATCCTTTATCAAATAATTCTTACAGTTACAGCGTTAATCCTTTTAGCTCAGTCGTTGCCATTCTGTACGAGGTTTTGGACACTAGTGTTGTACCGGGAATCACATTAATACAGAACTCGATCTCTCGATCAATGAGCATGCCAGGCAGGTCATCAAGAAATACATCAGGGAACTCACGGGAACTGGAATCTGGTCAAGAATAGGCTCCTTGTGAGCGGGTATCAATAACACTGCATAAAAACCCATGACATCCCTTTCGGAGTAGACGTCTGGCCTAGATGTAGGAAACAAAATAGGGCAAGGGTGACCACTCTCATCCCCTCAAAGATAACCCTCTGTTGCCCTGGACTCTGTATGTGAACTTTCTTAGCTACGCAATCAATGGTGGCACGATTTGCAGTCAGCCAATCCATACCGAGAATCACGTCAAATCCGCAGATCTCTAGCGGTATCAGGTCTGCCATGAATCGAGCACCCATGATCTCAACCCCACATGATCTATATACAATATCCACAAATAACGACTCCCCTGATGGTATAGTAACAGTCAACGCAGTTTATCAGAAAATGCTGGTGATACGAATGAGTGCGTGGATCCAGTATCAAATAAAACATGTACAGGTTGAGAATCAAACTGTAATAGTACTTGCAACTACCGTGGTAGTGGCCTGAACATCCCCAGGTGTAATAGAAAAAACTCTTTCTGGTCGCTGCTGCTCAGTCTTGGGTCCCCCACTCCTCAGCCAAGGTCTCGTCACAAAAGCCGATGCAGCTAGTGTAGTACTGACCACTGACCTGTCGCTCTTAGGACAGTCCTTCATGCAGTGCCCAACCTGTCCATAATTGAAGTAGGCCTTCGTGTCACTATAGCAAGGTCCTCTGTGAAATCCCTGGTAGGTGGGGCATTTAGGTGCACCCTCATCTTGAGACTTGGCCTTTTTCTGACTAGGCCCTGCACTGGAATTGCATGATCATGTACTAGTCTTAGAAAATAAAGATCCCTTCCATTGACTTTGATTGCCTCCTGCCCTTTAGTTTCCTCGCCGCTTAGTAATTTTGTAACACCTTGACCCAAAATATTACATGTAAACCAAAACATGAACCAACCATCATAACATGCGAGGTACTCGAATTAATACGTGTATACATATGTGTATAAATAAACAATATGTACTTGTATATACGTGTACCATAAAATATAAGGGTATGTATACGCACTTAAAAATTAAGTTAAATATAAATACAGATATATATATATATAATCCTAAAATACATAAAGACAATATGTATATATGTATATATATATATATATGTATGTGGATATACATATATTATATATAAAATACAAGAAAACATGGAGAGAGAGAGACACACACACACACAGCCATGCATACTGCATGTGCTGTGTGTGAATGTTGTGTGTATTTGTAGTATGAGTAGTATCGGTTGAGTGTGTGTGTGTGTGTGTGTGCAAGTGTGTGTTAGTATGTGTATCTATATAATATGTATATAAATGGCAAAATATCAACTAAGAAATTAAATGAAAAGCTGCAAAGCTGAAAATGAAAGATGAGAAATTAAATGGAATCAGAAAAAAAGTCAAGGAAGGGAGGAAGGGAGAGAGAAAAGAGGGAAAGAAGAGAGAGAGAGAGAGAGGAATTCAGCTAAGGGTTGTGTCTATATAAACTATGTACTAAACATGTGTTTGAGAGAAAATAAGAAACTGAAAGAGCCCTAGGATATCAGAGGAAGAAAAATCAGAAGAAGAAGGAAGTGGATACCATTTTTTGAGGTAAAAACACAAAACTTTGATTTTTCTCTCTCTAAGATTTTTGCTTATATACAAGTTGTTTAAGTGTTGATTCATGCATGTATGGTATCTAGGATATATATTTTTAAACAATGCATGAAATTGGAACTTAAAAACAACCCTAAAACACCATACCCATGAAGGACAGCCATGGATGGACCTTGCTTGGAGCAGGTCTGAAACCATGTAAACCAAACCTTATTTGTTTTGTTGAGACCTCAAAT
Organism: Nyssa sinensis; assembly: GCA_008638375.1. Classification (NCBI taxonomy): domain Eukaryota; kingdom Viridiplantae; phylum Streptophyta; class Magnoliopsida; order Cornales; family Nyssaceae; genus Nyssa; species Nyssa sinensis. The sequence goes on along the minus strand of CM018048.1, from coordinate 19,186,780 downwards.
AGACTTCCAAATGTCCTAAAAACACAAAGCCGAGACTGAAAACCCCAAGTGGAAAACCTTCAAAAACTAAGTTGCACGTTCGAGTCCAAAAATGATATACCTTTATTTGGTCACCAAACCTTGATTTTAAAATAAAGTTTGAAACCCCATGACCTAAGGAGCATAATAGGCCAAACCCCATGAACTTTCATGGAGAAATGGCCATTTACTAGCCTAGGAACCGTGGGGGATGTGAAGTTCTAACCGAGCATTTGGGCTCAATTTGAGCTCCCAAAAGAATGCCAAAACCTATTGTGATGTTCCAGAAACATTTTGAGATCATAAATAGAGAGATTCAGTGAGTGAAAATCCACGAAAATGAAAATGAAAAATTACAGGAATTAGGACAATAGTAGCTCAGGCGTGGGGAAGAAGAAGACCTCGTTGAGCCAACTCGTGAGTTGACTTAGCCGATTCTTGACCGAGCTAGGTTAGGGCTGTGTCAACTCAGACACATGTCGATAAGTGGGGCGAGCCACTATATAAATGGAACAACACCATTTTAAGCTTAAAGGTTTTAAATTTAAAACCTGAATATAGACTGTTTGGCTACACGATTTGGGGCCAATTTAATAACCTGTGCACGAGTAGAATATCTTATTCCGATTTTGAAGCCTTGTCCACAGTTTGGTTTTAAAATCCTTCGAAAAATAAAAGGGGCCGCAGCCCCTGGGGTTCGAACGGCTAACCTTCCACATGCACAGCACCCTAACCCAACCCCCAAACCCACTTGGACAGGCAAGCCTGTGGGATTATTTGGCATATAATATATATATATATATATATATTATATAAATGAAAAAATTAATTAATTAAATAATGGTAAACCCGATGTTCAAATTAAACATGTGAATAGTATATTTAAACTATTTTGGACATTCTAAAACCAATGGTGAGGTCCGTTTTGCTGGACGAGACCCTGAAAAATAAAGACACTTAAAAGTGTAAAATGACCAAATTACCTCTAGTGCCCCTAAAGCCAAATGGAAGTCCGAGAGGGTCTAAGTTGACTTTCTTCGACATTCCAGACTCAATGGTGAGGTTCATATTACGAAAACAAGTACAAAAAAAATATGTGAAGTAATAAAAACAAACTAAAATATTAATGGAACTACCAGAAGAGTATAATTTGAAAAAATTCAATTCCTAATACATTAAATTGTGTCATAGGTTAAGACCGAAGTAAATCGTCATCGATGAGCTAATTTGGGAGGGAAAGGTAATCAAGAGAAAAATAAATACTGCTAAGAAATTTCAGATCCTCTCTTTAAAGCCATTTATGTACAAAATCCTTATTGTTCCAATGGGGCGACTTATGAAAGAAGAAGCCGCAAGGAAACTTGCTGAAGCAACATTAAAAGAAGAAGAAGAATGAAAAAATACTAAAACACTTAATGACATGCTTCGAAGGTAATGTCTATTTATCAATAAGTACATAAAGTAAATAGACGTATAATACAACTATAAATCATTATGAGTTAGTTCAATTCTAAAGAATAAAACCTATTATAGAATTAGGCTTACACAGTCTAAGAATAGGTAAGATCACAAGTTGATTTAAGTATATGAGAGATTCATGGAATTTTTATAAATTGTTTTAGGATTATCAAAGGAAAAGGAAAGGCCCATCAGTAGCGCCAACCCTAAAGATTGAGGTGAGTAATCTTGTATTTGAAATGGAGATTTAACTCCATGGATTTGAAGAAGTTTTAAGTTCTAAATATCTGAAGCATTTGAATATCAAATTCAGTATTACATGATTCCTGTTTTAAAATGTTTCTGTTCTTATAAACCTTATTGTGACATGCTCAGTGAATGATTACTACTACAGTTTTCCTTAAAAATATATTTTAGCATGTCTAAAGTTTAAAATGCCAGATCTCTTTAAATATTCTGAAATTTCATATTCTAAGTATTTGAAGACTCTATTGAAGAAGTTATGTGTTACATGTTTTAAAATGCAACTACAGGGAGGCCATGTTTTAATGCTTTTAAATAGCATCTATTTGTAAGTGTTTTATACCTCATGTTGCCACTGGTAATGCAAGATAAGCGTGCATAAGCACTATTTGTGAAGTTGGGTTCCTTTGGAACTCAATCATGACATAAAGAAATTCCAAGTAGCAGGATTTATCCCCCAGGCATGAGATATCTTCATTGAAGTAAAACTGGAGTTCAGTTCGAAACGGATTCTACTAATAAAAGTGATAAGATGATATGTGTGAAAATGGAAACAGGTTTTACCCTTATTTTACTATGCATATCTACATGGTTTGAAGTTCATATACTCTATTTTAAGAAGTACATGTTTAGCTTGAATACTTTAAATATTTCAAAGCTATCTGTTTTAAAGAATGCATATATTTTGTATTTAAAGTATATGAGCAATTGGTAGTGATTGTTTTATAAAATCTCTTATACTAACCACTGCCAATTGAAAACCCCTGACAAATGTTGGAATTACTCACAAGCTTAAATTAGCTTACCCGGATTTTTATCCGACCCTTTTTAGGTGACTAACAGCAGTCTTGACTTTGATGATGATGATGATTAAAGCTTTGCCCATTTTGAGGAAAGGCGTAAGCAGCTACTTACAAGACTAGCAGTTTTTTTGGAAAGCGCTATGAAGTTTTAGTAGTCACTTTTGTATTAGAAGATAGTAAAATTATTATGTATTAAGCCCCACAGGGCAGCTGAATGTAACACCCCGACCTGATTAAATAATAATTAAGCCACTAATTATTAATTAGTGACCCTTAATAGAATAAGTAAGAAAATTTAATCGAAAAACAAACGATAATTTCAAATAGTTTCGAGACCTTAAATAACGGGTCAATTTTGAGGAAAAATAATCTACGGCTATGATTTATGAAATCGATGCGTGAAGGAGTGAATATTAGATCCAAATTCACAAAGTGGAAAATAATGCAAAAAGTTAAAATAAATAAATTAAATGACAAACAAGGCACAAAGGGGAAAATAGCAAAAATAAGCCCAAAATTGAGACCAATGAGTTTTGAACCCTTGACCCAAAATAGGCAAAGTCTTAAAGCCCAAAAAGTAGCCACTTGGGATGCCCACCTAATTGTGTCTTATATTGTAAATTATATGTATATATGCATGAAATAACAAAGCTCCACCTCCCAAATTGGCCAATGGTCTTTCATGCAACCAAAAAGAATTATTTTTAAAATGGAACAAATAAAATATAGGTGGTATTATATATTTGTGTTGCATGTGCGTAATCTCAAATTAGAAAATCAGACTGTGATATAAGTGTAAGTTAGCTAGAGAGAGAAAGAGAGAGTGAGTTAGAGAGAGAAAGTGAAGGGAGAAGAAGAAGAAGAAGAAGGGAGAGAAGGATGCTTGCATGATTGATCTGATCTAAGAAGATCACTGACCAAGAAAGAGGAGAGGAAGACACCATCGTTGGGTAAAAATTTCAAAACCAACTTTTTCTCTCTTTAAGAATTTTCCTATATACAACCTGTTTTTAGTATTTTCTATTGTGTATATGTTATCTAGATTATATAATCATGTTTAAGGAATGGTATTTTGGACCCTAGAGCAACCCAGAGACACAACCATACACATGCCACCATTGAAGGACCTTTAATGGAGCAGACCTGATTCGACCAAAACAAAACTTGGTTTCTTCACTTGGAGCCCAAAATAGGTCTTATGAAGGTCTTAAAAATGCCAAGCCGTGACCTAGAAACCCATAGGAAGCCTCTAAAATTTCGTGTTGCAGGTTTCGGGCATGAAACCCAGCCTCTGTATTAGACTTCTTAACCATGTTTTTGGAATGGGGATTGAACCCCCATGTCATGAAGGTCATGTTGAGCCAAACCCCACTAAAAATGGTGATGAAATGAAGGGTTTACTAAAGAGTTGCAGGTACAGTCCTAGAGAAGAGAAACCGAGCCTTGAGCTCAATTTGAGGCACAAAAAGAATGACAAACCCTTGCCCAAACTCCCACCAACCTACGTTATCCAAAAACAGAGATAAACACGTTCCAAAACATCACGAAATTAAAAGAAAAATAAAACAGGACTTAGGGCAACACGGGGTGTGAAGAGAGGAAGAAGACGAACAATGGGTGGGTCGGTCTTGGGTCGGATCTGGGTTCTGGTCAGGACCCGACCTGTCGCATAAATGGGCATAAGTAGGACGGCACCGTTTTGAATGTTATGTTTTTTTAAATTTAAAACAGATACAAGTATGTTTGGTTACGAAGTTAAGAGATTAGATTCAATACCCCTGTTTGGAATGAGGATAACCCATCCTCGAACAGAACCCTTGTCCGCCGTTTAGCTTAGACAAAATTAGAAAAAAAAATATATATATATATATAAGGGGGATGCGCCCCTTGAGGTTCGAACATGAAACCTTTCACAGCCCAAGCCCTAAAACCCATTTAGGTCAACCACTGACCCACCATGCGCTTGTTGAAAAATTGGGACATAAATAATATATAATGTAAAAATTGAAAAATTAATTAAATTAAAATAATTTAATTAATTTAATAATGGTAAAATATTCCGATGTCCAAAATAAATAAGTAAATATTGTATTTTGACTATTTTGGGCATTCTGGACCCAATGGCGGGGTCCATTTTATGAGATACAATTTTAAAAAATTAAGACACGTAAAAGTATAAATTACCAAATTGCCCCTAATGTGCCCGAAGCTAAATAAAAAGCCGAGATGGTCTAAATTGACTTTCTTCAACGCTCCAAACCCAACGGTGAGGTCCATAATACCAAAATAAGTACGAAAAAATAAATCACGTGAAAAATAAAATTTATTTAATTTCTACGAGTAGCCCGATTTAGGAAGAATAAAACCTATCATAGTATTTAGGCTTAACACCAGTCTAAGGATAAGTTAAGAGCATCAATAGGAGATAATTTGAAGTAAATGAGAAGCTGATGAGTTCTTTATAATTTTCTTAGGAACTTCAAGGGAAGGGAAAGGCCCACCAGTAGTACAAACCCGGGGGAGTAAGGTAAGTAATCATGTACTTTGAAGTGGAGGTTTTTAATCTCCATGGATTCTGAAGTAAATCGAAGTTTAAATATTCTGAAGTGTTTTCATGTTTTAAATATCTTCAGTATTTCTAAATTTAAATTCTCATATTTATATGCATTATACTGTCGTTTTATTTATAAATTCTAACATGGCATACAAAATTTGCTACTTGATATTTCTTATAGATGATACGTTTATTTCCACATGTCCATGTAAATGTTAATTTTATTAAATGCCTCTTGAATTAACTATTTTTATTCTATCTATGCTTTAATAAATTCCTATACATCGTGATTTAAATTCCTAAAGCTCATGTGGTTAATGTTTCAAGTATTGTCCTCTAAGTATTTAAAAACTCCGTTAAATTATCCATGTTTTGAATACTCATGAAAATTCATTCTTTTATTAAAGCCATGTTTTTAAACATTCATCAAAAGCATTTCTTGAAGAAGCCATGTTTTCAGATACTCATAAAAAGCTTTTCTTGAAAATACATGTTTTCAATGCTCATGAAAAGCACATATTTGAAGAAATCATGTTTTCAATGCTCTTGAAAAGCATCATTGAAGAATTAAAAAGTTTTGTAAGATAATGGTGCACAAGCACCAAAACTAATATTGGGTTCCTTCGGAACTCAATTGACATGAAGAATACCTGGTAGCAGGATCTGATCCCCTAGGCATGAGATCTCTCAGAAGTAAGACTAGAATCTGGTTCGAAACGGATTCTCCTAATCAAAGTGAAAAGATGACAATGTTTTCAGAAATGGTAGCATGTTTTTAAACCCCATTTACCTGAAAAGGGTTTTTATATAACCCTTTGTTCTGAAGTTTTGAAAAATAAGAAATTTGCATCCTCCTATTTCAATGGAAAGGATTTCAAATTATTCCCTTGGCTTTTAAATGGCCATTTTGCACATGTTTACAAATTTTGTTGCATATTAAATGCTTTATTGAATGCTTTAAAAATGCATCATGCTATGTGATTTGAAGATTCTTGTGTTCTGTGATTATTGAAATACGTGCCTAGCTTGAATGTCTTGTATGCTTCAGGCTACCTTTTGAAGAATTCTGGTTTCTGTATCTGAAGTATATGTACAATTGGTAGTGTATGTTTATATGAACCTTCTCTTATAACTAACCCACTACTAGTTGAGAAGCTATGATGAAGTACTGGAATTACTTATTGGGCTTGTTGAAGCTCACCCTATTCCCCTAACATTTTTTAGGTAACAATGATAAATGGGAGCCTTGCCCAATCTAAGGACTAGCGATTAGCAGCTCCATTATGAACAAGGATTTTTTTGAAATATTACGACCCATAGTTGGTCAATTTTGTTGTAGTAATTTTTGGACAATTATGTACTTAAGCCCTGAAGGGCAATCGGATATGTAATATGTAAAACTTTAAATTTTTAGTATGCTCTGAATATATATTAATTGTTTACCGCTCCGAAGAAGAAGAAGAAGCAACGATACTAGGCGAGTGTGCGGGATGTAAACGAAACATTTTTTCACACTTTCACAATTTGCCAATCCTGGCCGCACTACACCGCCATTCGGCGTCATTGCTTACTTACTTGAGCCTCACCTGACGACCCACGGGCTAAAGGGTGGCGATCGCGATCCTTAATCCGCAGAGGCCGGATTCAAGGTCGTGACACTGAACATGTATTAATTATAAAGTCTTTAAGTTTTTATTATGCTCTGAATGTACAATCATATGTATCGCTTTGAAGAGCGGCAGTACCGGGTGGATGTGCGAAAAATTTAAAAGAAGAAAAGAAAAGAAAAAGTTTTTCACACTTCCGCAAACACAGGCCGCACCGCCATCCGATACCGTCACTTATGTGAGCCTTGCCCGACGGCCCCCGGGCCAAAGGGTGGCAGTCGCGATGCGAGATCCGCATAGGGTGGGTTTCAGGTCGTGACAAATTTCCTCCCCCCTTTGCTCTATGATCTTGGTAGTTGTTACCACCTCATTGTAGGTGGGCAATCGGTAAGGCTAGATTCTATTCTTGATGGCCAATCTTAGTCCGCCTTCAAACTTGCGGGCTTTCAATTCCTCTGTGTTTACAACATGGGGTGCGAACCTGGCCAATTCAGTAAACCAACAAAATATCTCATGGGATATATAATCATGTGTATAAGATTTCTATCAAAATGATACTTCACAGGATCATGACATAGCATACATGAAGGTATAACGATGCTTAAGTATCAGCAATCAAGTTCACAATGATGTAGGCAAGCAAATCAAATCCAAGGTACGGACATAACCAATAATCACAAGTCGATTGGCTCCAAAAGGGAGAAATCAAGTTCAGTAGATAGTAATAGAGTACAAATTTGGCAACATATAAGAATAAATGTGACTGGCTGGAAATAACCCATATTAAAGTATAGGAGTTACTTACCTCAAAAATAACTTTCAGCAGTTTTACAAATTCAAGTCTCCTTCTCCTTCCCTTTGGAGGTTCCTATAAATTATAAATTTAATTGTTATTATCCAATTTTTAATTATTTAGGTCGATGCCAATGTTCGTGACCTATTTAACCCTCCCGGTATTATTTAATTTTTTTTTAAGGTTGCTAAATTTAATACTTCAGCCTTCAGAGTATTTTATTTGGGTAAACGAACTCCACCGTTGAGTCCGGAATGTCCAAAAAAATAAATCTAGGCCTTCGCGGCTTCTTATTGGCTTCGGGTACCCCTAAGGGCAAAATGGTAATTTCATGTTTTATGTGAATTAGTTTTTTGGAACCTCGGCTCACAAAATGGACTTCACCATTAGGTCCAAAATGTCCGACATAGTCAAAATTCACTATTTGTTTAATTAATTTGGACATCGGGACATTTACCTATTTTTAAATAATTTAAATTAATTTAATTAATTAATTTAATTTAATAATGTATATATGATATATATATATATATATATATTCGGTGCAGTTTATGTCGGGTGAGCAATGGGTGGCACAGTGGTTGGTTAAGTGTCACCTCCCCATTTCGTCCTAGGTTCGATTCGGCGGAACAGTAGGTTTACCCCTTTTTTTTTCAAAGCATTCTCAGTCCAAATGGCAGACAGTGAAGCTATCCGAGGATAGGTTATCCTCGTTCCAAACAGGGGCATTAAATCTAGAGGCTACACCCATAACCAAACAGGTCTGCTCCTAACTTATAAAAAATACGGAACTGAAACGGCGTCATCCCACTTAGTGCTCCTAACTTAAACGACATAGTTAAGGTATTTGGTTTAAAATATCACATGGTCCTAAATATTGTCGTATAGAAAATGCCGTTTTAAACGGCGTCGCTTCGGGATCATTGTTCATCTTCATCCCAAATCCCCCACGACTGTTTCCCTAATTTCTGGTTTCCAAGTTTTTCAATTTCGTGCAATTCAGGGTTGGTTCGATCTCTGTTTTCAGGTGGTATAGGCTACTGAAGGTGGGGGCAACAGTTTGGCATTCATCTTAGGTCTCGAATCAAGCCACAAGGGCCATGGTGGGTTGGATAGTCGCGATCTGCAACTGCTTTGTAAATGGCCATTTCATCACTATTTTGCGCGTGATTTGGCCTATTTTGACCGTCATTGAGAGGGGGTTCGATCCTCTTTCTAAAATCAAGGTTTAGGGGCCTATTTCAGAGTCTAGGTTCTAAACTCGTGACCTGCAACCTCTGATTTGTAAGGCTTCCTTAGTGTTCCTAGGTCATGGCTAGGTGATTTCTGGACGTCCAAAAGATCTATTTTAGATTTTGAATGTCAAAAACATATTCTGTGATAGTCGACTCAGACCTGTATTGTTGAAGGTCCAACAATGGAGGTCTTTCCTAGTTTAGGGCTTTTCAAGCCTACCCGACCTTCCCAGTTCACTTCTAACAGTAGTAAACATCTCAGTATTTCATGCATGCAGTTATAAGGCTCAAATAATACTAAAACAGTACCAAGATTCTAAGAAAAATCAAAAAAATAATTTTTGATGCTTTATACCTTCTGAACAGAGGTTTCTCTCTACTCGTGGCTCAGCCTTAACCCTCTCAATCCTCCTTCAATGTTGCTCAATCTCCTTCCTTTTGCACTTAAGTGAGACACATGCACATGCATGCACACACACATACTTGTATACCTACACAAGGTCTCTCTCTCTCTCACACACACACACACACACGTCTGAGGACCCAGCACTTCTCTGACACTTGAAGTGTTTTAACAAAATGCAAGACTTATATGTATATATTTATGTTTGCATTTGTAGGGTTCAGATGTAATCATGTGGCTGAATTAGAGGTTGATGTGAGCTGATGTGAGCTGATGTGGAGAGGTTTAATTGATGATGAGGGGTTTGCATGTATGGCCATTAGCCAATTTGGGAGGTGGGCTTGGATAATTCAGGTTTATATACAATTCTATTGTGCAATCAATTAAGCACAAAAGTGCTAGCAACCAACTTGGTAAAATTTGTAGATGAAATTACTTTCCTTACTTGGTCAAAGGTTCAAATCCCCTTGGCCTCACATTTAGCATTTTTCCCTTATTTTAGGCTTATGTCTCGTTTGGCTGGCGCAAATTTTTTTGAGCTATTTCCTTAATAACTTCTTTTCTATTGCTCATTTTACAAAGTAGTTTCTTCTAGTGGTTTCCTATTTAGGTTAGCTTTGATGTCAAAGGCCTCGTGCCGATTTTTTTTCGTTGTGTTTTCCATGATTAGCTAATTCGAGTCTTATCAGTGTTAAAATAGGGCTTAAATTGCTAAATCACTACATTTGATTACCAAAAGACTTCATTACATTGATTAAACATTAGAATTAAATTCGGGGTGTTACAGTTTTAGTATGGGTGTAACCTATGGTTGGAGTTTGTTTCATTTGAGTTGATGATAGTCTGATTGTGCTGGCATGGTATTTTTGGAGTCCGGCCCACGTTTGCAGAGGCATAACATTGTAAACTTTCAGTATTGGTAACATCTGCAAGTTCGACTTTGATGGGCACCATATGTGCTTATTGTGCTAACTAGAGTAAACGCTTATACAGATTTGAAATTCTTATTTGTTACCACACTACTCTGTTAAATGATTTTTGTATCAAAGAAAATTATTTGTTTTATTTGTTAAGTCTATTGAATCATTTTAATAATATGAACTTGTTTTATAAAATATTCATGCAATTTGCTTAACCTGTTCCAGTGTGTAATATGTTCTGTTACTATACGAGCTTTTTAAGCTTACTCCAATATTTGTTCTCACAAATGACTAGAGATGGAATAGAATGGTATTGGGTACAAGTATAGTGGAGAATGCTTGGTGACTATTTAATTACTTTTGTTTATATTAGGACTTATTTTATTTGCATTATTTAGAGACTAGTAAAAATTTTAATTTTTGGGATTGTATGTTGATTTATTTTGGAGATAGATTATTTATTTATCTTGGATGATGGATGATTTTTTTTTTATTATTATGATGGATTTTGAGAAATATATAAGATATTTATAATATACATGGACTAGGAGTGATTTGATTGATTTAACCTATGTGAAGGCTTGGATTGAATTGATTTATGTTAGTTGCACTCTGAATCCCACGTTCAAATTCAGAGTGTGACACATGTAACCTCCCCGCTGAAATCAAGGTGATTCCTAGCTAACATTTCTGATTATCCTGGATAAGTCATCCTTACTAGGGCTATAAACGGATCGGATTCGGACCGAATCAAAGCCGATCCAAACCCGATCCGTTAATCTAACGGATCATACAAATATTAATCCGTATCCGAATCTGTTAATAACCGGATATCTGATCCGTTAATCTAGTCCGATCCGTTTAAAATTATATAATATATATATATATATATATTAAAATTAATAAAATTAATATATTATATAAATAATAAAATTATATATTAAAATTAATAAAATTATATATTGTATATATTAAAATTAATAAAATTAATATATTATATAAATAATAAAATTATATATTAAAATTAATAAAATTATATATTATATATATTAAAATTAATATTATATATATTATTTATATAATATATTAATTTTATTAATTTTAATATATATATATATAAACGGATAGGATCGGATTGTAAACGGATCGGATCAGCCTATATCATATCTACTCCGTTTATATTTGGGATAATCGGATTCGGATCAGATCGGGTCACGAATCACTATTTCTAAAATCATATCCGGACTGAACGGATCGGATCGGATCGGATCGAGATTCGACAGCTCTAATCCTTACTACCTTCAATTATAAGAAAGCTTAGATTAGCATATATGTATTTTTTTTTCCCTCTCATAATTAAAATTATAAAAGCTTTTGTAAAAAAAAGTATTAATTATTAAATAAAAATATTATTAATTATTCATAAAAAATATTAAAAATTTTATTAATTATCAAATAATAACTTATTAATTATTCATCATAAAATAATAATATTATGGGTAAATTACATCGACATTTTTTGAGATTTCTGATAATTACACCGATCTCTCTTGAGGTTTTGAAATCACACCGACCTCTCTTACTTTATCTGACAATATATAGGTATCTCACTCCAATCAATTTTTTTCTTTAAAATGACAAAATTGCCCGTTTATTTATTTATCTTTATATTTTTTCAATTTTGACCTCTTTTTCAAACATTTTATAAAGATTTTTTATTATTTATTAAAATTAAATTTAAGATAAATATTTTTTTATTTTATATAAAAATAAATTTAAGATTTTTATCAATATTTATTTAGAAAAAAATTGGTCAAAATCTAAAAAAATTGAAAAAAAAATGAAATGGATAGTTTTGTCATTTTGAAGAAAAAAATTGACTGAAAGAGGGTATCTGTATTTTGTCAAGTAAAGTAGGAGACAATATAATTTCAGAAATTTCAAGAAAGGGTTAGTGTAATTGTCAGAAACCTTATGAAGGTCAGTATAACTTACCTTAATATTATTAAAAGACTATTAATTATTAAAAATTATGAAGCTATTAAATATTAATTGTTAGATAGTGGACTACTGTCACAGGAGGGAGACTTAGTTTGTAACACCCCGACCTAATTTATTAATAATTAGTTCACTAATTATTAATTAGCACCGATTTAAGAAATGATTAAGAAAATTAATCATAATCTCTCGGCGGTCACGATAGACCAACAAAATGATTAAACATATCTAGAGAGGAGGGTGCAATACCCGAATTTAATTATCAATTAATTAGGTGAACTGATGTCATTTTAGCACTGACGGAACTCGAATTAGCTAACTACGAAAATTTCAAGTAGATAATAACTGACGCAGGGCCTCTGACACTGAAGCTAACTAAAATACGAAACCCTCGGAAGAAACCGCGTCGAAAAACGAGCAATTGAAAATAAATTACAAGGGAAACAGTGAAAACAGAATTCTGCGCAGCCAAACAGGGCATAAGCTCAAAATATGGAAAATGGCCAAAAAGGTGAGGCCAAGGGGACTTGAACCCTTGACCTAAATGAGCAAGCACATGGCACCCAAAAAATTACCAAGTTAACTGCCAACATCTTTGTGCCATATATACAACAGAATTGTATATAACACTAAGTTACCTAAGTTTGCCACCCAAATTGGCCAATGGCTATACATGCAAACCCCTCATCATCACCTGAGTCAACCCACATCAGCTTGTATCATCACACCTAAAGCCTACAAGCATATACATATACGAATATGTATAGGTGTGTAAATATTATATCTAATAATTGTGATTCATTTTAACCACAATTGTGTGCTATGAGTAAAATCAGAAACAGACCTGTTAGAGTAAGAAACTTAAAGAGAGAGAGAGGGCTGCTAGTGAGAGAAACCATGGTGTGTGAGGCCTTGCTTGCATGTGTGTCCATGGTGTGTATGCATGTGTGAGATGGTGTTTTTATACAAAAGAGGAGGAACTGAGGGTGCATGACTGAACTGAAGCACGACTGAAAGCCCCATATTGAACCATGGAGGAACAGTGGTCGACCCTAAGGTAAAACACCGAAAAAAATTGCTCTATATTTTTGTTGGATTCTGGTACTGTTTTGATGTTTTGGACCCTCCGACTGCATGCATGATAGTTAGACTGTAAACCTGGGTTAAATGCGTGAGGGTTAGACCACTAAAACAGGCCTAGAACACCAAATCAGTGAGAACCGCCATTAATGACCTCCATGGGAGTAGGTCTGAAACGACCATCACCAAATCTGTTTTTGACATCCAAGACATAATCTAGACCTCATGAGAGTTCTAAAAACCCTAGGCTGCGACCCAAAATCACATAGGAAGGTCACTAAAAGGCGAGTTACAGGTTCGGGTTTAAAACCCAACCTCACCAAAACAGCAACCAAATCTAATTTTGGTAATGGGGACTTGAAGCCCCTAATACATGGGTCACAAGGAACCAAATATCACAAGATGTGGTTAAGAGATGAGGGTACACGACTGAGTTACAGGTCCCACGATAATGGGACTGAACTGAGCTCCACCCATAGTTTCGAGCCACCAAAACGAATGCCAAATTGTTGGCTTGACTCCCAAAAATGGTTTGGAACCAAAAGCAGTAGAGATCTGTACCTGAAATGCCACGAAATTAAAAAGAAAGAAAACTGGAAATTAGGGCAAAAATGGGGAAGACGATGAACAGTTCTGGGTCGATTCAAGTCAGTTTCGGGTTCTGGTCGGGATCCGACCCGTCACACAAACGATTAAGTGGGACGGCACCGTTTTGATGTTTAAAGGTTTTATTTTAAATCCTGAAATAGACCTGTTTGGCTACAAGTGTTGAAATTGGAACTTAGTTTTAGAATAAACTAAACCTGGATAAGGGGCCAATTGGGGATAGAAGGAATAACATATTCCGATTTCCTGAAGGGAACTGGACCGGATGGTTTAAGAAGATTTTGGACCGGTTCAATTGGTGAACCCTAGAACCGAATGGTTCTGGACCCTTATTTTATAAAATTACATTATGAACCCCCAAACTTCTTGAAATCAGTTTATGAGCCCAACTGTTTTATAAAATTATACACTGGCCCAGCTTTTAGAAAAATTATGCAAATAAGCCCCTATAAAAATAATAAAATAATTATTTTATTAATTAGGTAAAATTACCATTTTACCCCTGGACATTAAAGAGGTCAAACGAAGTCCAAATTAAATAGATGAATAGTGTATTTTTACTATTTCGGGCATTCCGGACTCAATGGTGGAGTCCGATTTGGAAAATTAAATGCCAAAAAATACAGACACGTAAATAGTAAATGACTGTATTGCCCCTAATGATACCCAAGGCCAATTAAAAATAAAAGATAGTCCAATCTAACTATGTCGGACACTCTGGACCTAATGGTGAGGTTCATTTTACAAATTGAGGTCCTGAAAATTTAGCTATGGCCTGTGAAATTATCAAATTGCCCCTAATACTGTATGAAACCCAAATAAAGTCCAAATTGGGCAAAATTGATACCAATTGAAGCACAAACACTGTGGACTCATATATATGATTAAATTATGATTCGGGATCAGAATATTATGAAATATAAAATGACCAAAATACCCCTGAGCACGATAAGTGCAAAGTAGAGGTCGAATAAAGGTCAATCTGACCTAATAAATTATCATGAGCATAAGTATGAAAATCAAAGGGCTAAATATGACTCTGGAACAGTCAACGTATAAAATAAAAAAATGACCAATGTGGCCCGATGATCAAAAGCAGATACCAAATGAAGTCCAAAAGACTTAAAAATTTGTATATACGATATGTGGACTATTCTGAGGACCATGATAGGGTCCGGGGCAAGACTGACAAAATTATCATTTTGCCCTTCAGGTCAAATAAGCGCTTAATTGATAACGACTGGAGTCAAAATGACTTAAAATATTATTCTGACAACTGCTAAGCCTATTTAAGAAATTTAATAACATAAGTTGAAACCCAGTGAGTGGGAAATAGGTCAATTAACCTAATTAGGGGATCTAATAGACTCCTAAGATGATGAATAAGACATGAATGAATAAATTCTGATCTATTTGTAATTAATGATGATTATTCAGGCTATGCAAGGATATGCCTGAAGTATCTGGAAATCATCAGAGTATTTGTAAATGGAGAATATGACACTAAGAAATCGAGGTAAGTAAATCTGAACTTTGCTATGTGGTCCTTCCTCAGCCAGTCACATTTATTTGCATATGCTGCCAAACTTGTACTCCATTTCCTACTTGATGAACCTGAATTCTTGATTGATGGCAATCTACTTGTGATTACCCAATGAACTTGATCTCCTTGATTGATGGCAATCGACTTGTGATTAATTGTTCATGCCTATGCTTTGGGTTCGACTTGCTTGCTTATATCATTTTGCGATCTTGACTTGTTGATGCTTGAGCATGCTTATACGATCCTATATATCCTGTCATGATCTTGTAATATATCTGTTGTTGGAAATCTTGTTTGTTCTATACACTTGTGCATCGTTGATTGAGACATAGTTGTTCTCGGCAGCCCAGTAACATAGCTGTAAAAAGCTATGGTTATATATTATTGCCTTGGACGGGGTATGTTCTCGGCAGCCCAGTAAGATAGTGGTATCAGGGAAGCTATGATTATATTATGTTGCCTTAGACTAACTAGTTACGATCCACATCCTTGTTCCTGTGGTGAGTAACATGATCATGAGATTTTATATGTGCCTGGGGTTGTGCTCAGTCACAATGGCCTATCTATTCACAGATTGCGTGGGGGAAAGACCCTTTGGGGGTCTTGTATGTCCTTTGGGACTTGAGATAATAAGAGCTCTAGCACTATTCAGTAGGTCCGGGATAAAGAGGCAAAACCGAATGTGCGTTCCAGTGGGGTATGCCGGGTCCCGGGTGATTCATGCATTTTAGGTTGTTAGTGTTTGATGATGATATATCTTTGGTAATCGTTGAATGATCATATTCTATGCCTTATGAATGATCATATTATTGCGATCATGTTATACTTTACTCGATAATGATATATCTTTGGTACACTCTGGATGATCATATTCTATGCAAGCATGTTATACTTTTGATTGGCTATCGTATTTGTTGTGGCAGCAGATTATCATGATTGGCCAGATCCCGATTGTTGGATTCGTTATTACTATCTTCTTGTGTCTTATTTTGGGATAAGCCTTTTGGACCCTCGGGTCATTGTTGTACCTCTTGGTGACTGGCTATTGGCTATTTGTTATCTCCTTCTTCTATATTCTTATGGACTAACTCAGACCCATGGCAAAGCTAGGAATTTACTTACTGAGCTTATTTAAGCTCATTCCATTTATCTAACATTTTTCAGGTGACATTATGTGGGATGAAATGCAATGAGATAACTAGTGGAACTAGTGATGCACAATGAACGACACTGGCGAGATGAACTCCAAGTCAGATTGACTACGTACTCTATAAGGTTAAGTACCCAATTGTATTATAATATTACATCATTAGTGATGAGGTTAGCCCAGTATGTCGGATCACTATGATTAAGTGGTACTTGCAGATATTCTGATTATTGATCATTGGAGATGAGTTTGATTTGCTGAACTGTATTGGTGTAACTTCTGCTTTAAGCAATTTATTGATATAGAATGGATGCATTGGAGCATGTATATCGATACTTAGAGATATTTGGTGATTGATTTTAGATGTGCTCTAATGTGATTGGATGAATTGCATTCCAATTTAAAAAGGTTTTAATTTTCGTTGTTTTGACCCTACATTTAGAATGCAATTCATTGTGAAGTTCAGAAGTTGCCTTTGGCTGGTCGCATTGACGACTAGAAAAATCAGCAAGGTGGCCAACTGGCATCACGTCATCGAGATCCGCATAGGGTGGGTTTCGGGTTGTGACATAGTTTAACGTGAGTAAATTAATCCATGAAAAGAGAAATTTAGTCTCGTGTGTGTAAATTAGAACGAGACACCCCTTTAGGGTTACATAAAAAAAAAAGGTTAATTACACTTACTTCCTTAGTGGTTTTTCACAATTGTAGATACCTTTCATGTGGTTTTGTGGTTTTTCACAATTGCAGATATTTTTCTTGTAATTTTTAAATCTATACTGTCCCTCTTGTCAGTGTTGTCGGTTAAACAATAGTGATGAAAAATGTAAAAATACTAAATTACACTTACCATTAAATATTATAAAATAATAAAAGTTAAACTTTTTTACCTTTTAACCCATCTCTCTCTCTCTCTCTCTCTCTCTCTCTCCTCATCAAACGTTGCCCACAATCATCGACGGTTGTCGATCGCTGCATGCTGCCTGCTATCACCGATTGTAGGAATTTTAGAGAAATTTTTTTGTTCATCATTTTTGAAAATTTATGATTTAATGAATTTTAGAGAAATAAAATTCAATTATTTTAGGAATTTTGGAAATAAAATAGAGAAAATAGTCATTTTATTATTTCTAAGAATAGTTTCAACATTTAATATTTTTTTTTTTTTTTTTGACTTACATTAGTAATTTTCATCACTTTTAGTAATGGAAATTGATAGAGATAGAGAATCTGTAACTACGAGCACCGCTACAACATGTGATATAACAATTACACTCACACCGCCACTAGGATATAACATGCGGCTTTTTATCTTTTTTTTAATCATAAAGATAACCGAATACAATTTTTACAAAATTCAAGATAATTGGATACAAGAAAAAAAGTCGCGTCTTACATAATAGTGGCGAAGGTGTGAGCGTGTCTGTTATATCACATGTTTCTAGCGGTGCTCTTAGTTACATATCCCTATCTATCAATTTCCATTACTAAAAGTGATGAAAATTATTAATGTAAGTCAAAAAAAAAAATTATTAAATGTTGAAACTATTCTTAGAAATAAGAAAATGACTATTTTATCTCCACTTCTTTACAAAATTTGAAACCACTTCTTTACAAAATTGTTGCAAATAGGACTCCAAAAAGAAATTTTATCAATCTACGACCTCACCCTCTCACGGACAACTTTACAATCTGTCCCTCAAAATTGATAATAAAAAAATTGACAATAAATATACATACTTGTGATAATCTATTGAATTGAAAATAAAATAAAGAGATAAAAAAAATGTAATTTTATCGTTGTTTGCTCTATGGACAATTTTATAATCAGTCTCTTAAACTTGTATTCTCAATTTTTTTTTTAAAAAAATAAAAAAATAAAAAAAATTATATTTAAATAAAAGATAAGATAAGATTTCTTTTTGTCAGAGAAGAGTCCTATTTGCAGCAATTTTGTAAAGAAGTGGTTTCCGAATTTTATAAAAGTTATTTCCAGCTGTTTTTTCAATTAAAAAAAAGATAAAGAGGCACGTATTACATCATGGTGACAAGGTGGATGCACGACTTTTATATTCCTTTTTTAACAAAATAAAAGTAGAAGGAAGAATGTTAGTCTTATTTTTATATTTTATTAAAATTATTTTTTTATAAGTTAATAGTATTATATTGATTGAATATTACATGAAGTTATATTATAATGTGATATTCAACTAATATAAAACTGTCAACTTATAAAAATAAATATTTTTAATAAATTTTTTAAGTAAATCTAATATTATTGAAAGTAAAAAAAGTTGTATAAATTTTTAAATTATAAAAAATTGTAAAAGAGCTTAGTATTATTAAACGAAAAAAATGAAAATAAGGGACCCAAAATTATTAACTTATCGGTCCTGCTACCTCATGGCAACTGTACTCTCACTTAGTGGGATCGGTGAGTCGATTGCCCACTTCGCTCCAACAATTAGGTCTACGGTGAGGGTTAGGTTTTCCTTCCGTTCGAGCATTCGCCACACCTCGGTGCGCATGAGTTCCTCCACCGCAGAGGGCGGTCCGATCATCTTCGATGCAGGAGACATCGCGGGGAACTCAGAGACCTCCTCCGACGTGCTCGTTCAGTACGTGGTGCTCCGGCGAGACCTGATTGATTCATGGCCGCTGGGGAGCGTGGTGACACAGGGCTGCCATGCATCCGTAGCTGCCATTTGGTCCCACAAAGACGATCCCAACACTCTCAGCTACTGCAGCCCCACAAATCTCGATTTCATGCACAAGGCAAGAAACACACTTTCACTCTAGATTTTGGTTAGTCAATTTCTTTGAAAATTATATCTTAATTATTTGCATTCACTGTAATTATAGTCTCTTCCTTCAACAAATTGAAATGCTAATTGAATTTCAATTGAGATTGATCCTAACAAATTGGTCTTATATTAAGATTACACATTAATTTCTGGCCTGACCCAAATCAGAATTAGCACCCATGCCTCAAGTTTTTGGCCAAATTAAAATTTCCAAGTAAATGTTTCGACAAACAAGTGTTTTCTGTACACGCACATATAGGTTCTAATTTTTGTTCTCTGAATTCAATTCTGTTCTCCCACGAAAAGTTTTTTTCATTTTTTTTTGATAAGTAAACTATTATAGAAGGTGCCCAAGGAGGGCAAACCCATATGAACAAAAAGTAACTAGTCACACAGGTCTCAAAGACCCCAAAAAATAAACTAAGGAAGAAGCATTTACAGGGAAGCCTCCTTAGTCCAAAAAAAACAAAAGGTGAAGGAAACTATCTTTGAACCAAAAAATGGGCTGCTCTTCCCCATCAAAAGTACGCCTAGTCCTTTCATTCACCAGACACCACATGAGACAAGACGGGGCTAATCTCCTAGTTTTCTTCGCATTCTTTCTAATTCTGCTTCCTGCCTAGACAAACATCAAAACTGACTTCAGCATTACCCAAGAAATGCCGAACACTGAAAGAACCAAGTCCCAACCATCTCTGGCCACTGGGCAATCTCAGAGCCATGTCCCCAAAATAGTTTGATTGAACTCCTTAAATGTCTTTATGCTTAGACCCCCTAACTTTCGTGCACAACACGATTTTTGTCAATTCACTAAATGAACCTTCCACTTCTCCACCGAATTACCCCATAGAAAGTTTCTTGGCAGTTTTTTCAATGTTTTTTCCATAGACATTGGAATCTTGAATAACATATAATAGGTTGGCAAGCTTGATAGAGTGCTTTTTATTAGAGTGATTCCACCTTTTGACAAATACATCCTCTTCCGTCTCACTAACCTCCTCTGAAAGTGTTCTAAAACAAATCCCTCACCACGCTTGCTTTACAGGTAGACCTGAATGCAAAGCCAAGATAGGTAGAACCGTAGAAGGCAACTTGCCCACCCAACACCCAAGATTGTTGGCAAGGTCCTTCTTTTCACTCGTCTCGCCTACTAGAATGAGTTCACTTTTAAACTAAGTTAACTCTTAAGACCGACAATGATCGACAATTGCTTCAAAGTAAAGCAAGACATATCTAAACTAAAGTATCTCAAATGTTCCTCATTTGCATCAAGAAAAATGATAGTATTGTCTGCAAAAGCAAATGAGACATTATCGAACCATTTTTGCCACCCTAGGTTTTGAAGCCTCTAATCTGAGCAAGCCATCCTAAGAAGCACAGATACGGATACGAGACACGGATACGAGACACGGACACGATACGATACGGATACGCAGACACGTTATTTCTCAAAAAAGTAGGACTAGGACACGGACACGGACACGGACACGTTGAATATATATAAATTTTTTATATTTTTATATCACCATATAATAAAAATCTAATATTATTTTAATTAAAATTGACATAAAAACATACAAATTTAAAAAATATTATTAAGATATTAAAATAACAAAGTCATTAAATAAAAAATAAAGAACAACTTCATTTTATCATCAATCTTCTTGATTCAAGTGTTCGGACACGTGTCCGGGAAGTGTCCGAGAGTGTCGGTATCTGACTCGTGTCTGACACGGACACGTGAGCCAAAATAGAGTGTTCGTGTTTCATAGAAGCCATCTTTCACAGCTCTCCTTAGCATATCACTCAAAGCTTTCATCACTTGAATTAATAACAAAAGGGGAAGAGGATCCTCTTGTCTTAAGCTCCTTCAACTTGAAAAAAGGCCTAAGGAGAGCCATTAACCAACATAGAGAACATGATTGAGGAGATGCACACCTGGATCAATAACATCCACTTTTTCGTGTTCTCTTTAACAAACAAAAAGCATCCCCACTAACTTGGTCACATATTTTCAATGATCATCTTGCCATTCACTCCAAGAGTTCCACTGCTTATTCTTGAGTCCACACACTTATTAGCTATAAGAACTACATCCAAAATTTGTCTACCCCCACTTAATGCATGTTGGGAATCCGACACAACACTCATTGCAACTCTACTCAGGTGCAAGTTGCAACAAACAGACTTCTGCTAACATCTTATACACATAATCCACTTCTGCTAACATCTTATACACATAATCCACCAATGGGTCTAAAATCCTTGATGTCAAAAGGACCCCTTCTCTTAGGGATCAAAGTTCTCAAAGGAGCCTTGGGAGAAGAAAAAAAAGAATATTGCCATCACGTCCTTGTTGACCACCGCCCAACACTTCTGTAAGAAAACCATTGTGAAGTTGTATGGTTTTGGAGATTTATCCCCATCACATAGATTAAGAGCTTGCACCACCACTTTTTCTGTGAATGGTCTTTCCAACCTTACTTATCTTCCTTTGAAATTGACCGAAACTTAAGCTCGTCCAAACTTTGCCTTCTTCTCATAGTCTCCAAATAAAGAGATAATAAAAATGCACAATTCTTCTCTTTACTTCCATCTCCGAATCCAACTTTTTTCCATTTTTGGGAATGCTATCTATGTTGTTTCCTAGCCTATGTGCTTTAGCTGTCCAATGGAAGAACATGGTATTCGAATCGGCTTCCTTCGGTTAGAGAGCCCCAGACTTTTGCCTCCAACTTATCTCTTTTGAAATCAACAGTCTTCCCAATTCTCCCTTTCTTCCATCTGTACTCATTCTATCCTCCTTTGTCAAATTGCTTGCCTCCTTGACATCCAACATGTTGATCTCCTTAAGCAATCTAGCTTTCTGGACTTCTAATCTCCCAAATACATCTTTGTTTCTTAGCCAAAACAAACCATGTGGACTATGAACATGATACCCTGTCCCCAATCTCTAACCTTATCAACAAAACCATCCTTTGACAACCACATGTTCTAAAAGTGAAATGGTCTCTTTCCATGAAAGATACCACCACTATCCAACAACACTAATGGTTTGAAAGGGGGGGCAGGAAAGACACGTTTGAGACATATTTAGAAAATGTTCTTCCCAAACTATGGAAACAAGAAATTTGTCCAGCCTTGAAATAACAGGAGCATCCCGTTCACTACTCCAAGTGTATTTACCTCATTCCAAGCACAAGTAAATTAGACCTAGATCATCAATAAAGTCTGAGAACTCCTTCATAGCAAGGGAAACCTAATGACATTCTCTTCTCTCATTCGAAAATTTGACTATATTAAAATCGCCTCCTATACACAAAGGAGCATCGAAAATTTGACGACATAAAATCGCCTCCAATACACAAAGGAACATCCCTTTTTTGTTGAATTAAAGGAAGCTCCCCCAACAACTACGTCGTCAACCCATCATCCACCATACTTGCATACCATAAACACCCAAAAATGCCCATTGGAACCGTCTTCAATAGACTGAAATGAACAAGAAAGGGAGAAGTCTCCTCCCCAACTATTGATTTTTTAGCCACCAACTCTAGTGTCCCATAAAATTAGAATACCTCTTGCCGTACCCTCGCCCCCAGAAAACACTATTTCACTCTTCTTTCTCCCCATAGGCTTTTAGCTATTATTGGGAAAACTTCTTCCAACTTAGTTTCCTGCAAACGTACAATTGTAACCTTCTATTCCTTCATTAAACCTTTAATCACCTTTCTCTTTCCTTGGTCATTCAACCCCCTCAAGTTCCATGTTAATCTTTTGAGCTTCATGCACGAAAGATGATAGGTTCTTCAATTCCTTTCTAAGCATCTCCTTTGCCGCTTGTCTTCCCTTTCCTTTATCCCCTCGCACCCTTGGTTTTTTGTTCCGATCAATTGTTGTAAATAGTTCCATGATATCCTCCTCAAGGCTTGCCAATGAGACCTCCAAAAATCTGCTCACAATTTTAATCTTCCTCAGCAACCGTGTTGAAGCCTCTTCTCATTTATTCACTTGGTTGGTGTCATAGGGGTGACGCATGGGTCTGTTGAGTCTTACATTGGGTGTGTGCCGGGGGTTTTTGGGCATATAAATGGGGGTTATACTACCTAACAACTTAAGCTTTTGTGCTAGATAACTTGGATGACAATCTTTCGTTCGTGATTGTTGGTATCAAAGCAAACTTGGGGGAGTTACAAGTAGGGACGGCTTCACAGCATGTGGGGACCATGCCAAGCGTCCAAAGGGATGAGGTAGGCAAGGTGGGTCCTCTTGATGAGGGTGTCAACATCTAGGTGAGGGGAGTCTGTCACAAGAGTGACACATGGGTATGTTGAGTCATATATCAAGTGTGTACTGGGGCTCTTGGGCATATAAGCAGGGGTAGGCAATACCACCTAATAACTTAAACTTTTGGGTTGGATGACAAGCGCTCGCCTGTGATAGTTGGCCATCACTATACCATGGAATGATCTTCTCTTGTCTCCTAGTATCTATCAAGTAAATCATTTCCCAACCTGACCCACCTGATGCAGTAGGATGTCCCTATAGCCATTAAACCCTTAAGGCCTTATGATAGCTAATGGAGTGCAAAGGTCTAGATTATCATCCCCTTCCTCTTCGAGTTCGTCTGCTCAGGATTAGAGTTACACCCCTCTGTAATCCACACCTCACAATCTGCCCCTTTTGAGCTCTCCATATCACCCCATCTAAGCACCTTGTCCATTGCCTAAACTATAGCCGGACTTGTATCATCATCTAGATTCTTCTCACCATCATCCCTCAGCATCCCGTCACCGTGTTGCTGATTTGTTACCCTATTCTAGCTTCCCCCCTTGCCCGTCACTCCATTATCCCTAATCCCTATCGTCTTTATCTTCTTCTTGCACGGCAACACTCTGAGTGATCTAACTCGCTTGTCGATGATTCTGCATCTTAGCTCCTTGTATCTTGTCCATGTTCTTCTTTGAAATCCTTATTCTTGCAGCGTTGCTGGACTCTCCTATTTCCATTCTCGGAGTATTGGATATAAAGCTATGCTTGTCGGAGATTGCTTCGCTTAGCCGTGGCTTCATCAACTCTTACAAATCCACCTCACTGATCATCGAGAGCCACACACTACAAATGTGTAGGAATCCCAAGAAAATGGACCCACACCTAATAGCTAATGTATGTCACCCATTAGTCCAGAAAGAGAGCGGCTCCTTCAAACTCCCACTCTCGCTCCTCTAATATTCTACTTGCCTCTGCCATAGATGGGAATTCAAACAAAACCAAAGCACCATTAAATTATTGTACTATGACTCTCGGTTAAACCTGCCATATTTGATGTGACCACACCAACATTTTCCGACATTCAGGGAGCAAATAATCAAACTCTCTCACTTGTCCCACCAAGTATCATCGAAAAATCTCAATCTTTCTTGTACTGACTCGTACTCCACCACCGCATCCTGTCCCTCTCGTTCAAGCTTGAAAGCTTGACTTTTGGAGGTCTCGACGACCATCCATTGGCACTGGCAATTTGTTGATAAGATCGCAAGCCCCCGTCTGAGGAAAAGCCCTAGCAATGTCCTCCCATCCTCTGTCAATATGAGGGATGAATAGGCACAAAAAATTAGCTCCATTACAGACCTTCCACTACACATAGCTCTCCTTATTTGAATGCACCAGTTTCAACTCTTTTTTCCTTTGCCATGGAAGACACTGACAAAACCTTTATTAACTTTTTTTCTCCCTTGATGCATCACTTAGGTTCCTACACAACCACCCCAACTTGTCTTGGTTGACCTCCGCCCAACAAACACATCCTCTCCCTTTTTCTGCAATCAGAAATCTTTCATTGGAATTTCCTTTTCGACATCGGTGATCTCGAAGGATTTATTGCCGGTGCAAACTATCGTCATCCTGTCCCTACGTTTTTGTGTTTCTTTAAAAGTGTATGAGTTGTTCCCCAACTAAGATAACATACCCTTTCACTGTCTTTACTACCATCTTAGTATGTTTTGATTCTCCTAGATAATAATATGTAAATCCATGTATCATAAATACTATTGCGGCCGTGGAAATATTTATGGTTTTTGAAGGAAATCCTAATGATTTGTTTATATTGTTATGTGAAATGTATGACCTAGAGAGAGAAAAGGGGGGGGGGGGGTGTGAACAAGTCAAGCGGTGAATTATGCCAATTTTAAAATTTTGTCAAGGTTAACAGGAAAATTAAAATCACAAAGCACAAAGCATGCAATGGAAGCAATTAAAGCAAAAAAATAGGATAGAGAATTTTTACATCAAAAACCATATGGAAAAAAACCAGAATGTAGACTAGCCAAATCAATACACTATGAAGATATAAGTTACAAGGACATGACTCCACTATATACACTACTCGAGTCTGCAAGCTTTGTAGACATCGATTTGAACTTGAACACTTGAATCCACAAGCAATCTTTACAGTACTCCTATGTTGAACCGGGGAAACTGATTTACGACTCCCATTCAAACATACATTAACCTCGTTCAAATACTACTCACAACATGGGTTCAAATGCCCATCGAATGTGGTTCACACAATACTAAGTCGTCTTTTATAAAAGCCCAATTCGAGTGTCCCATTAGAACAGCCATTGCACGCCTATCGAGTGGTGATTGTTGTTCTTGTTTAAAAATAAGTTTTAAGTGCCTTGTTTGAAGGGATATATAACTCATATCAAACGGAACTCACCGGAGTGGATTGATTTAGAAACACGACCTCATTTGAACCAGTGTGGGATAGAATGACGCTCACTGCAATTTAAAAACTCAAAAACTCATGAGCCAGTTCGATTACTTATCAAACTAGGATTGAATGGTGCTCATTGCTTCACTCCAGGGACTAGAACTGATCTTGTTCAAATGCCCAAGATGCTTGTTTGAACAGGCATGTATATATTGCCTAGTTTTTAAAGTTTAAAACCTTTAATTTTACAAGCCAAAAGGAGTAATCGTATACACATTTTGAAACCCTTTGAAAAATATGTTTGATCAAATTTAAATTCAAATGGACTGATAAAAAAAATAAAAAATTTAAATTCAAATGGTCAATTAGGTCTCAAGTCTAACTTACTTTACCTAAGTTTGTGTAACTGAACTTGATTTGGAACTCTTCAATGTGCATCCTCGATCTTCAACACATTGGCTTTGTAACATGCGAGCGTTATGAGCTTAGATAACTTAGACTAATTACAACCTTGTGTTTGTCTAATGGAATATGATCACAAATGCTAAGGTGGTGTATAGTAATATAATGATCCAAAACTTCACATTATGTGCAAAAAGGTGCATTTTTTCTTTTTTGTAGATTACCCTTTTGTTGTCTTAGGAGCTGTTCTAGGTGGAGACATGACTTGAGAGTTGAGAGGAGTTTACCGTCTGACAGGTGTGATCTTGGACTTAAAAGTGAATGCATCAAACTTGTTATAACCTAGAATGGCTGTCATTTTTTAATTGAATTGAGCCAATCATTTTATCTAGTTTTTCAGATTCTACTTAAGTTTGATTTTGACTTCTGTAGATTTGGTTAGATCTTATTCAAGCTTTTTAACTTTAGCCTCTAGACCTTTTTTGGATTCTTCACATGTGAAGATCCTCTTTTTGGTATGTAGCCGAGAGATTTAGAGCACGTGGTTAGGAACCACGGTGTTGGGGATTTGAATCCCTCCTCACCCACTACTGGATCAAAAGGGAAGGACCTTTCCCTTTGGGGGTAGGAAAATACTGATCAGGATAGTGGACCAAATGCTATGGAACTTGGTGTGGGTCTTTTGTCAAAATGGAATGGCCTTGCTTTATGATTTATCGCAAATGATGAATCATTACACATGTATGCTTGACCTCCATCCGTTTTTTTTTTTGGTTTTATGCCTCCTCAGCTAGACTTGGGCAGAATAACAAAGCAAGTACAATTATTAGTAACATAACAAAAATGCATTCATCGTCATTAATATGTTTGCTCGCAATAATTGTGGCCTTCCAGGAAAATTGATGACTGAAGCACGGCTAGTTCTAGTACATATGAGAATTCTTAATTGGCTAGTTGTAAACCCATCAACTAGGAATTCTTCTCTCTCCACAATAATGAGTTTCTCAAAAAGAGTAAATCTATGGGCTTTTAGCTTACTCACAAATGCCTCATCTTGCTTTAAGGTACTCCTCCCTTCTCACTCATCTTGAGCTTTGTTGCCAAGCTCAAATTAGCTTTTTTAAGCTTTAGTGACTGTATGTACAACTGGTCATAAGTTACCTGCAGCTCACTATCACAATCACTATCGCTCAACTTTTCATTAGACTCATCTGACGTAAAGACATCACCAATCAAGTGAAGTTCATCTTTAATGGAAGAAGATGGCCTACTAGACTCTCCAATGGTGGCTATGAAAGTAATGAAGTTGCTTTCATCACTGGACAATGAGTTAAGAAGCACAGACATGGACACAAACACAAGGCACAGATACGACACAACTTGTGCGTGTGTGTATGTATATATATACTTTTATACTTTTTATGTGACAATATAATAAAAATCTAACATTATTTCAATTAAAATTGACATAAAAATACATGAATTATGAAAATATTAATGAGATATTAAAATCACAAAGCCATTCAATACAAATTTAAGAACTTCTTCATTTGATCATCAACATTCATGATTCAAGTTTTAAAACAAATTTACTAACTATTATATAAAACATAATATGTATATATATAATCAAGAAAAAACAGAGGAGAAGAGGAGAAAAGGAGGGGAAAATCCACAAAAAAAAGCATGTCCAAAATGTGTACTAACATGTCCTAAACATGTCCGAAATTTAGAAGGAAAAAAAATGCTGGACTCTTTTTATGCATGTTTGACACAGACACGTAAGCCAAAATAAAGTGTCTGTGCTTCATAGACAAACACTCATGTATACTCATAAGTCACAATTAGTCATTCTATTGTTGTTCCATTTGTGCACAAACGCTTGTTTAGCACAAATCACTTACAAACATAGTCTTGTGAAGCGTCGTAGCTTAGAATTTTCTGATTTTCTTTTTAACAAGTAAGGCCATTTCATTCTCATCCAATTACAACTCATGAATTAATTTCATCTTCCTTGATAAATTTCATACACTTTTGTTCTTCTTAGGCAGATAGAAAGTTCAACTCAAACGTTTGCAAAGAACTAACAAGTTCTTTGACTTTGAGAGCATCTACATCCTTGCTCTCTTCAATGGCATTGATTTTAGCTTAGAATCTCTTACTTAGAGACGGTAAGATTTTCTTAACTATTTTAGGCTCAAAATTTTATGAGTAATGCTATTCTTACCATAAAATTTTACCAAATTTTCTTACCTTCTAATGTGGCTGTTCGGGTGCTAGTCAATTTAACCTTTTAGTGCTTGTCAATTAAGCCTCTTATACTCACTTGACATGACTAGCACCAAGAGGTTGAATTCACTAGCACCAAGAGACTGAATTCACTAGGACCCGAACAGTCACGTCAATTGATGAATTTTTTTGGTAAAATGTTATTATAAGGATAGTATTACTCAAATTTTATTACATAGATTGTAGAGGGAATTTACTATGTTACTGTGTTTAGTGTAAAACCAGGAAAAGTTTTGTGCTCTTTCATCGTAAGCGACTCAAACCTAAATGTTAAAATTTGGAGCTTGGAGATTATCACAATATTGGTCACTTCGTGTGACTTTTAAAATCTCTCAAGTTTCTCTAGAGTCTTGTACGTCATGATACATTGAAACTCTTGGGGGTGACAGCACTATAGATCGCATTGAGACCTTTTGTGTTTTGGCCACATTTTTGCAAAAATCTTCTTTTTTCCAACAACTGGTTTCAAAACAGTCTCACGGTTCACGATCATAGTTAGAGTTTGACCATTCTCAATGGTTATTCACACTCAATCTATAGACCTAGGAAAATGTCTCATCGGAGCTTTTCAGTAGGCATAATTGTTGCCATAATAAGTGGCCTAAAATTTAAACTTCCCTCTCTTTGAAACTCCATAGCTAACAACAAAAAAGGATCACTCTTAGGTTGTTAAACCTACAAGCTGAGATAACTAATGCTCTGGTACTAGATTAAGTGAGACTCTAATGGTATGTTTACATTTTGTTATGTGCAAAATATGACCTAGAGGTGGGTTGAATAGGTTAACCGTGAATTATGAAAATTTTAAAATATAATTAAGCATAACCGGTAAATTTTCAATGTTCAAATTTAATCGCAATCATAAAGCATGCAGTTGAAACAATTAACTAAATAAACTAGACACAGAGAATTTTTTAGTGGAAAACCAAACGGGAAAATTCACAGGACCAAATCTAGCCACTAAGAAGACATGAATTAAAAGGATCTGACTATTTACAGACATGATCGAATCCATGTGTCTCTACAGATGTTGATATGAATAACACTTGAATACACAAGTGATCTTTAACGTAGTCCTATATTGGAATCCTCCAACTCCTTCACAATCAGAATCCTTGAATCTCCATATCTACAGAATCACGAACACCAACTCAGACTACCAAGCTCGTATACACACAATGATTGTGCAGAAAAGATGTGTTTTGGGTTGTTAATTATTAAATACCAAAAAACTTAAGGTTCGCTCATGTATTCATGAAGTATAGAGCATTCACGTTGTAGAGAAAACTCTTTCCAAGCCTTCAAAAACCGTGTATGTGTCTTTCATTATGGAACTAGGAAAACTAATTTACAACTACCATTTGAATGGCCACTAACCTCGTTCAAACACCACTCACTAGATGGGTTCGAATGTTCATTGAACGTGGTTCAAACAGTAGTCACTCGTCTATTATAAAAACCTAATTTGAGTGTCCCTTTCAAACAGCCATCACACGCCACACGCCACACGCCTATCAAACGATGACCTCTATTCTTGTTTAAAAACAAGTTTTAAGAGCCTTGTTCGAACGGATATAGAACTCATATCAAATGAAGCTCAATGGAGTAGATTAATTCGAAATATGAGCTCGTTTGAACCACTATCCCATCGTACAATGCTCACTGGAATTTAAAAACATAAAAGCTCACGAGCCATTTGACACCTATCAAACTAGGATTGAATGGTGCTCACAGGTTTCAATCCAATGAACACAAACTGACCTTGTTTGAACACCCAAGGGCTTCGTTCTAGTGGGCCTGTGTATACTGCCCAGCTTTGAAAGTGCAGAGAACCTTTAAGTTAAAAAACCGAAAGGGGCAATCATATACACATTTGGAAACCCCTTTTGAAAAACTTGTTTGATCAAATTTAAACCCAAAGAGTCAACTACGTCTTTAATTCTAACTTAATTTGCCCAAGTGTGAGTAACTGAACTTGATTTGAAGCTCTTCAATGCACGTCCTTGGTCTTCAAAACTTTGGTTTTCCAACATGCTTGTCATGAAGTTAGACACGATCTAGACTCATTACAACTTTGATCAAATTTAAACCCAAAGAGTCAACTATGTCTTTAAGACCAACTTAATTTGCCCAAGTGTGTGTAACTTAACTTGATTTGAAACTCTTCAATGCACATCCTTGGTCTTCAAAACTTTGGTTTTCCAACATGCTTGTCATGAAGTTAGACATGATCTTGACTCACTACAACTTTGTGTTTGTCTAATGGAACATGTCAACACTCACAAATCGTAAGTTTTGACTTTACATAAACTTTTGATGACTGAATGAAGGATTATCCTTGTATCTAGATTATTTAAGTTTCTCTCAGCACCGACTTGCCATGTGGTACACTGATAATTGCAGAGATCAAAGATCCAATTTAAATTTATTTTGATGAAATTAGATCAGAAATGGTAGGCCCATTAAATGAAGTTGGAAGATGGAAGCTTTCCCACTAATTAAGATGTTCCTAGGAGAAATCTATTACTCGTAAACATCCATGGCTGTTTTCTTTCAGTGCTTTTGTTGACTAGCTCGGTCCTTTTGTGAACTGTTGAAAGTAATAATGTGCGATGAACATGGTAACTAAATTTTTCTGTGGATTATGCAGGTTACTCTTGAAGTCAAAGGAGAGCCCCAGATATTGAACTTGTCAGAAAAGCTCATGGCTGGTGACATTGCTCATAAGCTGTGGATCGAACAACCTGAGAACATTCCCACATGCCTTGCCACAAAACCCTACCCCAAATCCATGGTATCATCATTTTTCAAAAAACTGAAACTCTGTAAGTGATGAGATTTTGAAGTGTCATTGCAGATTTAGTTTTTATGTTCAATGAAGCCATCCATGATTTATAGATGCGATGCATGGGAAGATTGCATTGATCGTCTGTTTGTGATGGAAAATTGTGTATTTTGAGTTGAAGCAAACAATCTACAAAATGTAGGGTAGAATAGACGGTATGAAGGGTTGGAGGCATCCTCGACAAGAGAATCTTATGTACCAATTAATTTGGATATCTCATTTTCATCTACATGTAAAATGCGGGACTTTGTCAAGAACCATCTACTAGCAGTTTTTTGTACGCCTGCTGATGGGGTTCCAACCCTTGTTTGTTTTATTATTTAACATAGACAATGTTAACTTAATCTTACTCAGCCACCCTTTTTAAATTTTTATTTTATTTTTATCTCAACTACTTAAACTTCTGCAGGTTACGTGAATCCATCGTCTCCAAACTAATCAATTCTTTATATAAAGCCCTTATCGGTAAAAGCCCAGGTAGGCATGCCCTTTCTTATGACTTCAATGCGTTATTTTTTAACCTTGCTCCAGGAGTCCGCTTGTCACCTTAATTCTTAGACTCATGTTGCAGCACACGGCCAAATCATTTCAATGTGGGTTCATTTCTTAGTTTTGCTCCCCCCCTTTGCATGCTCCATTCATCCACCACTCATTTTGAACATTTTTCTAATCACAGCACAGGTAATCATAAAATTTTCTTATAAAACTTTCGGTCATTAACACCACTGAAAACTCAAAAGTGCATTCTTGATTCTTGAGAGAGAGAGAGAGATTCATATGAATCCTACTGATGGACCAATGGGCCCCAGGTGTTACCTGAACTTTCATTCTAAAATCTTGTTTATTAAATAAACTTATATGGAAGTAGGTTCATTTGGAATATGTGAAGTAGGCCGATTTTTAGGGGACTAATTCTATAAAATAGAATGCGTGTTTAAATATGTTATCCTGTCAATTCCGAGGCAATCATTTCAGAGCTTTTGTATTAGTTAACACTGTCAAAAGTTAAAATGTGTGGCATGATGCAAGATACACTGATAAGTGATACTTGAGACAATCTTAAATCTTATATATATCAACCCATACCTATATGGTGAAAAGACAACACCTCGTGCTTTTCACCCTTGAGGTGGCCAGTTAAGAATCCTTGAGTACGAGGTGGTAAGTGGAAACAAAGGTGGCACTGGCATCATTTGAGTTAATAGTGACCCCAAGCTCCACTTGTCTGTATGAGTGTGTGTGTGTGTATATATATATATAACACAACTCGTGTAAGCAAGCACCGTGTTTGGAGAGAGAGAGAGAGAGAGAGAGAGAGAGAGAGAGAGATCACCATTAAGGAATAATCTCTCTTTTTTGGTCTAATATATCATCATCATACATGAAAAAGAGAGGAAAAACTCATCAAAATGTAAGAAATTAACTAAGGAGTACGTTGAATACCAAAATGGGTCATTGATGAAACTTCGTTTAAATCTTGGGTGGGCTTGAGAATGAAATAGGGAGTGCTTAGAAAGAAAAATAATAAAAAATTGAGGGAATAATTGGAGCCTCGGTTTCCATGAAAGCAAAGGGAGATTTATTGAGATTTAATCCTTAAAATGATAACTATGGGATAAATTATGATGTGTAGGTCATGCTTGTTTCATAAATTAGACAAGGGTGAATTAGCTCCTCCTTGACTAATAGTGATAGGATTAAAAATTTCAATTATGTCCACTCATTATTTTATCCATGTTATGGGTCATAATTTATTTTCGGTACTATTAGTGAGAGTCCTTTCCTTTTTTTTTTTTCAAACATCAGCTTCGCAAGGCCATCAGAATTAATTTATCCAATGCCTTCCTAAGCCAGGCAAACAATAAGGAAAACTAGAGTAGAAATGGAGTGGAAATTCTAAAGAAAACTAAAGAGACATAGTTAGGTTAAAATAGTGGAACACTGTTCATCTTACTAAGTGGGTCTGAGGGATAAAATGGGAATAAAACAGTGAGGTTTAGGTTTAGCCATTAAGCCATTATTGGTGGCTCTTCATTTTAGCGCAGGGACTTAAACCTATGACCAGTTGGAGAATGGAGGAAACACTCGACCAATGAGCCTATGACCAATTGGAGAATGGAGGAAACACTTGACCAATGAGCCACATATGTGCTTGTGTTCATTGGGTTACCAAATTTAATATATATGGATAGATTAAATTAATAATTATTAAATTGCCAAGTGTAAATTAAATTATAGAAAGGGACTATCTTCAGGTTTTTCAATGTTTTGGACTCTACGATGGAGCCTGTTTTAGCAAATTAGATACTGAAAAATAAGATGTGAAATCTTTATAATTACAATTAAGTCCCAATTAGTTAAATGAGTTATGGTTTGAATCCAGAAAATGGTGAAAGGAACTCTATGGTTATTATAGCCTTTAAGTCCAAAAATAAGGTATTTTTTGGCTAAAAAAATCAAATAAATGACGTTTTAAATAAATTCATGCTTGAGTAAAGCATTAAATGTAATTTGATATGTGTTATAGGATTAGTTGGAAAAAAAGGAACTTGAGAAAAAGGATTGAGATTGATTGTTGAATTAGATGTTGGGCACAAAGGATGCGCCAACAGACTCTTTCGAAGTCATTATATGTGGCGGTCTTAATATGAGACCCAAATTTGTATAGTGAGTCCGAGTCGATGTGGATTCTCGTAACCTTATCGCAATGATGGGCATAATATACATCACATTGAAATGATTACTTGTTGCTTATGAATGCAACTCTATTGATCTTGAAATGCAATTGTAGCTATACATTGAAAAGAGCATCATTTTGAATATGATTTGAAATTTCTTGTAGATTTATTGAGAAATAGTAAAAAAAGAGTTGCTATACATATCATTTTCTTTGAATTGTATAGATAACTGAAAATTTATATATCTTGATATCTATGGTATTATTACTATTATTCTAGAAATATGAAAAATCATAATGGGGCAACTAAGTTACTCATTGAGCTCTATGTAGCTGACCCCAATATTATTAAACATTTTTCAAGTAATAGAACTAGGGGTCGAGATGAAGATAAGATGAAAGATATGTCCCACCTAGGGGTATTTGTAGTAACTTCACATTTTGCCCATTAAGGACATTTTAGTCATTATCACGTCGAGGGCATTTTGGTCATTTTGCCTATTAGGGGCATTTTGGTCATTTTTCCACCGAGGGCATTTTGCCCACCTACCTACATGGCGCTCTGATTCAATGTGTAATTTAATTCTTGTATCTATCCGAGGCCTACCCATGTGCCATGTGGCACTCAGACTCTTGTGATGAGACTTACTTGTTGGGTTCGTAACTACTAGCAAAAGCAATTTCAAAAATCTATTTGGATCTTTTTCTTTACATGAATCATACAATCTTGAAAAGAAGGTTAGAATTACCTTGTTCTTGATGATTTTGATTGTTGAAGAAGGCTTCTTGAAGAGATTGATGCAATCTTCCTTTTCTAACTCCTCTAGGCTTTCTCATCTTTTCCCTTAGGCAAACTGTATCGCAGGAGAGTGGGTTGTCTCTTATTTTTGTTTAGCACAAAAACTTATGATAAATGGCTTCCTACATATCATATATATAGGGCATAGCCTAATTAGGGCAAGAGAAGGGATCTAGTAAGGTCCCACTAAGTTAGCTTCCAATTAGTCAATTAAATCTTAATTATCTCATAATTAATTTTAATTGACTAATTAATTTCACTATATAATTAAAATTGCACTCCAACTTAGTAGAATAGAGTAAACATATATACACTATACTTCTGCAGTTAGGCCCCCTCTACATGGATACTAATAATCAGGGTTTCATATTATACTGTCAAATTAATTCTCTAATTATTTTAAGAACCTAATTTAATAATTATTAATCACTTGCAATTAGTTATCATTTCAATAAACAATTTACTGAAAAAATCGAATTCGAATTCCAGTAATTAACCCATTGAATTAGCACAAAGTTAATATCCATCTATCTAATATATAGAGTGTAGATTCCATCTTGAGAGTGTGTGTTCCCATAGTCTAAATAATGACTTCCCAAGATACCGAAGTGTTGATCTAAAATACCTCACTCATTGGTAACTGAAAGTCATCACTATTCAGAATTTGAGTTCACTATCCTCTTAGGATTAAGAGCTTACTGCAAATAGTGAATAAGAAACTTATTAAAGGTGACAGTTTCAAATGATGCATTTCTTATAATGATTCAATTTAGTGTATTCCCAATACACCAATACAATAACTTAGAGTCCATTACTCTGATGGTTGAGATAAACCACCTTATCATATAAAGGTTAACTGTATTACAACTTTACAAATAAGATGTCCAATCTTATCAATAGCCGCGAACAATTCTAAAATTACTTATATAAGCAGTTCATATCTCTTGTTTATAAATCTCATTTATAGACATGAACCACTCCTAATGACAATTCAAGGACTAATCATCTCATGATATGAAGAAATATCCAAACATATGGTAATATGAAACTCAATAATAAATCAAATCTATTAAATAATAACAAAATGTCTTGGATATGAGAGCACATATCCAAACATTACCCACATGGCGCTCTAACTCAATTCTCGTGTTTATCCGAGGCCTACCCATGTGGCACTCCGACTCTTGTGATGAGACTTACCCATATGGCGCTTTGACTTGATTCTTGTGTGTACAAGAGGTTTACCCATGTGGCGCTCCGACTCTTGTGATGAGACTTATCCACATGGCGCTCTGATTCGTTGTGGAATTAATGATTGAGGCTTACCTTCGTTGCGTTCCGACTCTTGATGAGACTTACCCACGTAGTGCTCTGACTCAATATGTGATTCTTCGATGTGCGTAATATGTATCCATCATTCGTCTTATGTTATCCGTTATTCGTAATTAGATCTCAAGAGTACCTCCTCGTGTGTATTCGTTATTCGATGATGTGTTATCCGTTTTGTGTTAATTATCTTAACCATGTTCTAAGAAGTGCATGTGCTATTACACGCTTTATGAATAATTCTTCATCATCTGCCTTGTG
The DNA here is from genome assembly GCA_008638375.1 of Nyssa sinensis. Classification (NCBI taxonomy): domain Eukaryota; kingdom Viridiplantae; phylum Streptophyta; class Magnoliopsida; order Cornales; family Nyssaceae; genus Nyssa; species Nyssa sinensis. The sequence goes on along the minus strand of CM018048.1, from coordinate 19,150,254 downwards.
TTTTGATGTTCGAACTGTTATTGAAAATGATGTGTTTTAGAAATGCATGTATTATATCTGCTTGAACCTTCAATATGTTTTATACATGACCCGTTTTGAAAACGTATGATAAGATATTCTTGAGTATGTGTTATCTGTTTGAGGAAACTTGGTGCTCATGGTATTTTGTGCAAAACCCTACTTTTGCAAAACCTGTGGCAGGATGCAGGAATTACTCACGAGCTTAGTGAAGCTCACATGGATCTATCCAAACATATTTCAAGTAACACAATATGGAAGGAAGGCAGTGATGGTGACTGATGGAACTAAAGATGTGTTGTAAACAACGTTGATGATATACGGCTCTAAGACTTAATTTGAATTGATCATGTAAGGATGATACCAATATAGACATTGTGATTTAGTGATATTGGAAGATACTATTAGGTATGAATGGTGATTAATGGTGATGAAAATTGTACCTAGGAGATAATCTTATTGATGATTGTTAAAGTTGATTTGTTATTAGATGAGTTGCATTTATGTAACTTCCGAGCTTGATAAAATAGAAGAAAAATTTTAACTATCTTGTGCAATTCATTTGATTTTGTATGGCCTGTTTGAGTGACAGTGTCGATCACCGACCCCTAATCCGCATAGGGTAGGTTTCAGGTCGTGACACTTTTAGATAAGTCTTCTATTGCATAATCTCATGAAAGACTTACGAGGATCACATTTCTTTTTAGGTGAAAATGTCTGAGGACGTAAATCCATCTCATGAGGGCATGACCTCATGAAAGACTTACTAGGATCGCATTTTCTTTTAGGTAAAAATGTCTAAGGAAGTAAACTCATCTCATAAGGGTGTAACCTCATGAAAGACTTACTAGGATCTCATTTCCTCTTAGGTAAGCTGTCTATTAATGACATAATCCTTATAGGCAAATCGTTCATCAAGGACATAATCCTTTTTGGCAAGACGTCTATCAAGGACGAAACCTTATAAAAACCTATTAGGATCGCATTTCCTATAAAGAATAACCTCATGAATAGCATTCCTTCTTCGCCTTTGCCCGTTATTCATGAACTATGGACAGTCTGATTCACCTTAAGGTAATATATATGAATCTCTTATACAATGAGTTCGACCACATCAATTCCACAATCAAAGCCAAAATAGGCATCATTTTCTTGTGCTGATGTTTGCTTCCTTGCAAGCTCTACCAACGAGGGGCTTTCTATAGATACCTCATTTTGAGACCCTTAATTATATAGGGGTAATTTCACCATTTTAAAAAAGTTACTACAATATGTCCCACCTAAGAGTATTTTAGTAATTTCAAAATTTTCCCATTAAGGGCATTTTGGTCATTATGCCCACCGAGGGCATTTTGGTCATTCCATCCATTAAGGGCATTAAAGTTGTCATGCCCGTCGAGGGCATGTTGATCATTTCACCCATTAGGGGCATTTCGATCATTTTACCCACCGAGGGCATTTTGGTCATTTCGTCCATTAGGGGCATTTTGGTCATTATGTCTGTCGATGGCATTTTGGTCATTCCATCCATTAAGGGCATTAAAATCGTCATGCCTGCCGAGGGCATGTTCATCATTTCGCCCATTAGGGGCATTTTGGTCATGTTGCCCATCGAGGGCATTTTGGTCATTTCGTTCATTAGGGGCATTTCAGTCATTATGCCCACCTAGAAAATTTTGATCATTCCGACCCAAAACCCGGTCGACAAGCTAAAACTACCCACGTTTTTTTGGTCATCTTCTCCGGCTAGATTCTGGCGCCGGTCACCGGAACTACTTGCAGTTCCTTCATTTTCTCATGTTTTACACGTCCGTTTTTGTATATTTTTGCTTCGTTTTACTCCTAAGACTTAACGAAATCATTTGGGATTATTTGGAACCTCAAACTCTACGGTTTCTAGTTACCTATTCAGTTTTCTGGCCACTGCATTTTTTATCCTAATATGGTCATTTCTTGACCATTTTGCCCTATTCCAACTGATTTGGATTTCTGAAACCATTCTCTACCTTATTTTATTCACAAAACCATATTTAGATGCATTCCAATTTTTCCCATGTTTAACAATGAGTTACAGAGACGATTTTCTAGGGTTTTCTTTAGTTTTCTTCCCATTTCTTTGCATGCAAGAATGATAAATAAAGGAATTCTTGATTGGATCACGAATCCTATTTTTTATTCGGTATGGATAAAATATTTTCCTATGTTATACTATTCAACAATTCATTGCATTTGACCCTAAACTTGCTAGGTAAATCAATTTTCTCATAGTAAAGTCATTTAAATAGGAGAATCACATTGAAAATTTGAGGTTCCTTACATGTTTGAAGCTTGCACATGACTCTCTCTCTCTCTCTCCCTAGCCATTTTCTCTCTCTACAAATTCTCCTCCTCCTCTCTTGTGCCCCAAGTTTCCTTCAAGATCTTTCACTTCTTTGATTGCAGAAGCTTCTAGTTCCTTGCATATAGGTGAGATCCTCATTCTTTCTCTCAACAGATCTCTCTCTAGATCTCTCTCTCTCTCTCTCTCTCTCTGTATTTGAAACAGCCGAAATGGCTTGCATGTGTGTGTATATGTACATATATATATAATCAGCTTTCAACTGCCCCTCTAGAGCCTTCCATCTCATGTATACACATATATTTTATCTTCTGCTTCTTTTCTTCTATTTAGCTCTGATATTCCTCACACACTCACGCAACATACGCACAGCACACTTGAGCACTTTTAGCCTCATAAGCAAACCCCCCCCCAGTGCACTCATTGCATACCTATATATATATATATAGCTTAGGTGTATATATATATATATATATATATATTATATATTCTGAATGTACATGTGTTTTGATTGGTGGGGGAGGTGATCTAATGAGAGGCTGCCACCTCTTTTTAATAATCAGAATTTAGGCACTATATGATAAATATATATATATATATATATATATATCTTATGCATAACAAGGCACAAAAGTGCTAGTGGGCCAAGTGGAAAATTTTTAGGACTTTAAAACTTTGCCTCACTTGGTCAAGGGTTCAAGACTTGTCCATTGCATTTTTGGCCTTTTTGCTATGTTTTTGACTTAAGGCCTTGTTTGGCTATCGAAATTTTATATTTTGCTCCAAACAATTTAGATCAACATATAACATTGCTTCTTTGTGCATTTAATCATTTTACTAGTCCATCGTAATTTATTAGAAAGTCCCGATAAATTTTCTTAATTATTTGTTATTTTGTTTCTAATTAATAATTAGCGGACTAATTATTAATTAATCAGGTCTAGGTATTACACATTTACTATAAATAGACCCCTTAGTGTGAAAAAAACACAAAAATGGTTTGGAGAAGCAGCAGCAGCCGCGCATAGGAAAAAAATGAAGAGAAAACTTAAGGTTTTGTTTGGATAGTTTTTGAGAGTTAGAGTTTTAAGAAATTTTTTAAGAAGTGTTTTTAAGTAATTTCTTGGAATTTGAACTATTGTTTGGATAGTTTTTGAGAGTTAGAGTTTTAAGAAATTTTTTGAGAAATGTTTTTAAGTAATTTCTTGGAATTTGAACCATTGTTTGGATTGATTAATTTGAAAAAAGATAAAAAAAAAAGAAAAAAAAGTAGGTTATGTTTTTAAAATAAAATTTTTAATTTCAAATTACAGGATATGTATTTGAAATTATTATTATTATTTTTTAAATTTAGATTATCATATCGAAATACATTTTTATAATTTTTTAAAAATTAATTACAAAATTTTTTAAAATATTTTTCAAAAAATTTTATCTAAATTACTATCAGGTAAACATCCAACATTGATCCATTAACAAGCCATTCAAATTCTTTTTTTTTACAAAATTATTATTATATACTAGTAAGCCTTGATTATTATTATTATTATTTTTTATAAGAAACGGTCATCCAATAAAAGGCATGACTTACATGATCTTTATTTAAAAATATCAATTGCTTTCTCAACGAATAAGACCGTTGACGGATTTAAGATCGTCCTATTCGCTTGGGGTGAGTATTTATTTTTTAAATATATGAAATTTATATTTTTTATTATTTTATTATAATATTTTTTAAAAATAAAAATTGCCCCCCCTTTATTTGTTTAGATTTTAAAAAATAAGTTTTTAATTTTAAAACGTGGGATACGCTATTGACAAAGTATTAATTTTAAATTTTTTTGCTATTTTATAATTTAGATTATCATATCCAAATACATTTTCACAATTTTTAAAAAATCAATATTTTGAAACAAATTATATCTGAATTACATTTTCACAATTTTTAATATTCTTAAAAAATGTGATCGAATTTAATACATTTAATTAAATATGATATAAAAAATTTAATTTTATTCAAATTTAATAATTAATTTAATAAAAATAACAAGATTTAACAAATTCGATTAATTAATATAACATATATTAATTATTAAATTATATAATATTTTTTAAAATTAAAGTTATATATCATAAGTTTGGCATATTATGAAATAATATTTTATATGTATAATATAAATTATAATATAATATTTTATAAATATAATATATATTAATATCATTGTCAAATCAAATAAAATTTAATTTGATAATTAATTTCTTGGAATTTGAACCATTGTTTGGATTTAATTCTTGGAATTTGAACCATTATTTGAATTTAAGAGTAAGTTTTGGATTTTGTTTTTTTGTTGACTAAACAAACAAGTTTTTAAAATGTGAAATGAAAAAATTTGTTTTTAATTCATAACCAAACAAAGCCTAAGTTTTCCAATCTTCAAAGTTCCAAACACACTTCTAGGCTTGAATTTTCACAAGACTTCCTTCTAGGAAGTTGTTCCCCCCGTCAAGAGTTACATTCTCACCAATTGGGTTGGCTGCACAGTGAACACAACTCCCTAGGGTTTAGAAAAACCCATTTAGGTATGATATTTTGCTAAGTACGGAATAGGGTTAAGTTTAGGAGTATTTTATAGGTTTATTGAATGATATATATGTTTATTTGTTGTTAGAAAATCACTTAGGATATAGTTGCTTTGAAAACCTAGAGTTGGTTGTTTATGTACTTGTGTGTTCTTTGTATTCTTTGGGAATTTGGTAAAGTGATAAACATGAACCATGACTATATGTATAATCCATTGTATTCTAGCTTATGTTCATGTAGACAAAATCTTGTAGTTGAAAACTTATGATTTATTTAAGGTGTTGGTGCTTTATGTATTTTGTAATCTTAGAGAATTTGTCAAAGTGATGAACATGTAACTTGTTTATATGTTTGATTTATTACATTGTAACTTACGTTCATGTAGAGAAACTCTTGTGATTTGAGAGTTATGATTTATTCCATGTGTTGGTACTTTATGTATTTTATGGTCTTTAAGAAATTGTTAAGGTTGTGAATATGTAATGTGTTTATATGTAAATTGATTGGATTATATATTAGGTTCATGTAGACAAAGTTTTGTAATATAAAAGTTATAGTTGCTTTAAGTACATTGCATTATTTAAAGCATGCTCTATGTGTTTAATAAAATGCTTCATTGAAATTGCATTTGCTATGCATTATGAAGGTATAGATACTGTAGTGAAAAACTCAAAATTGGCCATTGGTACTCATTCTAACGGGGACAGACCGTGAAGTGAGACATACGATTGGTACTCGTGTCTAACGGGGAAGGGCTGTGAAGCGAGACATGGGTGTGGCATAGAGTTGCATGTTTGTGTCATGCATATTGATATTATATAGCAATGGGGGATTGGAGGGTTATAACTTTTAAATGTACACTTGCACATGCCACGCCTTAAATCTTGTTCCTTGCATTAGCATTATATCATACCAGCAGTTGAACTGACCCCTCGTGGGATATCATATTTCAAATAAGGCTCCGGATATTTGAGAGTTGTTGAAGTCTTGAAGAAAGAAAGGAAAATGGACCATGAAAAAGATTTGGCCCTTGGGGCATTATTTTTGAGTTGTATAAGGGCATAAGCACTGAAACCATGTGTGTTTATTTGTACACACCTTGTATATTATGAAAACAATGGGCAATGCCCTATATATTATAATGAGCATGAGATAGTGATGTTATGAAATTCAAGTATATGTGTAAATATGATAGATTGAATATTTAAATGATGTGTGTTTAACTTCTATGAGATTGTAGCTATCTAATGAGGATGGAATGTACAAACCCTTAATTTTATAATGTATCATGAATATTAGGTGAAAAAATGCTTAGAAAACAAAGGAAGTTATGTTAAAAATTTTGAGAAATTAAGGGATAAATTAGGTAGTGCAAAACACCATATAAATATGTGAGAAAAGTGCCAAAATAGAGGGGTTAAAAGCCTTGAGGAAATGAGCCAAAAATGGGAAAAACAAACTTGCAAAAGTTTGGAAAGAAATTTAGAAATAGGAAAAATCAGGTTGCAGTAGCTACAGTAAAATTATAGAAAAACAGCCTAGGCATACCAGGCCATGCCCCAGCCGCGCGCCATGCTGCTAGCCCCTGCCCGCGCATGCCAGCCCTTGCGTGCCCATGCCCTTGCCTGCTTGACAGCCCATGCGCATAGCCTGTTGCACCCCCTGACACCTGTCCCTTTGGCCACTTTTTTTAGCCATATTTGGCACATTTTTGGACCATGTTTGGGCACCATATTGGGCCATGTTTGGCCAACCTTTAGGTCATGTTTGGTCACCCTCTTAGACTATTTTTGGCCACCTTTTGGGGCCATGTTTGGCCACTTCCTTATAGCAATTTTAGTAGACTTTTTGGCCTATTCTTGGCATATGTCCTAGGACATTTTGGGACTATTTTAGAGATCATTTTTGGATACTATTTGGACTACCTTGACCATTAGTTGGGGGAAGTGTTTGACTATTACTTGGGACTCATCTTGGGTGGGTCTCGTTAATAAATTTTCACTTCTAATTTTGGAAAAAATATGGGAAAATGAATGAATGATCAACTAAATCCACATTAATGACCTTTATTTACTTTTCTTATTTCATTTCACTCACTCCCCGAATTTGTGAAAATTAGGGGCATGACAAGCTAGCAGCTCGCGCGCCCCTGCATGCCCGCCCACGCCCATGCCATGCCCCCCTCGCAAGTGCGTACGCATGCGTGCCCTTGCAAGCCTACGCCCAGCCCCCTGCACCCGCCAGCAACTTTGGTCACTCCCCTTGGGCCATGTTTGGCCACCCTTTTGGGCTGTGTTTGGCCACTCTTTTGGGCTATGTTTGGCCACCTTTATGGGCCATGTTTGGCCACCTTCTTAGACAACTTTTGGTAGACTTTTTGACCTATTCTTGGCCTATGTCCTAGGACATTTGGGGCCCATTTGGTCCATTGTTCCAAGGCATATTTAGAGACCTTTTGGGCTATTTTGGGGGCCATGCTTGAACATGACTTAGACTATTTTGACCATTGGTTGAGGGAGAATTTGATTGGCATTTGAAACCCATCTTGGGTAAGTCTAAAAGCAAATTTTCATCCTTAATCTTGGAAAAAATGAGAAATAAATGTGTAATCAACTAAATCCATTTAATTGCCTTTCATTAATTCATTGTAGTTCATTTTCACGCACTCCCCGGGTTTTGAAAATTCGGGATGTGATAGTGTGTGTGTGTGTGTGTGCACACATATGTAACACTCCAACCCAATTAAGCAAAGCAATTGACGATAATGACAATTATCATAAGTTAATTTGCTTAATAACCATGGGCAACGCCAGTTATAACTAGTGACTCGTAAATACAGAAACAAATGTATAAATGATGAAAATAATTAATTCTAAATTAGAGACGACTGATGTGAGGATACAACTTAATGCCGAGGGCCATGATTTGATAAGAAATCATGACTAATGTTAATCAAGGATTAACACACGAATGAATGTGGGAAATTAACGCATGAAGTGTACTTGAGTAAGATTAGCATAACGCACGATGGGAACGCATTTAATCAAAATTATTCTGATAATTATGATGGACTATTAGAATAATTAAAATACATTTAACTACATCAAGGCGAGACAATGAAAGCTATGAAAACTTAATGAGATCTCGACTTGTGAAATCGACGCATGGAAAGAATAAATAAGTGATACAAGTATATGAGGGAGAAATAAAATGAATCAAGAATTTTTCAATAAAAAAATATGTTTTTGGCACAAACCAAACACGATGGAACGAGTTAAAAATAGAATTAATGACATGAAAAGGAAGCATGCAAGAATAAAAAATACAACGAGAATGCGAAGAGATTTTACAGCAATTGAAACACAATTTCAAAAATTCAAGAAACACATCCAAAATGTCCAAACAAGAGAAAAAGATAGAAAATAAGGCCAAAAGTGTTGGCCAAGAGACTTGAATCCAAGACCAAAATAAGAGGGAAAACTTATACCAAAAAGAATAGCCAACTTAGCTACAACACTTTTATGTTATATGTCTCACAAGATATATATATATATATATATATATGTATGTGTGTGTGTGTATAAGTTACATAAAATGTCAAGTTTGCATGCTCTAGGGCTGAGGTGTCAACACCTCATTGGGCCCTCACATGGACCAATCAAATTACATGCAATTTTAAAAAAATATATGTATATAAGTGTTGTGTGTGTATATATATATATATATTATGTGTATATTATAACAGTGTGTGCAAGTGTATATATTATGTACGGGTAGAGAGGGAGAATTGTAGAGAGAGAGGGAGTGAGAGAAACTTGCTGAGAGAGGAAGAAGATGAAGGCCATGCAATCCCTGCATGTTGCATGCAAGGTCAAAAGCAAGGAGGAAGAGAGAGAAGAAAACTGAAGAGAGAGATAAATTTTCTCTCTTTAGAAAAATTCAATTTCAAGCTTGTTTATGGCCTAGAATATGCATGCATGTATTTTATATTGTTGAGAGAAGGAAATAGAAAAAAAAAATGGGGAAGTTTGAACTTGAAAACCCTAAGAAACCTAAAACTCAAAATACTAAAAAATCGAGTTTTTGTACTAACTTGATTAAAGCTTGAAACTAACTACATAACTTAAAAGAGCATTAAAATTGGAACATGCAGTAACTTAAATCACTAAAAATGGTTAAGGAACCATTGAGAAGCAGTGAGTTTAAGTTTAGAAAGGGAAAAATTAAATAAACGTGAAAATGCTTGATTCGTTGGGTTTTAAGAATGGGAAAGTATTCCCTAGGGTTCCAAAAACATGTAGGAAAAAATTGGGGCAAAAATAGTGGCTAAAAAACTATGAAATAGAGAATGTACACCTCGCCAAAAAGTTGGGCTCTCGTCGGAGCCTGACTAGAATGCCCTATTTCGAGTACAAGGAAGCATCAAATTGAAAAATCGAAACCAGAAATGGAATCCTCATAACATTTAGGTTCAAACCACATTGAAAAGTGACCGAAATTCAATCGACTACGGTCGCTGGCACCGGAGAAGGCCACCGAAACCCTCGCTAGAGTAATGGGGAAGAAGAACAGTAGTGGGTCGGGTCTCGGGTCGGATTCGGGTTGGGCCCCGACCAATTTATAAAAGGGTTTTGAAACACTTATCAAAACTATGTCATTTTGGCTTAAAGGGATTAAAAATAACAATAAAATATTAGGGTCGACGTCAGTATGATGTAATGAACTGGTTGGTTCTTCATTGTTTCGGACCGGTTCACTTAAAATCTAGTTAAACCAATTGGTTTTATTTAAATGATTTTCAAAAATTATGTTTTGGCCCCACTAGTTTTTGAAATTGTAAAATGACCTCCAACAGGTTTGATTAATTATGAAATGGCCCGAAAATCAATTAAATATTAATTTTAAATCCCATTAATTAGATAAAAAATTACCAAAATGCCCTTAGGCCAAATGAAGGCCGATTAAAATAAAATAATAGTGTAACCCAATATTTTCGGGTATTCCAGACTCAACAGCAGAGTCTGATTTGTGAAATTAAATCTCAAAAATTATGAATTGACAAACTGGAATAATTCTAAATACGTCATAATGGTTAGTTAAGTGACCAATTGAACTATGATGTCTGTAAAAATATGTACTTTAACATTTTGGGACATTCCGGACCCAATGACGAGATTTGTTTTGTGAAACGAAGTTCCAGAAAAATAGACACGTAAAATGTCAAAATTACCATTTTACCCTTAGTAATCCAAAAGCCAATTAAATGTCAAAGGTGACATATTCTGACTTAATTTGACATTTTGGACTTAACAGTGAGGTCCATTTTAGCAAACAAAGTGCCGAAAAGTGTGACGCGTGTAAGTGTAAAATTACAAAAATGCCCCTAGGCTTAATGTAAGTCACATAGATGCGAATTAAGATCCGAAAAAGCCTAAATTAATTATATTAGATATTCCAAACTTGATGGTGACGTCCCTTTGAGGAAAATAAAACTCGGTAACAAACCAAAAATGACGAATATGTCATTAAGATTTAATGAAGTTACCTAAAAATATAAAAATGAAATTAATAAGTTTACATAAATGTTATAAGGACCAAATAGACTCAAAACGGAGTCTGAGTATGTAAATTGTGTACTGGAAAATAAGGGACTTTAAAAAGTATAAATTACCATAATGCCCTTAAAGGGTCAGAGAAGTTATAAGGCATTAGGGAACCCTAAATGGAGAATTTGAAGACCCTTAATTGAATACACGAAGTTCAAAAGAACTTAAAACACTGAATAACAAAGTTTGGGATTAGAATGAATACTAATTCATTATGCCATGTATTTTTTATCCGTGATTATAGGATCACCCAAACGATAAAAAATGAAAAGAAAGTTATTGGATAACTATTTTGGTACCTGCATGAGAATGCGATGCTAAGAACCCAATATAAGTAAACCCAAACTCTAACATGTGGTAATTCTTAGCCATGTCACAATTTTATTTTCTAGATGCTACCAATTTGTATTCTTATACATGCCTAACATTTATTGATTCCACAATTTGATACATGTTCTACCTTATGGATTTGTTAAGAATTTAATTGTCAATATCTTGATGTGATTGCTTATTTATTTTTATACCTTGCTTTGGATATTGGAAAATTGTTATATTTCTCATTGTTGAGAATTTGATATTCCACATATATATACATTCCTTATAGAATTCTGTTGATCATGATATTATTATGAGTGTCGGGAGTTGTGTTTGTCACAATGTCCATCTTGATTTTATAAATGCTGATATGGACCTACGGGTCAGTGATTGGGAATGATGCCCAACACTTAGTCCATGGAGGACATGATATGTGATAAGAGCTTTAGTGTTATTTAGGACCCGATTGAGGGATGAACCTGAATGAGTGTTTTTGAAGGTAGCTGGGCCCTTCTGATTGATAGCATTTATTCTGTTAGTATTTCATATCTTTTATTAAATCAAAATCTGATGATGCACTCTTTGGTTATTGATACGCTTTACAATCCTATCATTGGATTCGATTTGGCAATTTGTGATATCTTGTGATATTTGGCAGCTGATTGTTGCACAGGCTAAATCTCTATTATTGATTTATTAAACCATTTACATTACCTGTATCAAATTGCTTTGAGATATGCCTTTTGGACCCACGGGTCATGTTGTTGATCTATTTCCTTTATGACTGGCTATTAGCAGATATATCTTTTCACTTGCCATTTGATTGTATTCTATTACCCAACTAACCCTGTCTCATGGCAGAGCAAGAGAATTTACTTACTGAGCTAAGTTAACTCACTCTATATTTATAACAATTTTTCAAGTAACACCATATGGGAAGAAATGCAATCAGGCGACTAGTGGAGGTAGTGATGTGCTTATAAGTAATATTGATAACTGTAAACTCCAAGTCATAATTTGAACATATATTTTATAATATTGATCTTAATATTGAGTATTATGATATTGTAACCTTAGTAATGATGTCGGACTTATATGATGATTCATGATAATCAAAATTATACTTGGAGATAATATGATTGATGGTTGTTAGAGTTCGGTTTGCGATAAGATGAATTGCATTGGTGTAGTGGCCGCATTTAATGATTCAATGATATAAAGAAAAAGAAAAAAAATTATCACTCTTGTGCAATTCATTTGATTCTGTACGGCTTGTCCAAGTGGCAGTGTCAGTTGTTGCCCTTAATCCACGTAGGGTGGGTTTCAGGTCGTGACACACACACACACACACATATATATATATATTTTATTTTTTTTTACATATTCAAATACATACATATATATATATATTCTCTCTCGGATGTATATACACACACATAGCATTATATTCGTTATGCCTGCAATGTGTCGGCCGTGAATATTTTATGCATTTACTTTATTTTATTTAATAATTAGGTAATTATTAAATTTTGATGTATAGTTTTAACCTTTTAGGTTAGTGGTGAATTTGGTCATTCGGTCTCACTAACCTAGGTTAGGTTAGTCTTACCCGTAATTTGACTAGACTACCCAATCTCGGTTTATAATTCACACATTAAGCCTTAAAAGGTTTTTTTCATTCAAGTTGCCTTCCATACATTACATTAAATTATCCCAATTTATTGGGTCGGGTTGTTACAAGACTCATATTTAGTTGTTTAGTCATTCATATGTCTGTAATGGGCTCACGGGATTGTAACTCTAATCAATCATGATTATTGTATAAGTTTAGTTTTAGTTTTTCTCTACCAAGTGTAAGTTGCATTCAAGAAAATAACCGACTTTAATTTCGCTACTAACTAGTGGTTAAAAGAATGCAATCTACTTGGAATTAATTTTAAGTGGCCTTTGATTGGATCGTAGCTACTCGTGTCCTGTAGAAGGGATGCGATTTAACCGATCAGTCAAGGACTCTACATCCATATACAATGGGGTTTGGGTTATAACAAGTATCTACCACACATGCATTTAATGTCATTGTTTTAAGTGTGCAGATACTTTTACAGGTGATCTAAGATTTACAACATTTTACTTTTGGGATTGACAAGATATAATGGGTTTATTAAGTTGTAATTTTCTTTTTATCTTTTGTTAAGAAATTTCTAAAGGAGGAGATTGTTAGGAAATTTAGACAAATTATTTTGGAAATTCTTTCCAAAATGTTGTATTCCTTTAGACAATATTTGTCAGGTTAGTGTTAAGTCATGTGATTAGTTGTTAGTCATTGAATGAAGACTCAAAACATCTCACAACTACGACAATGTCTGAAGAAATGTATTATTCGAGGTACATACTCATGCATATATTGCATTATACACACACCTTGAGTTGTTATTAAAATTTAGAATAAGGTTTAACATGATTAATTTGACCTTAAGTGACTTAGTTTTGACTATAAGCTAATACATTTATGGACAATGGATTTTTGGAACATTCTAAATTGATTTTATTTAATTTTTAGAAAATTCTCATTTATTTAAGTAGAAAATCGCGAAAGGCTATTTTTTAAGCTCCCTATCCGAACAGAGTTCGATTCAAACAAAAGAGTTATTTTCGTCCAAACACGCGTGGTCAAATCAACGTAGGTTCATTTAGAAATTACCTAATTCATGCACAACCTTTTCTAAGTTTAGGAATGTCTTACAAATTTTTTAGTATAAATAGAGTACTATGGTTCTTTTAAAGAAGAAGTTTAGTCTCTTAAAGCATACAAAATGATAACAAATCCTTGGATTCATATTTTGTTTATATAATTGGATTCATAGCAAGGTGGTTTCCTTGTGTTCATTATATACCTAGTGTAGGTGAGTATACATAGGAACATATAATGGTTTAAGCAAGACAATCATTTTATGAAGCTTACATACTAATGAGGTGACTGGATCTGAGGATCATTATTGGTGTTGGAGTGTGCAGAAGCAATTCAAACACAAGAGTACAACGAGAAGCTTTAGATATACTAGTAGGCGATCATGGGTGGTGATAAGTTAGTTGTTTGTAGAGAGAGATTTGTCGACTTGTATTTCATTCTTTTTTACTAGTGAACTTTTGCACCTTAAGGTAAATTTTCTTCCCCGTGAGGGTTTTCTATGTATGATTTAGTCTCATGCTTATTTATTTTTCTGTGGATGCATAATGTTTATTTTAATGCTCATGATGGTTACATGGACTTAAAATCTTAAATATTCAACAAGATAATATTTTTCGATAATAATTTATCTTAATTGAGAAAAGGCTTTTAAATCGATGTTCCTAATTAATTAAAATTAGTTTAATTAATTAAAAAGTGATAGAAATATTTTCGCATTTTTGATAGACACTTACTATCACTTATTTTTATATCACACTAATAACATTGGAGTAATTTAGGAAGTTTGATATTATTTCCAAAATACGCCTCCGTGTGGGTTTAATTCTTCACAACAACACATTCAGTTGTAATTAAGTTCCCCCTCCACTATCATTATATATATAAAAAAAAAAAAAACCAACCCCTTATTGTATCTATATGTTGTAGCCTTGATGAGATCAAAGACTTCTTGGTATCAAACTGACAACCAATCAAAATAGGAGAATTTTTTGTATGAAGGTCAATTAAACATGTGAATAAATGACTTGATAATGAGAGAATAAAAGAGTTGATAAAAGAATTTTTTTCTATCCAATTGACAAATTATAATTAATTTATAATTCTATTTTTTTTGCCAAACAAAAAAGGTATCCAAGAATCTCCCTTTCCTTACGCAATCCCACTGCTTTCTAGAGTCGTATAACGTCCGGACTATTAGTCCTAGCATGTGGCTGACTTTAGGAATGCGGACAATGAGAGTTGAACCCGCGAGCTCAAAAGATAAGCGCCTTATAAGCGGCCCTTGCTCCACTCAACCAATAGTTTAATTTATAATTCATAAACTTAATTTATAAATCGACTCCACTCAAAAAATTACTTTTGAAACACTTAGGATTAGAGGCAACAAATTTTACCTAAACCCATCTACCTGTCCTAACCCACCCACTAATTAACAAATATGAGTAACTCATTTAGTTAGCGGGTCATAAATGAGTTGGGTAATAAGGAACTCGTCAATTTAGCAGGTCAATACGAGTTGAATATGAATTTTTTTGGTGAGTTGAGAAAGGGAAATAACAAAATAGTAAGAGAATATATATATATATATATATATGTTTTGTTCTTTTCCAAAAGAAAAAATAAATAAAAAAAAAGAAAAATAACATTACTTAGTTAAAATCATCAAAATTAGTAAATTAGGAGGCAATAATGATTATAAATTAACACTAGTCAAAACATGAATTACTACAAATTTAAATGGTGCTAATTATATAATCTATCTTTAAATTCCTAACCATTTTATAAATGCACTTTTTGCGTGATTATTTGTGTTGCATTTTTGTCTTATTATATATAACATATTTTCTCAATAAATTTTCCGACCGGTAGATAATCAATCTTTGATCCAATATGACATTTTCCTTTCATCTTAATTTTCTGACCTATTGTTCTTATATATATATATAAAGAATATATATATATATATATATATATATATCTCTATTTAGAAAAAGGATAAAATAGTAAAACTTGTGTCATGAATTATAAAACAAAATTAATATTTAGAGAATATAATTAGTAGTATCATATATACAAATAAAACACAAATAAAAAACTTGTGATGTAAAGTAAATTGAATTAGTTTTTGCTAGGAGATTTGGATACCATTTTTTTTTTTCTGTAAATAATAGTTGGCATCATGATCCACATCACAAGATATTCGAGAAATACTACTATTATTGATGTCATTATCCCTGTGCAGATGACATTGGTTCTCCCATGTGAAGAAAGTGATCTTTTCACCACCATTGAATATTTTTTTATTAATTTTCTAATTGTATTTTTGACTTTTTTTAATTATGATATTTTATTAGATTTTCAAGATATCCAAATAAAATAATTATTGTAATTATTTAGAAATAATATTTCTTTCATTAGTGAAAAAAAAAAACAAATTAATTTCAAGCTGACCTGACCTTTATGTAACCACACTTTTTTGACCTGATCCGACTTGACCCGATTTCAAACCGTCCAACCAGCCCATTTTACCGGGCTACTCGGGATCATTGGGAGACGGTGAAAATGTGCCTTACCTATAAAATAAGAGAGAAAATTATACATGCCCTTTGTTCCCAGGCATACAATAATTTCTCCGGTCTATACGATACAACATTCAATAAGTTTGCAAGAAAGAAATGGCGAAAACTCTCCAACTTCCCATCGTCGACCTCTCCTCTCCTGATCGCATCTCCACGGCCAACTCAATCCGTCAGGTTTTTCATAGTTTAAACTTTTCTTGTCGTTTAACTCATCCGTATCTATAGTTCAATTGACACATCATAGGTTCTACACTTGTATCTTCCACAGAATACTTGCAGTTTTCTTTTCGTACTTTGATGTTACATATTTTTAGGGCGCAAGAATTTTTGATTGTTTCTTAGGATTATCGTGAAGTGTATCTTCAATCTTTGTTTGGTTGTTTGTTTCCTGCAAAATTGATTGCCTGAAAATTCTCAGGAAAAGAGAACTTTATTGTACTTTTTTCACTTAGCTTTGGGGTAACGAATATGTGAAGTTTATATTTTGTTGCTCGATACAAATTTTTGGTGGAGGCTCAATTATTTTTGAGTTACATTTCTCCTTCCATTAGCTCTAATTGGAATGATTTGATAAATTATATGCAAATTCACTTATATGTTTGTGTATTTAAGGCCCCCACATAGCTGGGACAAGGGTTTGTTAAATTTAGTCAAGTTTGTATATTTAACAGTGCTTGGACTGCCAATTGACTTGAATGGTTACTTTTTGTTTGTGTGTGTGTGTTTTCAGTATTTGAACAATTTCATCATTGTAAATTATGCTATTTAGAAAATAATGGCAATTGTTACATATGATAGTGAACTATCATAATAGTGATTTTGTGACATCTTAAAGCTGATCTCATATGTGTGTGTGTGTGTTTGTCTATGTGGTGATCTCATTCTGAATATTAATCTATAATACAAAAGCTTTCAATTTCACTATGAGCTAAGAAGCACGGACACTATTTTGGCTCACGTGTCCGTGTTGGATACCGACACTCTCATACACTTCCCGGACACGTGTCCGAATATTTGAATCATGAATATTGATAATTAAATAAAAAAGTTCTTTAATTTTTATTTAATGGTTTTGTTATTTTAATATCTTAATAATATTTTTTTTTAAATTTATGTGTTTTTATGCCAAGTTTAATTGAAATAACATTAGGTTTTTATTATATGGTCATATAAAAAATTTATATATATTCAACGTGTTCCTAACGTGTCCGTGTCCTATTTTTTTGAGAAATAACGTGTCTGCATGTCCATGTCGTGTCATATTCGTGCTTCTTAGACTATGAGCATGCTGTTTGTGATATTGCACTTAACTTTGATCAAGTGTGTGTGTGTGTGTGTGTGTGTGTGTGTGTGTTTTTAGTATTTGAACAATTTCATCATTGTAAATTGTGTTTTTTAGAAAATAACTGCAGTTGTTAAATAGATTAATTCTGAATATTAATCTATAATAGCAAAAGCTTTTTGTAGCACAATGTGGCTATTCTACTTCCTTGGACATCCAAACTAGCCGTTCCCTTGTTACAACAAAGAATTTATTCAATTGTATGACTATTATGTTGTATTCAAATTATGGCTATTGGAATTTGTGGTATAGGCATGTGTGGAATATGGTTTCTTTTACCTCATAAATCATGGGGTAGAGGACGAACTGCTAGAGAGAGTGTTTGACTGAGAGCAAAAATTTCTTCTTGCTCCCGCTTGAAGAGAAGATGAAGCTAGCTCGCAAGGAACATAGAGGTTATACGCCACTCTATGCTGAGAACCTTGATCCTTCTTCAACTTCTAAAGGTATTACGATTTTATTACTTCTAATGTTGCATAAGTAATGTAACTAATTTAAATCATGCAAATTAGAAACCAAAACATTGTTAAATCCCATAAAGTTATATTCAGGAAATTTGGATTAAATCATGGATTAAGCCCTAGAACCAAACTATGCATGAAACTGGACCTTAAATTAACAAAGAAGCCATAATAAATCACAAAACAATAGTTAAACTCCTCAATGGACATGAAAAAACTCAATTTCCAAAAACAAACTCATGTGAAAAGCATCCCGAAAACCAAATTAAAACACAAGGAAAACAAGATCATCTGAAACCTATGCAAGAGTTTAAAACTAATGTTTCCGCATAAAACCCTAAATATGTACAACTATTAATTCGAACCATACATTCTTTCAAGTGATGAATATTATAGATTGTACAAGTTGATCAATCTAGAGTGTAGATTGCCAATTAATATTGACTAATCTACGTGAAAATTGGCTGAAAACATAATTTTAGTTGGATTTGTTACTGGTATTTATTTATTTTTAAGTATATGTATTATAAACAAAACACCAGATGGGTTTGACTCTCAAGGTATGTAGGAACCTGCACTACGTACCTTTTATACAATTCAGGTCACTCAAAAAATCAACAAAAGGAAGAAAAGAATTTGAGTATCACCTTGAGATTCAAAAGTAAAATGTTTTTTTAACAAAATCTTGTCTATGAATAGACATCTCAACTTCCTCGAAAGTTAGTCTCTTCCTCTCCCTCAAAATGCACCATATCAAACAAGGAGGAACTGCCTACCCAGCTCGATGTACATGAACTCTTGGGCAACCACCCACCCACCAAGACAAAAACTCCTAAACTGATTGAGGCATAACCTATATGCCACTCCACAATGAAGAAGGAGACCGTTCGAGCTTTTCTTGGCCACTTTACACATTCAAACTATTAGGGAGTTACTTACCCCTCTTTCCCAAATTCTTAACAATCAAGATGGCCTTTGAAGCATTGGTCGATACAGAGAATGAAACTTTAGAAGGAACCTTAGCGTTTCAAAGACCTTTCCAAGGGAACCTCGGTTTATCACCTCCACGAAAATCTCTATTGAAAGATCTGACTCCAAATTAGCCATGACAATTAAGGATTCACCTTGGGATCACGCGCGACAGGAGTGTTGCGATGAGGAGGGGATAAGAGATCAGATGACATCCTTGGATTGAATGGAAAGGCGACACCTGGCAGAGCTAGTTATGGTATCAACTTCAAATTTGAATGCACATTGGGTGCAGGGAGAGATGGGCTAGGGAGTGGGCCTAAGAATGATTGGGCCGAAATGCACAAATTCCTTATTTATTCTACAAATTGGGCTCAACCCAATAGAGGCTTAGTAGGTTGGTAGGGCGCAAATCAAAGGAGCGTAAGGGAAGATCAGGCCCAAAATAGATTTTGGAGTTTGAACCAAAGTATGGAGGGGGGCTAGAGAAGAGGGTCCAAGGAGATGTGATCTATTTAACAAATACAGATACCGTTGGACCATGACGAACATGCTTATTGGGCCAAATTGAGATGAGATCATTAAGCCCACCACAGATGGGGCTAGAGGAGGTTGGTATCTATGGATCAGGCCCAGGTTAGTGCACAGGAGAGCTTGGGGATACAATTGAAGATATATGATAAAAGGATGGGATACAATTGAAGATAGATGGAAAAAGGATGGGAGTTTTGCTTAAGGAGGAGGATGGGATCCAGGAGAACTTAAGAAGAGTGGCCATGACCGAATCAAGTAAAATCGCATAAGGGAGGACGGTAGCAGATAATGGGCGCACTCAGTCCAGTTGGGGTGAGTTGTCATGACCTGAAACCCGCCCCTTGCGGATTAGGGGCAATGGCCGACACTGTCACCCTGATAGGCTGTGCAGAATCAAATGAGTTGTAATTGCCCTTAAGAATTTTTTTTTTAATTGCGGAAGCTACTCCTATGCAACCCATCCGATACAACACAACACAACATCATCAATCATCCATAAGAAGTTCTCGAATAATAATGACTGTGATCACATCACCATTAACATCATAAGTCTAATAACATTTCTAATAACACCCTTAGGTACGTCCAACAAAAGATATACATCACTAGTTCACAAAAGATTTAAGTCATTTCTAAGTCAAAAGATACATCATTATGTTTACCAAAAATATAACATCAAGATCATCCATGTTTCTTATACAAAAAGTCCACCACATTTACATCTTTAGCTTCTCCTTGTCGTCTTTACTGCTCCCTTACTAATTTAGTTCACTTGAAATATGCATGGATAAATCCATGTGAGTTTCATAAAAAGCTCGCGAGTAATTCTTGCATCCTGTCACAGGTTTGCAAAACGGGCTTTGCACAAAATACCATGGGCACCAAGTTTTCACAAAATAGATGACACATTTCAAAAGGGTGACATATAATACATTTCAAAAGCGGATAATTATATTACATGTGGGTAAGTCTCATTAAAATATCTTTGTATTAAATTTTTTGGCACTTTATTTGCTGAAATGGATTCTGCCATTGAGTCTGAAATGTTGAACGTAGTTTGAATAGGCCCTCATAATTTATTGGGGCCCTGTTTATTATTTAATAGTAATTAATTATATATATATGTGTGTGTGTGTGTGTGTGTGTGTGTTTGTATTGGTGCAAATATAAGGCAGCCACAGTGGCATGGTGGTTAAGGTCTAATCTTCCCTCTGGCTGGTCTCAAGTTCAAATTGTTCTAGCAGCGTTCTGCCTTTTAAATTTCTTTTATTTCCTTCAGATAAGCATATATATATATATATATATATTAGGTTACCTTTTGTTCAGTGCTAGCAAGTGGCTTGATGGTTAGAAATTTTGGGCTAACCCCCAAGGTTCGGGGTTCGAACCTTGTGACCAGCCTTCGTTCCGTTTTTTTTTTTTGGTTTTGTTTTAAGCTAAGTCCAAAACGACATAGTTTTGGTTTACATTTATTGTGCCTAATTTAGGTATGAACCGACCCGAACCAAGAACCTGGTTGACCAAACTGGTCAACTGTTGACCGACCCAACCCGACCCGTTGACCACAGGGTCAACTCGGTCGATGACACGGCACCAATCGCTTTTCCGGCGAAGGTGACAGACGATGACCATTTTCCGGCCACCTTTCTACACTGTTTTGGACCATTTTTCTTCCTAGAGTTGATCCCCAACGTTATTATTATATTTGGTCAAGATTATCGCAATCAATAGCCGTGAACATAGTCGGCTCTGGCGATAATTGTTTTTCCGGCGACAATTTATAGTCGCCATTTTAGCACGTTTCGAGCTCCGTTTTCTTGCCATTTCAATCCTAATCTATTTATGGGTCCTTAAGAAGTCTTTTTCTAGGTTTCAAACAAGGTTTTCACCATCAAACCAATTGGTTCAATTTCACTGACCTTAACTGTAAGTCCTAGTTTTCTGGGTCGTTTCTACACCGTTTTCTTTGATTCTTTTACCATTCTCCAAGTTTTTTGATCCTCTACATGATTCAATCGAACGAAGCAAAAATCTAGGTTTTCATGCTGACCCATTTACAGTTTGTTTGGCCATGGTTGGTTCTTCATGAACCTGAGTTTTAGTCATTTTCTTTTCAGTTTCCTTCTTCAAATCTTCCTACAATGGCCTAAAAAAACAAAAAATGAGTGGAATAGAAGAGTTTCTTACCTGTTTGGAGCATTCCCACAACTCTCTCTCTACCTTCATTTTCTCTCTCTTCTATAGTTCTCTCTACGGTTCTGCTTGCTGCATCCAGTTCCAGCACCCTCCTTCTCTCTTCCTTTATCTCATGGATGGGGCTCATGCAATGCATGCAGTTTCTTCTTCTTCCTTGATTTCTTTCCTTCTCTCTCTCTCTCTCTCTCTCTCTCTCTCTCTCTCTCTCTCGCGTGCGGGCGCGGAAAGGGCAGAGTGGATGAGAAAAACAGCTCACAAGATCAGGTTCAATACATAGATGTCATATATGTGCTGCATATCTTTCTATTGGAGGGATTTTGGGTTTTTGACACCTCACCTCTAAAGTTCTCATTTGTTTACACCTTATACCTCATGTGTTAGAATTGTGACACCTCAAGCTTCCCACACTAATGACAATTTAACTTTTAATTTCTTCATTATACTCATAATTAATTTAAGGAATGTTTATTGTTGTATAGGTCTTGAAACTTTGACTATTTGTCAAACTTGTTTATTTTACTTAATGCAAAAATTCAAAATTAATATTCTAAATTTTGGAATTGAATTGATCATAATATTATTTAAACCTTATTCTAGGTGTCCAGTTATTTTGCTAATATTTTCCTTGTACCCTTACTATTTTTACCTCTTATTTTGCTTACTAGTTAATATAAATTTTGGACCATGGTTACCACAATTTGTTCCTTTTCTAGCGAATTGCGAATTGGGATCGCACGATCCAAAACATAAATCATTAGCGATTTGGAACATAAGATTTAGCGTTCTGATCTAAAATATCAAAAGTTTAAAAAAAATCATACAAAATAAATACATCATTGGAATTTAATTTTATAATGGCTTGGATTCGTTGAAATCATTTTGGTGTATATATATATATATACGTATTAATATTATTAAAAATACACTAAAAAAAAATCACGTTTCAAATAAACGTATTTCGTTCCAACAAAATGATCCAAAGAAGCCTACCCCTAACATCCCATGTTTTATAACAAGTGACGATCTACGTTCCCGTTTCCGTTTTCCGTACCATAACGATCCACGTTCTAGGTAACATTGTTTTGGACTTTGGTCTCTTGTATTACTCTTTATTGATTTGATTATTGCTAGGGAATTATTAATATCCAAGGTTGACTTGGCGTAATCCCTCACTAATGTCTTATATTATTCGTCAATCAACCCTATTCACCTAGTGATTTGGTCGGGGCATTACATGAGTGGTGTGAGGAGTTGGACTCTTGACACTGGAGGAGAAACAGAAAGCTCGAGGGGGAGATTCTACAGTGGCAGAGACGCCAGAAATTGAGATGAATCTTTGTGCAGAAAGGGGAAACAAAGAAAATGAAGCATTGTATGAGCAGGGGGATTGCCGATTGGAGGAATACGGGAGCATGTAAAATAATAAAGACAAAGAGGAGGAAACAGTAGTGCCAGATATATGGGTGGAACATATGGTAGCACTGACAATGGATGAGCGTGGAGGAGACAAGACTGAGGAAGGAATACAAAGGCTATCGGTGCAGGAATTGACTGGTCACCAAAGCCAGGAGGGTGTGGAGTTTGAAGCAGATTATGGTGGACAACATCAGGTGGCAAAAATTGAGGTTCTAAGCAGGGAAGACCCAATCATGTGTGAAGCTTTGGCAGCGATCAATCCAGATGAAGAACATGGGTTCCTACAGGGAGTGATGGAAGGAAAAAGGGTGGAACTCTCGAAATGGGTTCTGAAAACAGTTAAATGGGTGAGTAGAAAAGTGCGGATGTCGCGTGAAGAACATGAGGCAGAAATGATGAGCTTTTTCGGGAAAACTGAAGAAAGCAATAGACAATACAGATTGTCAAGGTCAAGGAAAGGGTTGTCAGAAAGGGAGAGAACTGAAAGAAGAAGAAAAAGGAAGTTGAGGAACCTAACATGCACTGTGAATTATGAGGGGAGAAAGGGGGGGAATGGGGTGAATGAAACAGGTAAGGAGATATTTCTGGCTGTACACCAATGATGCAGAAACTCATATCATGGAATGTTAGGGGATTAAACGATCACGAGAAAAGGATGGTAATCAAAGGAGTGTGGAAGGATTGGCGTCCAATGCTTGTGTGTTTACATGAGATGAAAGTGGAAGAGATGTTGGATAGCTTTGTGAGAAGTGTGTGGGGCAATAAATGGATTGGTTGGAGACATGTGGGAGCAAGGGGAAGGGCTGGTGGCATCTTGCTAATGTGGGATACCAGACAATTGCAGTGTCTAGATCATTGGGAAGGAAGATACTCCATTTCATGTTTCATGAAGACAGTATCGGGGGGATTTCCATTGGGTATTCACCGGGGCTTATGGCCCCAATGGGGAGGCGGAGAGGAGTCAACTTTGGGAGGAATTACAGGGGGTAGCTAGCAGGCGAGGTGGCCAATGGGTGATTGAAGGAGATTTCAATAAGGTCCGATACCCTTCAGAGAGAAAAGGCATAGGGCTTCTGACTAGAGGTATGCGGGAATTCTATGCTTTTATTGACAACGACAACTTGATTGACTTACCTACGGTGGGAGGTCGATTTACTTGGATGAGCGACCGAAACAATCTAGCAATGTCAAGAATTGATCGCTTCTTAGCTTCCATTGATTGGGAGGAGTTTCCACGGTCAATCAAGTGTGTCTTCCTAAGCCAGTGTCAGATCATCTCCCTATTGCTCGACTGTGGAGGGGTGAGATGGGGAAAATGCTGTGTCCGGTTTGAGAACATGTGGTTAAAGGTTCTAGTTTTCAAAGAAAGGGTGCATAGTGTTAACTTTAATAAGAGAATTAGAAGTAAAAAAGAGAGGAGGAAAATATCTTAATGGAAGAAATAATCCAATCTGGAAACTTACAATACATAGAAAAGAAAAGAGCCCTTTATAGTAGAGCAAAACAGAAGATATTGAAAAGACTATACTACCCTTAATGATGAGCTAATATACATAGACTAACATGCTAACTATTCTAACCCCCCCCCCCCCCCTTCTCAAACTCATGATGCAGTAGTGGAAAGCATCGAGAGTTTGTTAAGCAGAAAGTGAAAGTGCAACACCGTGTGGGATTTCATAAAGAAGTTAGCCAACTGCAATGTAGAAGGGAGAAAGGGAAGAGAAATAGTGCTTAGCTGAAGATGATGGCACACAAAAGGACAATTAATCTTAATGTGTTTGGTATGCTCATGGAAGCCAGAGTTATATGCTATCTGAATAGCACTCTTGTTATCACTATACATAGGCGTAGGAGTAGGCAGAGAGACTCCTAGATTTGCCAACAACCAGTGGAGCCAAACAACTGCATCTATAGTTGGTAGCCATGGCATGATACTCAGCCTCATCAAAAGAATGAGCAACAACTGTTTGCTTCTTACTTTTCCAAGAAATAAGAGAGCTTCCTACAAAAATACAAAAAGTCAGTAGTAGACTTGCGATCCATAGAATCACCAGCCTAATTAGAATCATAATAAGCACAAAACTCTAAGGGAGAAGACGAAGATAGGAGCAAACTTTGGTGTAAGGTGTCGCGAGATAGCGTAAGATGTGAAGAACAACCCAATGAACAGTAGTGGGAGAAGAGACAAATTGGCTGACAATATGAACTGCATAAGTGATATTAGGACGTATAACAAGAAGATAGACTAGACTACCAACAAGAGCTCGATATAAAGTGGGAGCAGTCAAAGAAACTACATCATAGGAAGTATAATGAACATTGAGTTCCAAAGGTGTGTCAACTATCCGAGTGTCTGTTGAGTTGGGCTTTTTGAATGACATTAGAAGCTTATTTGGACTGGGAGAGAAGATAACCTTTAGGAGAGTAAGCTACTTCAATGCCCAAGAAATAACGAAGAGAACCCAAATTCTTCATCTCAAAATGATGCTGCGATTGTGACTTTAACAATGAAATCCCAATAGTATCATCACCAGTAAGAATCATGTCATTAACATATAGCCAAAAGAACAATACGACCGGCAGAAGTTGAACGAAGGAAAAGAGCAGAGTCGTGATCACTAGTATGAAATCCGAGATCACAAATGACTGTAGAGAACATCTCAAACCAAGCCCGAGGAGCTTGTTTGAGACCATACAATGCCTTGTTCAATTTGCACACCTCTCCAGAGTGATGAGGAAGACTAGGAGGAGGAACCATAAAGACTTTTTCAGTCAAGTCCCCATTTAGAAAGGCATTCTTGACATCCATTTGGGAAAGATGCCACTGGTGAACTGTAGCTACGACTATAAATGTACGAACGGTGGGCATCTTGGTAGCAGGAGCAAAAGACCCTCATAGTCAATGCCATACTCTTGCGCATATGCCTTGGCTGCCAATCGAGCCTTGTATCGCTCAATAGAACCATCAGACTGGGTTTTGATCTTGTACACCTGCTTACAACCAACTTCACGTTTATCGAAAGGCAAGGACACCAACTCTCTTAGGTACCTGGTTTATGTAAAATAGAAAGCTCTTCATTCATAGCCTGTTGTCAAAGAGGATCAAGAATAGTTTCATTATAGGAGGTAGGTTTAGAAAGAGCATGAACAAAACAAAAATTAGCAAAATAACAAGAGTTAGAGAAACCAAACCGATCAGGACACTTACGAAAATACTTACGATAGTGAGAAGAAGCGGGATCCATGTTGTCAGAACCTGACTGAGGAACAAGCAAAGATGGCAGTGGAGCTAACGAGCATAAGTGTGAAGAATAGGAGGACGAACAACTGCAAAATTAGAAGAAATAGGAACATTGGACACAATCACATCTTTAACACAAGATTTAGGCGAAATCTCATCAAGAAAGGGATCCAAAGAAATGAGATCAAATTTGGGTAAAGTGTGGGGACTAGAAGGAATAGATAAAATTGGAATAAGCTTCATAAAAGCTACATGGCAAGAGACATAGTGTTTCTTAGCAATAGGATCATAGTATCGACACCCTTTTTGTCCATCACCATAACCAAGAAAAACACACATTGCTGAACGAGGAGAAAGTTTAGTACAAGAATTTTGAGAAAGAAGAGCAAAACGAGTAGAACCAAACAAACATAAAGAGAAGTAGTCAGGAGACATACCACACAAATGTTCAAAAGGAGAAACACCAGAAGTAACA
Organism: Nyssa sinensis; assembly: GCA_008638375.1. Taxonomy (NCBI): domain Eukaryota; kingdom Viridiplantae; phylum Streptophyta; class Magnoliopsida; order Cornales; family Nyssaceae; genus Nyssa; species Nyssa sinensis. The sequence continues at coordinate 19,123,494 of CM018048.1, read as the reverse complement.
ATGGAAGGAATATGATTGATTAAATGAACATCAGTAAGAAGTGCCTCTCCCCAAAAGATAGTGGGAACGTTAGTAGATAATAAAAGAGATCATGCAGTTTCCATGATGTGGCGATGCTTGCCCTTAGCCACACCATTCTGCTTAGGAGTGTTTGCGCAAGAGGATTGTTGGATAATACCATCAGACTTCAACAAGTCTAAAAAAGCATTAGAGGAATATTCTCCGCCCAGATAACACCTAAATCATTTAACAATAGCAGAATATTGAGTATCTATCATTGCACGAAAAACAATGATAATAGAAAAGAACTCCGACCGACGTTTCACAAGATAAACCCAACAATAACGAGTAACAAGTATACTCGTCAATGAAGGAAACATAATATGAGGACCCTCCTTTAATAGGGGTAGGACTCCAAACATCAGAATCAATAAGATCAAAAGGAGCAAAGGAAACAATAGAACTTTTATTAAAAGGAAAGGCAGTAAACTTATCTAGTTTACATCTACTACAATCAGAAATACCGTGACATTGCAAATTGCCTAAGTTAGCAGTCGAAACTAAAAACTACAAACGGGAACTAGAAATGTGGCCAATACGAGAATGCCACAAATAGAAGTTCAATGACTTAGAACTCAAATGAAAAGAAGACAAATCAACTGAGGAAGCATCCATATCTGGAACATGCAACTCTTCTAACACATACAGTCCTCCCTTTCTACGGCTCGTCCCAATCAACTTCTTGGAACGAGGATCTTGTACAACATAGCCAGAAGAGGAAAAATGAACTTTATAACCAGAATAAAAAAAGTTCACTAACAGAAATTAAATTCAAAGTAAGTTGAGGAATATAATAGACATCAGAAAGTGATAAATGCGAAGAAGCAATAGAACCAATACCAGCCAAAGGCATAGGAGTGCCATTGGCGGCAAGGACAAAGCCAGAAGGAGGAGAAAAGGTAGAAGTGAACAAAGATGGATCACTAGTCATATGATGTGTAGCACCTGAGTCAAAAACCCAAGTGGTCCAAGATATACCTGAAGATCTAGAAGGAAAGGAACCTGCAGAGGGAGAAATTGAAAGAGCATTAGGCTGATGAGTGGAAAGGAGCTTTTGCAATTGCTTAGCTATCAAGGATAGTATGGGAGCTGATGATGTAGAGGACTCATCCGCTGGTGGTGCAATTGCTGTAGTATGACGATCCCTGCCTCTAGAAAACTGTTGTTGTAACCCATGAACTTGCTTATTCACTAACTTAGGACATTGTGCCTTCCAGTGTCCCTTTTCACTACAGAAACTACACTCATCGTAACCAACTCGGACGCGCTACTTGTTCTATGAATTAGTCTGTGAACTAGGTTGTGATCTGGATGGAACTACAAGTACGATCTGCGTATATTAAGAAAAAAGACTCTTTTTCGGTAGTCTTAAATCGAATCTCTTCAGCTAAAAGCTCATTAACCACAGAGTTAATAGAGGGAATTGGACTGTGATGGAGAATAAAACCATGAAGACTCTCAAAATCATCCCTAAGAGCCATCAAAGATTGAACAAACTATTGCTCTTCTCTATATGTACGATACAACTCATGAGTACTCAGCCCTGCAGGCTCAGTGAGAGCTAATTGATCCCAAAATCCAGTCATAATCGAGTAGAACTCCTGATTACTCCTATCATCTTGGCAAGTAGCTCGAATCTCATGTTCTAATTGATATCTCTTAGCAAAATTAGACTAAACAAATAATTTGGACAAATAATCCCAAATTTCTTTGGCTGTGTTAAACTAAGCCAAATGTACTCCAATGGCCTGATTAACAAAGTTATTAATCCACGTAATAATTTTTGCATTGTTAACATCCCAATTGTTTAACAACTCAACATAATTATCTACCTTAGAATCAATTGGGATTTTCACGACTCTAGAAATGTTGCCCCACATATTCTTTCCCAACAAAAAGTTTCTCATTATATATGTCCAATAGGCATAATTATCTCGTCAACTTTACACTAATAGCTTGAAGAAAATTTGAATTTTCACTTGCCATTTTCACAAATCTGTGTATCACACAAGCCCAATGCACTAAATAGATCACAAAAGAGTGCAACAAATAACACCCAATGCAATTAGAAGACAACCACAAGTCTTGTTGAGATTCGAACCAAAACCCAAGCTGTTCGTACCACCCAACACAATCAACAATTCAATTTCCCACAAACTTGACCAAAAACAAATCAAACAGCGATGAATGACTCAATCAAACCCAAAACTGCCCACGACGTACTATATAATCGGGCAAACGAACACAAGCAAGGCTCCAATCTCACCAATCTTGTCCAAAATCAAACCAAACAACAATGGGTAACTCAATTGAACCCAAAGAATCCCAAAACGAACCACTTAGAAGGGATTTGATGCATCAAAACCAAGAAAATTGCTTAGAAATCGTAGATTGCAAGAATCAGGCCATTTTTCTCGAAAATATTAAAAAATTCAAAAAACATAGCAAACGATCTCAAAAAAATACAAAATATTACCAAAATACTTCCCATAAAATTCCGATCCAAACCATGCAGGTCTCTCCCTGATCTGATGACGTCATGCTGACGTCAGTCGTATGGATGCCAATGTCAGCATAACCACTGTGCTTCATTGAGTCTACCATGGATTATACAGTGTTCTTAATCAACTTTGGATCTCAATCAAGCTCTGATACCATGTTAAGTTTATATACGGAGACTTTTGAGTGGAGAACGGGGGTGGAAGGGATGGAGTTCATGGCTATATCGGAGGGAGAGACTACATGGCTAGAAAGACATCTTGGAGAAATGGAAGTTATTGCAACTATAAAATTATGTGAAAGAAATAAAGCCTCGAGTCTAGATGGCTTCCCTATAACTTTCTTCAAGCATTGTTGGAGAGTGGTGAGGGATGATGTAATGGCTGCATTTACTTCTATGAGGATGGTGCATTTGAAAGGTGTCTAAATGCCACTTTCATTGCACTTATTCCTAAGAAGGTAGGGACGGAGTATATGAAGGACTTTAGACCAATTAGCTTGGTGGGGGCTAATGGCTAAAGTATTAACATTAAGATCGAGAGAGGTGATGGGGAATATTATATCCTCAAGCCATAATGCTTTTGTGGGAGGAATATAAATCTTGGATGTTGTGTTGATTGCTAATGAATTTATTGACTCACAAAGAAAATGAAGGGAGAAGGGTTTGGTTTGCAAACTAGATATAGAGAAGGCTTTTGATCATGTCAATTGGACGCTCCTTTTATTAGTTACTAAGTGGATGGTTTTGGTGGGAAGTGGAGAAAATGGATTCATTCTTGTATCTTATCGGTTTCTTTTTTGGTTCTTGTTAATTGCTCTCCAACACCTTTTTTTCACTCTTCTCGGGGACTTGGGCAAGGCAATTTGTTGTCTCCGTTTCTTTTTGTCATGATTATAGAGGCGTTATAGCTGTTGTAGAAGGTTTGCTAAAGGGTTTTGTGATGGAAGATGGCCAAGGTGGAAGGGTGGAGGTTTCGCACTCATGATTTATGAATGACACTATTATGTTTTGTAAGGCAAAGGAGTTGCGAGTGAGATATTTGAGATACATTCTGGTATGCTTGGAGGCAGTCTCAGGGTTGAGGGTTAATTTGTATAAGAGTGAGTTGATTCCGATTTGGGAGGTGGGGAATGTGGAAGAGATTGCATGGTGTATGGGATGTGCAGTGGTCTTCCATCTACGTATCTTGGTTTGCCATTGGGGGCCCCATCTAGAGCTTCATCTATTTGGGACTCGGTTGAAAGATTCTAGAGAAGGCTTTCAGGTTGGAAACGACAGTATGTATCGCAAGGGGGAAAGATAATTCTTATCAAGAGCATGTTGGCTAATCTTCTTATGTACTACATGTCTCTATTTCCTATGCCGACATAGATAGAAAGAAAATTGGTGAAAATCCAATGTGACTTTCTTTGGCATGGGAAAGATGATGAGAGGAAGATTCATTTAGTGGGCTAGGACAAGGTGAGGGGAGCAATAAGTGAAGTAGGTTTGGGGTTCAAACATTTACAGTGTTCAACCAAGCCCTTTTAGGGAAGTAGATGTGGCAGTTTAGGGTGGAGGAGCAAGCTTTGTGAAGGAGAGTCATGGAGGTCAAATACGGGTGTGATAGAGGGGGGATGGTATTCCAAGGAGGAAGAGGAAGCATATGGATGTGGAGTGTGGAAAGCTATCTGGAAAGGGAAGGAATTTCACAATTTTATATGTTCTGAGGTTGGGACAGGGTCTTGTATCAAATTCTAGTTGGATCCATGGTGTTGTGATATAACATTAAAAGAGAAGTTTCCTACTACCTCCAGTAAGGAAGCCACGATGATGGAATGTGCAAGTAGGGTGGAGGAAGATGTAATATGGAATCCTTGTTTTCAAAGGAACTTTTTTGATTGGGTGATAGGAGATGTGGAAGAATTATTGAGCCTTTTGAGTTGTTTTGAAGCGAGGGAGGGAAGACCGGATGTGCTAATATGGTCTCTTGAGAAAAGCAAGACCTTCACAGTTAGATCCTTTTATAGAGATTTGAGGGGCAGGTATGCGCTTCCCTTGGAAATTCATAAGGAGGTCTCGAGTGTCTCAGAAAGCTGCTTTTTTTGCTTGGTTAGTGGCTTGGGAGGCTATGTTAATGGCGGACAACCTTAAAAGAAGGGGATTCTATCTTCCAAGTCGGTGTTGTATGTGCAAGAAAGAGGAAGAAATGATTGATCATCTTTTTATTCACTATAAAGTTGCAAGGGGTCTTTGGCATATGATGTTTTCCTTGTTTGGTCTATGTTGGGTAATGCCGGCAAAGGTGAAGGAGTTGATGAATGGTTGGCTGTGTCGAAAGATGAGGAAAGAGATGAGAATAGTGTGGAGGATGACTCTTATTTGCATCTTTTGGTTTTTGTGGAGAGAGAGAAACAAGAGAACATTTGAGGGGATTGAACTTTCTTCTTGGCATCTCAAGGATGATTTTTTGAGGCTTTTTTTTTGTGTGGATAAAAGCGGAATCTCCATTGTATTCAGATAATTTTATGCATTTTTTGGGGGATCTTAGGCTTTAACGGTTGTAGCCGGTCCTTTTCTTTTGTACATGGGTTTGTCTCCCTCAGTCTCCTTTGTTAATCTATTTACATTTACTGATAAAAAAAATAGGGATCCACCTCAGAGTATCATTCCTTTCTCTGCACGCCTTGGCCCTTCTTTTTTTATTATTCCAACCTAAGATAGGGATATGGAACTTGAATTGAAAGCAACCAACTACAACTGCTCCCTATCACAACAAGGCAGATATGGAACTTTTTACCTTCCTTAAGTCTAGGATAAGAAAGCTATTCCTACACACTAAAAAGAGCAGTTAAGTGTGGATATTAGGTTTTCGACAATAATTAGTAGTTAGTCAGATTTTGAGCAATACAGATCCAAATTGATTTTTTTTTTTTGGGGGGGGGGGGGGGGGTTGGGATTTGATGAAAGCTGAAAACCTCTATAAAACAATTGAAAATGTTCATCATTTTAATATTAGAGTTGGATGGACTAAAAATTTGAATGAATAATCTGACATTTTTGTAGAAATTTGGCCAAATCATGAAAAATTGAAGGTTGAATAATATTAGTCATCATGAAATGTTGGCCAACTTTTTCCCCTTAAATTCAATTTAAATCTGCATTTGACGGTTGGATTTAAGGAAAATGTTTGATGCTTTTTTTTGGTAAATGAAAATGATTGATGTTAGATATGAGAAACTCTATTACTTTCTTAATGGAGAAGAGAACTCAGGGTTGATTGTCTTCTACTGATGAAAGTACAGGTGACTCAAAAGAGAGTTTCTATATTGGTCCTCTGGAAGCCATCACAACTCATAGTAATCTGAATCAATGGCCTCCAGAAGGTATTTTATATATTTGTGTATGTTTTCACATGTTTATGGTTATTTTTCTTTTTCTTTTTTTATTACCCTATTATTGTTGAGATTTTGTTAATTTGTCTCAGAAGTGAGTCATGGTTCTCACAAGAGTACATGTGAACCATAGCATGCTCTCATTTAAAATTCCATTATATTTCTCCTGCATTTTATGAACTGTTCTTCTCTATGCACTTCAAATAATAAGCACATGATTCATGAGATAAAAGCATTGTATTGGATGTTGTCTGACTAGGAAATTCCAGAAGTTCTGCCATGTTGGAGATCCACAATGGAAACTTACTATGAAAAAGTCCTGTAAGTATCTCTGCGGTGTTTATGTTTGTGTTGCGTTTTGAATGGAGATTAGAAATTGAGCAGCAGTTATGCAAAATCTATTGACTTTGTTTTGCCTATGAAGTTCATCTAGGTTAAATCAAGTATCAATTTCTTCATTCAAATATCACAAGTTTATTGATGATAATATTTATTTTTTTGGGTAAGCATTTGTACAATACTACAATTTTCTAGATCAATTTGTGATATTTTTTGTTTTAACCTTTAAAATAGTTCTTGGGTTTTGAAATGCGGGACCTTATGGTTGGAGTAATTTAGGTGTGTCACGCCCCGAATTCCAGCGAACCCGTGGCACGAGTAACGAGACGAAAGGAAAATAAAATAATAAAGTAAATAAAGGACAATTTAATAGGCTCACTTAACTTACATTCACTTCTGTCAATACACATATAATACATCATTCGGGCTTAAGCCCGTGCATCACAAAACATGCCCCAACGGGACAAATATCCTCCTAAGTTCATATCTCCTCCTACTTTGCAAGACTTCCTCAAGTGTCAAGTGCCAGGAGCGTCATCTGAAATGTTTGTCCCACGAATGGGTCAGCTCAACTGCTAGTACAATATAATGCTAATGCAAGAAACAAAATTAAGGGCGTGGCATGTGCAAGTGTACAGTTATATCTACATGGCATTCAACATCATGCATACAATATACTAGCAATAATCTACATGTCATCCAACTCATTAACATAATCTAAGGCGTGGCATGTAGAAGTGTACATTCATCTCTACATGCATTCTAAATCATCCATGCAATGTAATAACAATAATCCACATGTTTTCCAAATCGTCCATGCCACATAATAGCAATAATCCACGTGCCATCCATATTATCCATGCAATGTAGTAACAATAATCCACATGCTTTCCAAATTGTCCATGCCATGTAATAGCAATAATCCACATGCCATCCATATTATCCATGCAATGTAGTGACAATGCCCATGAAATACCCACATCACTCTATGCCACAACCATGTCAAATCTATGCCATGTCCATGTCAACTCATGTAATGTAATGTAATGCAATGTAATGTCATGTCCCTTCACGGATCGCTCCCGTTGGTTCGGGTACCAAACACAATATCATGTCCCTTCGCGGATCGCTCCCGCTGGTTCGGGTACCAAATCCAATATCATGTCCCTTCGCGGATCGCTCTCGCTGGTTCGGGTACCAAATGCAATATCATGTCATATCATGTCATGTCATGTCTAAGGAATCATACTATGCCAATATGCTTTGATTCCACCATACCATAATGCAATCTCAATAAAGCATCATATCCACACATGAAGTATGCTTTAAATGATGTATCACACAATAACATTCAAATCAGAAAATCCTTTCATCAAGGTCACATGTCATGCATAGTCCATTTAACACATGCTTCAAGTCACATATTTCATAATCCCAACAATTCTAAAAAAAAAACATAATCCACACACTATGCTAACACATGCGATATACACATAGTCATGATTCACATTCATCACCAACTTTCAAAAAGGTAACAGGGAATACATAAGCATATAAGCAATAAAACAAACATGTGAATCATCAAGTCAACATGGCAGTTATTCCTAAGCTTAATTCTATTTCTTACTTAGCACAATATATCGTACCTGACGGGTTGGTCTCAACCCTAAGAAGTAGCGCTGGCAGTGTAATGGAACTAACAGTAAGAAGTAGAAGGTCAGACCGCCTTCTCCTTGCCCTTCAGTGTTCCTAAAATCATAGAATGCAACTTAGTCCGTTGGCTACTTGAGTGATGCTATTTATAAAATTTTGTGTCTTTATTTTCTTAGTCTCTATTATGCCACAATAAATTCTATCATTGTGTCTGAAAAGTTCGAAGAAAATAGGTTTGGGCTTTCGCGGAATTTAATTTGGACATCCGAGATAAAAAGGGGAAACGGTCATTTTGCACTTTTTACGGGCCCTTACATCCCGAGATCCTCTTCTCACAAATCGGACTCCACGGTTGAGTCCGGAATGTTCGAAATAGTAAAGTTTCACTATTTGTTTACTCAATTTGGAGTTCGTTTCACTGTGTTTTGACTCAGGGGCATTTTGATAATTTTCAAGGGTTCCACGGATCTTTTATTTTTCGGGACCTCATCTCGTAACACGGACCTCACCGTTGGACTCAGTAGGTCTGAGATAGTAAGAAAACATATATGACTTGTCTAATTTGGGCTCCGGGCCATTTCGGGACATTTAATTTAATTAACTTAATTCATTTCATTTAATATAAATTATGTATAATATAAATATAATTCGGTCCTTTAGGTTACATGGGCCTCAGTGGTCCAATGGTTCGGTTGAGTCCCTCCCTTCCGTGTAGTTTAGAGGTCAATTCTCAGGGAGCGCAGAGCCCCCTTTTTATCTTTTTTTCAATTGGTTCCAAAACCAAACGGCGGACAACCAAGAATTGGGATAAGCTATCCCCAATCCCCAATTTAACTAAATTCCCAATTCCTTAAGACAGCAACCAAACATCCCCAATCCTAGTTTTAACCCAACCCAAGAGGCCCAATCACTTAAATCAAACAGGCCCCAAAACCGTTTTAACAAAACAAACCCAATAAGTTTAAATGAGAGCAGGCCCAATACATCAGCCTAAACCACCCCTCTTTGTCCCCGATTTCCAGGCGAAAGGCAGTAGGGTTCCGTCGCCAGCTTCGGCGACGGCGACCCCTTTCCTGGTGAGCTTTCATTGACCTCTTTATACAGTTTTCTTCATTTTTTCTAGGGGATTACATATCTAGGTCTAGATTTTGGTTTGGTGCAATATATCTCCTTGAAACAGGAAAGAACAGCAGCTCCGGCCAGCTCCGGTCAGCTGAACCTCTCCCATTTCGGCCCCAGTTCCCCACTGTTTTTCATTCTTTCCCTCTCTAATCATTTTCTGCATCTTATAGGATTAGTTCTAAGCTGTTTAGGTTGGGTTTTATACATAAAATGTTGATGCACCCGAACCACTGAGGAAACCTGTAACTACTGTGTTCTAGCTGACTTCTCAACCATTTCATTTGATTCTTTTTGCATTCTGATCTATATTTCATGCTCAACAAGATCTAGTGATTTAAAACTAGTGAGCATGCTCCGAAACTTTCAAAACAAAATTGAAGTTAGCTGACCTTTCTTGGTTTTCTTTTCTGGGTTGTTGCACTCCCCCTCCTTCCTCCTGATTTTTCTCCCTTTTGGTTCACCTCCTGATCTCCTGGTAATGCTCTCTGTCTCCCCTTCTTTTCTCCCTTTTTCCTCCCCCTAAACCAACGGATATACACTCATACACACATAGGCAAATCTCTCCTCTCACGCCACCCCTGCAACTGTCCCATTTCCCTGACTTCTCTCCTGTTCAAAGCCGCCAAATCCCTTCACAAACAGCTTTGCATTAAATGCAAAGCTGACTTTGTGTTGTATATATATATATATATATATATATATAATATTATATCACTTATATACAAACACACACCAACATACTGGCACACCCACACACACGTGCACAAATCTGGTATATATATATATATAAATATTTAATACACATGTATTCACGCATTAATATTTTTATCTTTTTAAATATACATATACCCATACATGCACACACCTACATATACACCACCCACATAATAATAATAATAATCATAATAAAAAAAGAAATTTCTTTCCAAAATTTCAAATCTTTACAAGGTGCCTCCTCTAAGGACAAGAAACATTTTTGAGGGGCCAACTAGCTCATACTGGATTGTGCTGTATTTGGTGTGCATTTGGGTTTGCATATGTTTTCCCATTAATTTCCCTCTGGTAAATAGTGTACATTTTTTGGAGGAAGAAGGTCGTGTGACCAAGGATCAAAATTTCGTTTCTTTTCCATCGAAACGGCCAAAATGTTTCCGTTTCTCAAGGAACCGAAACGAAAACACTAATGAAATATCGAAATTCACATGTTTTCATGAAAACAAAATTGTTTCCAGTGGAAACATACCGAAATTAGTGGAAACATACCGAATCAGAGGAAACATTTCTTTTGTATCAACAATAATTCTAAAAGTTAGTAAAAAATAATATCCATTTATTTTTCAAGGATTAAGACTCAAAATTACAAGAAGATATTTCTATTATTTTTTCTAAAATAATAGAAAAGTAGTAAGAAAAATAAAGTGTAGAGAAACAACTATTTTAATACTAAGTTACTAATTATAATAGGTCTAAATCGCTATTTGTTTTACTTTTTATTTTATATATAAATTGTATCAAATTATTTAATTCGTAGATATTACATAGTATATATCTATTATGTCATTTATCATGAATTTGTGTCATTTATCATGAATTTGATGTATATGTCCTTAAACATGCACAAAATTCAATAAATAGGCTTATTTGTATAAATAAATAAATTTTAAGTTATGTTTCCAATTTTTTCTCCGTTTCCATTATGTTTTCGAAACATTTCCGAAACGTTTCCATTTCCGGACAGACCGAAACTATACTATCGAAACGATATTTTGATCCTTGCGTGTGACTTTTAGATGTGTTGGTTTTGCCGCCTCAGGACTGCTGGAAAGAGATTAATCTTTTTAATTGCTCTGGCCTTGAACTTGGATGAAGACTTCTTCGAGAAAGTGGGGGCTTTCAATCCACCAATGCCATTTCTTCGTCTGTTACACTATCCAGGTTTATATCTTTATTTGGCACTGTTTTATCTGTTTGTTTATAACCTATACTTTACAATTGTTTGTATCAAATATTTCTCTTAGTCTGTGCCTCTGTGGGTTTTTATACGTGTATATAGAGCCAGGAAATTGTATATGTTGTTTCTGAAAGGAACCTAGTTTTATTTTTCTTATTTTCAACAGTATGAGGTCTTAAAGTAAAAAGGCAACTTTGCAATCTCCAACAGTATTTAAAAAGTTAATGATTTTACGATATTGACATGTTTGCGCACATTCGTTCAAGGACAACTTCTCCACCTCCTTTGATCAGTCTTACTGATAGTAAAACTTCTATGCCAGAAAAGAATCTCATCCTTCTAGGCTTCTACTTCTTTCAAGCCATTTCTCAAGTGATAAATGTAGGAAAATACCTTCAGATTAGAGTGATCACTGGGGCTATCTGACAAAAACGAAGTCCGTCTCTCAATCCCACATTTTAGCTGTGGTACATATTGATTGTAAAACCTTTACAAGTTTAAACCTTAAAAGAAATGTTACTATATGATAAGGAAAACCAATATAATCCTGCCATGGCATAGTAGGAAGAACCAGAGCATATTCCAGTTTTGATTACCCCAAAAATCCTCTATTTTATTATTTTTTTGAAATGCTCTCTGAATAAAACAAAAGGTAATTTTAACAGGGTGAACTTAAACCAGATCCATTTGCTTGATCTGCGGTGTGGGTTGAAAGTTAAAATCCATTGAAATAGATCTTGTAGAATGTTCTTAAGAAAATGCTAATGAACTATACAAAGTTGCAAACCCAAAAGAAGGGGCTACTCAAACCATTCATTTAATGGAACATATTTGCCTCTCAATTTTGATTTCAGGCAACTTGTCCGATGAAGAAATCTTTGGTGCTTCTGCTCATTCAGATTATGGAATGATAACTCTTCTTAGCAACAGATGGTGTTGGTGGACTTCAGGCATGTGTGGGTTAAATTGATTATGATCATCAGCTGTTATTATCTTCCTGTCAAATTAGTTAGCTTTTCAGTGTTAACAGGTTTGCAGGGAAAAATTTCAGCAACCATGGGTATGGGAAGATGTGCATCATATCAATGGGTGAGTTTATGGTTCCTAAATACTAATATCTGCTAGGGCTTTTTGTAACTCAGAATTTTTGAATTTTCTTCCGGAAAAATTCCAATCTGCAGGGCCTTCATTGTTAACATTGGAGACATGATGGAGAGGTGGACTAATTGTTTGTTTCGGTAATTCATTGTTCTAGTAACTTAAACTTCGTTTCATTGTTCTTGGTATATAGTTCATTCACGTTCTTAGGATGAAATGTTCGGTGATTGTTATTATAATTATTATAATTATTTTATTTTGAAACAAATGCTGAACAATTTCCTACTCTCTTTTTTACCATAATTTTTTTTTTTGCAGGTCAACCTTGCACAGAGTGATGCCAACAGGACGAGAACGCTATTCTGTAATTAAGATTTCTCCCCAGTTCACTTTCTTGTCTAATTGTTTGGCATTATAATTTTCTCATTTATTTATAATTTTATATCATAGTTCTTAAAATGCTTGTGAGGTTTGCACCGGATATAGTAATTTCATTTGTGTGCTTTGGTCAAGTCGTAGGCTCATGTTTGTGACACCTATCATCTGTTCGTGATCTACTATAGATAAATTCAAAGGGTTAACTGAATTGATAAAATCATCTAGGGGTTGTAAATGGATGGACTGGAGTGGTGGATCCCCTTGATAAATAATCTGGGTGAGGAAAAAGAAATTCATAAGATCAAGAAAATTTCTGGGTGAGCAAACTATGGTATGCAGCCAGAGTCTAGATATTGGATGTTCTGACTATCTAATTAAGCCGCTCATTTTTGTGGACACGAATCAGCTTTAGGGATAAGTGGCTGTCGTCTTAATGGTTATCATTCTGTACTGAATCCTATGTGCTAAGAACTGCTTGGCACCAGAACTTGTACAAACACTGGAAACTAGAAAAATGTATAGATAGGAACATCCTGCACATACCGAGTTCATTGGGAGAAAAAATTTAGTAGTTGCCTTTCATTAACATTTCAAGATAAATGTCCATACCATAGTTTGAAGCCATTTCAGAAAATAGGGCCACTGCCCCATATTATAGAGAAAAATTGAAATGACATAAATGTACAAAAGGACAAATCATTTGAGATGTTACATGCGTGAATCAATGAAATGAACTCTTCTCATAAGCTATCTGAGAACACTTGAAATGACTTTGTTGCCATTGGATGCCTAAACATGCCCTTGGTTTCTAGTGTAGGCTTTTATCAAGGTAATGCTTTGATAAGCTGACAGTTTTTTCACTTGCAATTTTTTAGATGGCTTTCTTCATAGATCCGAACCCAGAATGTGTAGTAGAATGCTTGAAGAGTTGCTGCAGCGAGTCATCTCCTAGGTATGAGTATCAGTTGGCCTTGTTTTGCAATATTTTATTTCACCTCCTTAAATTTGGTAGTTTTAGTTTAAGTATGGATACGGACACAGAACGTGGATACGACATGACACAGACACAACATTTCTCAGAAAAGACATGGATACGTTGGGAACATGTTAAATATATATATATATATATAAATATTATTTTATATGACCATATAATTAAAATTTATCATTATTTCAATCAAAATTGGCATATAAACATACAAATCACAAAAATATCATTAAGATATCAAAACTACAAAGCCATTAAATAAAAATTCAAGAGCTTATTCATTTAATCGTTAACATCTATAATCCCAGTTTTGAAACGAATTTGTTAACTACTACATAAAACAAATATATTTATATATCTATAACCTAAAAGAAAAGCAGAGAAGAAGAGGAGAAAAGAGGGAAAAACTCAAAAAAGAAGAAGAAGAAATTAAAAAAAAAAGTGTCCTAATGTGTCTGAAAATTTAGAAAAATAAAAACAAATTGGATATTTTTTCGCATATTTGACACGTATCCAGGACGTGTTTGAACATGTTCCTGTCCAATACGTATCTGACAAGGATATGTGAAACAAAATAGAGTGTCCGTGCTTCATAAGTTTTGGTCAGGTTTTGCTTCTTAACAACCCACAAATGAGATTCACGCCTGCTCCATTTCTTGTGTGACAAGCAGGTTGTGAAAGGTGTTAAAACATTTTAGTTTAAATGGTGACTTTTGAAGCAATTTTGAGGAATTGTCCAGAAGGTTTATTCAAATTCTTTGTATTTGCATATTTTAATACGTTAGCAAGAGTCTAATGTGAAATAGTATATACTTGCGCTGAACCCTGTGGATTATGTTTTTGACTAATAAGAGGTGTTAATTAGTGGATAGTATGTTCGCTTTTTGAAATTGCTTTTACATTGAAATTATTTGAATTGGTTAAACTGAAATATTATCCAAAGACCTAGTGTGGAAATTTACCATACATGTTCACTTAGAAGGTTTCTTTCTTTGGAGATTTTATAGATGTGAGTTAAGACCTAAGAAGCACCGGCACGGGCACGGACACGATGCGACATGGACGTACAGACATGACATTTCTAAAAAAAGTAAGATACGGATACGTCAGGAACACATTGAATATATATACTAAGAACTTAACATTATTTCAATTCAAATTGATATAAAAACACAAATCACAAATTACAAAAATATTATTAAGATATTAAAATAACAAAGTCATTAAAATACATATATATATATATATATATATATATATATATAAACAAAAAAAAGAGAGGAGAAGAAGAGATGCGAAGGAGGGAAAAAGAAGAGCAACAAATGAGGGGGAAAAAAAACATGTCCAAAACCTGTAGCATGTCCTAACGTGTTCGGAATGTGTCCGAAATTTAGAAAGAAATAAAACTAGCTTGGTTGGTATCTGAATCACGTATGGTTGGTATCTGAATCACGTCCACCTCTGCATATGGGAGGTTGAAGGTTCAAGTTTTCATAAAAGGCAAAGAGTGTGTGTGATTTACCTATAAAAAAATAAAAATGGAGATGACATTTATAGGCTGTGCTGCGCCTGCAGGTTTCCCCCTATTCGCAGTGGAGACTACCTTAAAGAGCGATTCAGGGTTACATATGATTCATAAATTAATTTTGAAGGCATGAAGATTGAAGAAGTTTGAGAAGACGAGGGCTGCATGCTCTGCTTTAGAAGAGCAGAATGTTGGTTTCAGTAATTATGTTTGTTTGATACTTTAGCTTCCTGGTTTTATTTCGATCAAAACAAATTGATAATCTATTCTCCTATTAGAACATGCTAGCGTAGAAATGTTACTGACAACAAGAGAGTTTGAACACAATCGCTTTTTCTGTTTGGGGGTGACTGAACTCGGCCACCCACCCAAGTGCATGATTTTGAGATGTGGATCTGCATTTTGATGTTGAATTTTCATGCAGTGACTAGCTGTACAATTATTCCGATTACCATTTTGTTCTCTTTCCATATAATTTCAATTTCCTGGTTAGAATATTATTGGACAGCATCATCAATTTAAACTGTGATGTTATCATAGATTATTTTGCTAAACAGCTTGGTACCTTTGGAAAATCTCAAGAGAGAACCAGTTGGAGCTTCCATGGACCCAATTCAAGCCTTGATGTAGTGATCCTGTGGCATGATTTTTGGTGGTCTGATCAACCATACCACTTCATTTTTTTTTATTTTTTAATTTTAAATTTAATAGCAGATGGATGATGTGGCATGTATTCCAGACCACGTTGAAGTAGGAAATTGAGGAAAAAAGGATATAATGGAAAAGATCCTCCTCCGATCAAATCAATAGATTGGATTGGATCACATCGGACAACATTTGTAGGAATGCTTCAATATAGCAACATATAATTCCATATCCCATGTGGCTAGGCTGTAAATGGGTTGGGTTTGACTGAACCGATCCGGACTTATTAACAAGACTTGATCTGGACCCGTTAAAAACTAAATAAATGAGTTGGATACAGATCTGTTGAATAAGATCCATTAAAGACTTGACTCGTTAAATCATTAACAAACACACACTCTCTCTCTCTGTCTCTAATACAATATTAAAGTTAGAAAATTTAACCTCCTAACAAAGTTATTATATGTATAGATACATACATAAAAAGTAGAGAGAGAGAGTCTTAGTGAAGTTGTCTTCAACCTTTCAATACAATTTTGTGTTATGAAAATATTTTGGAGATCATTTTATGAAATTGTTTCTAAAGTGAAATTTTAGAAATTGTGAAATTTGAAAAAATTTAAAATGGTATCAAAAAAAAAAAAACTCATGACACATTTGTACACATTATTGCATATATAGTCACACAAGTATAAAATTCGTATGATGACACTCACATAAATTTCACATATAAATATATATGTACAAACGTTACTCAATAAATTATGCTACACATTGAATTTCATTTAGAAATGGCAGGATGTTCAAAGCAAAAAGACCCTTTCTCTTATCTCTTTTCTTATCTCAATTACCACACTCACATCTGCATCTTTGATTTAATTATAACAGTAACCAAACACGCCATTCTATTTACATCATACAAAATAAACTATACAACTCGCTTGATATTCACAATTGATTGATCTCGTCTCCTCTTTATACTTAAATCTTCTTTCTATTTTTTATTTTTTGAGAATACCTAAAATCACACAACAAAAAATCAAAGCAAAGTCATTTGTAGTAGAAGAAAAGAGTTTTAATTCATTCAATGAAACTCACTCTCTCTTTTAACATAACATAAGACTTCAAAGGCAGAGAGTTTGATCATTACATAACTAATGACCTTTCATATAGATAGAACAAAACACCAAGTGAACATGAGAGATGAGACCCATGGTCACTTTATTAGTTTATTTTAAAGATGAAAACACAGACACCACTATTACAACTATATATATATATATATGTGTGTGTGTGTGTGTGTGTGTGTTATATAATATATATTATTTTTGTACACATTTCTTTTTGCAAATGGGTCAGGTTTTTGGATAGAATACCCGAATTCGGGTCCAAGTCTAGATGAGGCGAGTCTTAATAGGTCCGAGTTCGGGTCTAAACCCGTTTAAACTTGACGGGTTCGGGTCTTAGAGGGTTTGTCGATACCCGGCCTGTTGACAAACCTACATGTGGCACTCCTGGATAATTTTAAGAATTAGGAATTATCTTTCAAAATAATTCATATTTCTAGAAGAGGCTTTAAAATCTAATTTTTATATTTTTGCTCATTAAATCTATATGGTTGAAAAGCATTTGCAATGAGAATGCTAATCTACCAATGGTAAATAATCATCAAAAAGGGTGCTCCAATAGCATACTTGATAAATTTTGGCATGTCATGTGTCAATGTAAAAGAATGATACGAGATGTTTTTTGAATGAAAGTTGCAGAATAATAGTTGGTTGAAAGAAATGATGTCAAGTCAAAAAAAATAAAAGAACGGTAAGATCATCTCTAATGTTAAATGTTATTTGAATCATGTCAAAGTTATATTTTGACATTATTACAATGCTACTATCAGTGACGGAGAGAGGGGGACTAGGGGGTGCCATCCTCCTATTATATTAGATTTTTTATAAAAAAAAATTAGGATTGTCTCCCCCCCCCCCCTCCATTTTTTTTTTCTTTCATAAAAGTTCTTCTAAATTTTGATATCTACACTTTCACCCTCCTAACTATAATATACAGATCTCTCACTGGCTAAAATGCTATATTTTGGGATTCCCTACTCTAAAGCTAAAATGCAATTTTAACACTGATATACCACAAACAGATACACCAGTCACCTTGAGACACGTGTGCTTACAGAGCTGATATTCTCGATCATACAGAGCAGCCATAAGCCTTCAAGGCATCCTCATATATATACATCATACAGAGCTGATATTCTCGATCATACAGAGCATCCATAAGCCTTCAGGGCATCCTCATATATATATATATATATATATATATATATATCCTACAGAACCGACAAACTCGGTCATACAGTGCAGGCGGAGCCTCCAAGGCATTCTCATGCGCATATCTTCCAAACCTTATGCTCTGGGCGATATTCATTCAACATCTCATATGGTTCCGACCTTATGGTATCCTTAATAACTGCCAAGCAGAGAATAAGGAAACAGCCTTTAACACGGAAACTACTATCTATGATTATCTCCATCTACGACACAAGACTTCACAAGGTAACTGCAATCTCCGATGATCAAATCCCTATATTCATGGCATCGAATCCTAATCAACTTAGGAAGGCCACGACCTATAAATTAAACCCTAAAGGTACGCTTTATTTTTATGCTCATTCTTTGGCTTTCAATACAGTCTTTCAATTCCTTTTTCTTACTTAAGAATCGGAGCAGCTACCGCCGGAGCCAATCCTGGTGGTCCTCTGATCATCTTTCTGAGTGTTCTATAGGTCACGGAGCCTATACTTATTACGAGTCGAAAAGTGCAGCATCAGTTTGGCGCCGTCTGTGGGAACGACTAATCTCCAAGTGCTCTATTCATAAACTCATCTCTTTCCTCACCGAAAACTATGGCCCCAAATCTCCGACCACGACAGAATACTCATGTTCCGCAAAGCTCTCAGCGTCAGCCGCTTGCTCCATGAGCAAGGGGGCCAACTGTTAATCCCATGCGACAAGAGATCGAATCGATCAAACGACACAATGAACTGGTGCAGGAACAGTTGCTTGCCATCACTAGAACGCTGGCAATGCTCACACAGAATCAAGAGATGAACCCTCCTAACCCACCGGTCAACATTGCTGCGGGAACTTAACCTCCTGTTGCCACGGAGAATGAAGAACTTCATGAGCAGGCTCCAAATAACCAGCCCGGGCACCCCTAGGGTGTTGCCCGCATTGGTAGAGATCCACAATTGTCAGCAGCTCCAGGCTGGGGAACATCAGCCTTCGTTCTTGACGTCTATTACCGGAGCACTACTCGAGCCCCAACTCCAAGGGCCTCGGGAGCACATCCGGCACCACAGGAGCCCCATCCCCATGCAGCACCAATCCCTCCGGTTCGGAACCCTCCTCCGTCCGAAGGGCGTGCTCAACCCTACTACCCTGAAGCCGAGGCTGTCAGGCAGGGTTCGCAAGATGTCAGACTTAGAGACCCGCGGAGGATAGAGGAAATTGCCGAGTCTATGGACCGAACAATTGCCTTGAGAGGACCTTAGAACCCTCCAGAGCAAGATGAGTTGGCCAGGCTGCTCGGAAGACTGGCGACCCCATTCACTCACGCCATTATGTCAGAAGAAAGGCCCAGAAAGTTCATGGTGCCAAAGTTCACCCTGTACGACGGGTTTGGAGATCCAGGAGATCATCTCTCGCACTACCAGCATACTATGGCCCTCCACGGGGCCTCTAATGCTTTTATGTGCCGAACTTTCATCACCAGCTTGAAGGGAACTGCTCTGAAGTGGTTCCACAACCTCCCTCCGAACTCAATTACCAGCTTCTATGAGCTCGGTAGACAATTCTTGGACAGGTTTATGACCAGCAGAAGGCTCAGAAGGGGACCAGAGTTCCTGTTAAATGTCAAGCAGACTAAGGAGGAGTCCCTCAGAGCCTACATTGCGTGCTTCAATGCCGAACTCACGGAGATCACTGACTGCAGCCTAAAGTTCCTTGTAGCAGCCCTAACTGCTGGGCTTGCCCAAAGTGGTTTCAGAGACTCCTTAACAAAGAGCCCCTCAGCCGACATGGCGGCATTAATGGATCGGGCCAGAAAGTACATCAACCTGGAAGAAGCCAACCGCACATCCCAGAAGGGCAAAGACCAGACCCAGAGGGATAATCCAAAGAGGGAGGATCACAAGAAGGAGGACCACATAAAGACTCCAACAAAAAGAGGGCCAAAGCCCAGAGAAGAGAACAACACCCAAAGCTGTGTACAACTCCGGACCAAGGGAGTTCACTAACTTCACTCCTTTGAACACTACACCGAACCAGGTACTCCGGCAGATTCGAGATCAAGAAAACCTGAGGTGGCCGGAACCAATCAAAGGAGATCCTAGTCTTCGGGACCAAAGTAAGTATTGTAATTTCCATAAAGATCATGGACATACAACTAACACATGCAGGATCCTCCGATATGAGATAGAGCAGCTCATAAAGAAGGGAAGTTTTCGGGAGTTCGTCAAGCTAGACAGAAGGCAGAACCCCCAAGAAGATAAGCCTCAACAACGGCTAGACCAGAGGCCCGAGCAGAGGCAAGAGCAGAGGGAAGGACGAAACGAGCCTCAGAGGCATAACAACCATGTCATCTACGTCCTCCATGCTGACTCCCCTATCACAGGAATGTCCAACAGGGCAAGAAAGAGATATGCTCGGGAGGCCAGAGCTGCCCCGAACGTATTACAGATCTCCAACGTAGAAAAGATGCTCAAGCCAGCACCGAAGATCCAATTCACTGAACAAGATCTAGCGGGGGTACATTGCCCTCACAGTGATGCCCTTGTTATCACTCTCAAAATCGCCAACTTCGAGATCAGGAGAGTCCTGGTCGATACTGGCAGTTTCGTCAAGATACTGTTCCATGAGCCACTTAAACAGATGGGGATGGATCATGACAACGTCAAGCCCACTACTGCCGTGATGGCAGCTTTTGATGGCAATCTCAGCACCCCATTGGGGAGAGTCGACCTTCCTACCACTGTAGGAGAGGGTGAAGGGCAGAAGACCACCATCTCGGAGTACATGGTGTTGAACATGAAATCTCTCTACAACGTCATAATCGGGAGACCCTGGTTGCACCAGATAGGGGCAGTCACCTCAACCCTCCATCAGTGTCTGAAGTACGTCCACAACCAGAACGTTCACTCTGTTAGACGGTGTCAGCCAACCTTCCCGGGAGTGCCATGCTATTGCCCTCAAGGAGAAGGCTCCTAAATAGAAATTACAGTACACTCGGGACTGTGCAGATCCAGTTCTCACCCACACTCCCGAGGTGGAAGTTTGCCCATCCAGCATTGAAGAACCCTTGAGCCCAAGGGGACGCGACAACCGAGCCAAACCTGTTGGCGAGCCCGTCAACGTATTGGTCAGTTCAGAAGCAGAGGGGCGTTATTTGTATATCGGCCCAGATCTGACGCATACCGAGCAGGAAAATATAGTCAGGTTTCTGAAAAACAACCTCTCTATATTTGCTTGGGAAACCAGGGACATGGAGGGTATAGACCCTAGCCTCATAACTCACAAGCTGATGGTCGATCCAGATCATCCACCAGTCAGACAGAAGAGAAGACCGATTGCTCCTGAACAACATCGGATTATAAATGAAGAAGTGCAGAGGCTGCTTGAAGCCAGGATGATACGAGAAGTGTTCTATCCCGAGTGGCTAGCCAACACCGTGCTTGTCAAGAAGAAAAACGGCAAGTGGAGAGTCTGCGTTGATTATACAGACCTCAACAAGGCATGCCCCAAGGACAGCTTTCCACTGCCAAGGATAGACCAACTGGTTGACGCCACTGCGGGGCATGAGCTTATGAGCTTCATAGATGCCTACTCTGGGTACAACCAGATCCAGATGTACCCTCCAGACCAAGAGAAGATAGCTTTCATAACCGAACGAGGGCTCTACTGCTACAGAATAATGCCTTTCGGTTTAAAGAACGCTGGAGCCACTTATCAGCGGTTGGTGAACAAGATGTTCAAGCCCACTGCTCGGCAGTACCATGGAGGTATACATCGACGACATGCTGGTGAAGAGTCTGCAGAAAGGTAGTCACCTCCAGCATTTAGCCCAAACCTTCGATATCCTTAGACAGCACAAGATGAAGCTCAACCCCTCGAAATGTACCTTCGGGGTTACGAAGGAAAAATTCTTGGGATACATTGTCTCTCAGAGGGGTATCGAGGCAGACCCCACTCAAATCCAAGCTCTGATTGGACTGAAGTCACCAAGAACCAGGAAGGAAATTCAGGCACTGAGCAGATTTATCTCCAAATCCACTGATCGCTGCCTACCTTTCTTCAAAGCTCTGAAGGGTAGTAAAGCTTTGCAGTGGACGGAAGAATGCGAGAAATCCTTTCAAGAATTAAAGGAGTATCTAGCCTCTCCAGAGCTCCTGTCAAAACCAGTACAAGGAGAAAAGCTATTCTTGTACCTCACAGTTTTTGAAAACGCGGTCAGCTCCGCATTGATCAGACAGGACAGGGGAATACAGAGGCCTATATTCTACGTCAGTAGGGCACTACTTGACATGGAAAAAAGATATCCAGAAGTAGAAAAGCTGGCCTATGCCTTGGTCATATCAGCTCGGAAGCTTCGACCTTATTTCCAAGCCCACCCAATCGAAATCCCAATTGCCTATCCTCTGAAGTCAATACTGAGGAAACTTGAGGTATCGGGAAGATTGGTGAAGTGGTCTGTGGAGCTAGGGGAATTCGACATATCATATGTACCCCGAAACTCCATCAAAGGGCAGGCCTTGGCTGATTTTGTTGCCGAATTCACCCCGGCACTTCAAGACAAGGCCCAACTCATCGAAACCTCGGGAACCTGGCTACTATACATCGATGGATCGTCAACCGATCAAGGCTCGGGAGTAGGCCTTGTACTATAGTCCCCTGATGGGCTCACGACAGAAAAAGCAGTCAGCCTGGGATTCAAAGCTTCCAACAATGAAGCAGAATATGAAGCTCTAATCTTAGGCATGAAGCTTGCCTTGGAATGTGAGGCTCAGAACCTCAAAGTTTTCTCAGACTCCCAACTGGTGGTAAGCCAAGTCCTAGGAGAATTTGCCATTAAAGACGATCGGATGCTCCGGTATTCCGAACTGGTGAACCACTTGAAGCACTCCTTCCAGACATTCACTATCCAGAAAATTGAAAGAAGCCAGAACTGCAGAGCAGATGTTTTGGCTAACATGGCGTCCCGCCTAAAGTCTGAAGCAAACTCCACAGTAAAAATCTCCTACCAGCCAGGACCTAGCATAGAGGAAGCCCAAGTTGCTCAAATTGCTGAACAGCCCCAGAACTGGATGGCTCCAATCCTCCAATACCTGCAATCCGGGCTCCTCCCAGAAGATAAAAATAAAGCCAGGACAATTCGAATCAGAGCGGCTCGGTACCTGATCCTGAACAACAAGCTTTACAGAAGGTCGTATTCTCAACCTCTGTTAAAATGCTTAACTCCAGAAGAATCACAATATGTTTTGGCTGAAATACACGAGGGAATTTGCGGGAATCACAATGGGGGCAGAACTGTAGCTCACCGAGCTCTATCTCAGGGCTATTACTGGTCTAGCATGCTTAAGCAGGCTAAGGAGTATGTTCAGAAGTGCGACAAATGCCAAAGATTTGCCCCATATCAACATCAGCCTCATCACGAGCTTATCCTGATTCTTAGTCCTTGGCCCTTTGCTCAGTGGGGAATGGACATCGTGGGTCCATTACCAAGGGCTCCACCAAACAGGAAGTATCTCTTGGTAGCCATTGACTACTTCTCAAAATGGGCCGAAGCTGAACCTCTAACACATATCACAGAAAAAGAAGTCGAGAGCTTCACCTGGAAGAACATTGTGTACAGGTTCGGCATACCACGTGTGATTATCTCCGACAACGGGACACAATTCACTGGTAAAGGCTTCAAGAAATTCTGTGAAAATCTCAATATTAGGCAACACTTTGCCTCTCCGGGCCATCCACAAGCAAAGGTCACCAACCGAACGATCCTTGACAGGTTAAAGAAAAGGTTGGAACAAGCCAAAGGAATATGGGCAGAAGAACTCCCTGGAGTTCTTTGGTCCTACAGAACAACGCCCACATCTGAAACTCCCTTCTCATTGGCCTATGGTACAGAGGTAGTAATTCCGGTTGAGATCGGTATGTCCAACCCTGAGGACTGAAGCCTTTGAGCAAGAGTCCAATGATCAGCAGCTGACGGAAAACTTGGATTTGCTTGAAGAAAGAAGGGATCAAGCCAGCATTAGGATGGAGGCCTATCAATAGAGAATGGTCGACAAATCCAAGATAGGACTCAAAATGGTCAACTTTCAAGTCGGAGACCTCGTCTTAAGAAGAGTCTTTCAAAACACCAAGGATCCCACTATGGGAAAGTTGTCACCAAACTGGGAAGGCCCCTACAAAGTAACAAAGGTTGCAAGGCCTACCACCTACTGGCTAGAAGACATGACTGGGAAGCCTATTCCTAGGCCATGGAATGTGGAACATTTACGGAAGTATTATCAATAGAGATGTTTCTTTCTTTTACCTCCATGGAGTGTTCCTCTATAAGGCCTCCAGAGCCTGGTCCTTAATGTACAAGTCTTCGTACTTGGTCCATTTATAATGCACAGGCCTCCAGAGCCTGGTCCATAATGTATAAGTCTTCGTACTTGGTCCATCTATAATGCACAGGCCTCTAGCGCCTGGTCCATAATGTACAAGTCTTCGTACTTGGTCCATCTATAATGCACAAGCATCTAGAGCCTGGTCCATAATGTACAAGTCTTCGTACTTGGTCCATCTCCAATGCACAGGCCTCTAGAGCCTGGTCCATAATGTACAAGTCTTCGTACTTGGTCCATCTCCATAATGTACAAGTCTTCGTACTTGGTCCATCTATAATGCACAGGCCTCCAGAGCCTAGTCCTTAATGTACAAGTCTTCTTGGTCCATCTAATGCACAGGCCTCCAGAGCCTGGTCCTTAATGTACAAGTCTTTGTACTTGGTCCATCTATAATGCACAGGCCTCCAGAGCCTGGTCCTTAATGTACAAGTTTCGTACTTGGTCATCTATAATGCACAGGCCTCTAGCCTGGTCCATAATGTACAAGTCTTCGTACTTGGTCCATCTATAATGCACAAGCATCTAGAGCCTGGTCCATAATGTACAAGTCTTCGTACTTGGTCCATCTCCAATGCACAGGCCTCTAGAGCCTGGTCCATAATGTACAAGTCTTCGTACTTGGTCCATCTCCATAATGTACAAGTCTTCGTACTTGGTCCATCTATAATGCACAGGCCTCCAAAGCCTAGTCCTTAATGTACAAGTCTTTGTGCTTGGTCCATCTGTAATGCACAGGCCTCCAGAGCCTGGTCCTTAATGTACAAGTCTTTGTACTTGGTCCATCTATAATGCACAGGCCTCCAGAGCCTGGTCCTTAATGTACAAGTCTTCGTACTTGGTCCATCTATAATGCACAGGCCTCTAGAGCCTGGTCCTTAATGTACAAGTCTTCGTACTTGGTCTATCTATAATGCACAGGCCTCTAGAGCCTGGTCCTTAATGTACAAGTCTTCGTACTTGGTCCATCTATAATGCATAGGCCTCCAGAGCCTAGTCCATAATATACAAGTCTTCAGTGTTTGGTCCATCTTTTCTACGGTCCAGTCCATCCAAAGACAAAAGTTTAGAACATCTACACACTAAAGTTTTTTAGATCGGAACACCTCAGATCTGACACTTAGATTATTTGGCTTATCTATCAGCAAACAACAAGTACTATAGTGCCAAGCAGGTGCGAAGTACCTTGATTCAGAACTTCTACAAAGTTTCTTTGATCTATTCTTAGAACATTCATGTATCAGAAGTGCGCAAGAAGGTGTTTTAAACTCCAAAAAGAGCACATTCAAATACAAAGAACATCAGATCTGAGAAGAAGGAACTCAATTTTATTGATGATTCAGAAGATTTACATCAGTACAAGAAGACTGGAAACAGAACAAGTACACAAAAAGCTACAACAAAAGGCAAACATTATACGGCATCATGGCTTTCTTCTTCGAATGAGAAAGGGATCCAGGATCCAAACTTCCATTACCGCCACCGCCGGCTCCATTTGAAAGGAAGGAATCTTGAACCCCAATTTGCAGCAAGAAGCACCCAGGCCATTTCATCATCATCACTATCATTGATCTCAAGACCAACGGAGGATGAGGGCTTTGGGTCTCAGGGGACCTCCATTCATCTCCCTCAGAGCAGTTGTCACACCCCAGCCGATTGGAGCAAGGGTCTCTGCCAAGACACAGAGGGAAGGAGGCATCCCACCTTCGTCTTCATCACCGACGCTCCAAGCCTCGGTTGAATCAAGAAGGGTCCACCTCCCATCGGAGAAATCTTGACCGAATGCTAAGATGGACAAGAAGATCTTAGCCTCCTTTAATCCTTCCTTGGAGACTGAATCGAAGGGAAGGTTAACTCTCGGCCATAGTTTAATCATTCCCAACTCGGACTGAAAATCGTCAATCATCTCCGGGCAAACGGTAAGCCTCTAAAAGGCATTCAAATTCTCTCCAATAGGGGAACAATATGGGGATACAAGTAAAAGAGATAGGGGGCAACCTTATGCTCCTCCTTCGTATATATAGACCCTCGAAGCCCAAGAGTCGCCCAGACGAACCGTCGCAATAAAGGGTTGTTCTCGAAAACTCAAAAGACAGCTGTATAAATGGATGACGTATAGAATCGTCCTTTCGGATACTTAGGCGACAAGATACAAGGCTTCCCCAAGCATACCGAACTGATCAAAGCAAACAAAGTCCGATCCACCCTTATACAAAGGCCTCCGGTCTAACATACAGACCTCATTGTCTTTGCTATTTTGTTGATCCTTGACAAACCACGTAAAGCTTTCAGTTCGGATGTATCTCCATCCAGGTCTGAACGATTTAGGAGGCAGGAGTCTCCATCATCAGAGCAACAGACACAAGACACCGTTCTTACTACAGGACTTGGGTTCAGGACGAACTGCCTCAGAATTCTTCAGAAATTCACTCTCAATATATATATATATATATATATATATGACACGAGATCATCGTCATACCCTTATATATCCTATGTAAATTGCTTTCCTACCTCATCGAGAAAGGAAGGAGCAATCGGAACTATGCTACAATCGTTATCTTATCACAACTACAGTTCGGAAGATAACTGCCAGCTGATCTGGAGGGATCCAGAACAGCCTTACTTACATCAATTTCTCACATCAACAACAAATTCAAAGGAATGCTACATGGGTCGACCAAGCATAAAAGAAGACATTTGATAAAAGAGAGCTGTTGCATTAAAGAAGTCTGTTACACTGAAGCTTTAAAAAAAAAAGAAAAAAAAAAAAAAAAACAACAAAAACCTAAGCCAATCATATTTCAAGCCTGGTCGGCAGGCTCAACGGCTGGGAGGGAATTGGCAGAAGCAGCATCAATCGTCTCACTTGGGACGACAACTTCGGTAGGAGCAGCAGGGAGAACCTCGACCACCTCGTTCGGAACTGCAACCTTAGGAGGGGTAAACTGTCATACCCCGAATTTCTGTAAACCCGAAGCGCGACTGACGAGACAGAAAATAAAATAAATAAAAGGACAAATGTAAATAAATTCACTAAACATGTATCCATTCCCATCAATACATAAAATAACATAAAGTACATCCCATGAATACATCATTTGCATGGTCATTCGGGCTTAAGCCCTTACATCGCAAAATATGCCCCAAGGGCCAAACATCTCCAAGCACTCTCCTCTATAAAGCATTACTGAAACTCATGTAGCTGGGGCGTCCTCATCTGTAATGTTGATCCCACGAATGGGTCAGCTCAACTGCTGGTATAATGTAGTGCTAATGCAAGAAATAAAGCTAAGGCGTGGCATGTGCAAAGTGTACATTTATATCTAAATGTCATTCAAAGCATCGCAGTAATATATGAGTGGTATGCATGACGCACCCATGCACAACTCTATGCCACACCTATGTCTCATTTACGGGTACTCCCCGATGGCATCGAAGTACCAATGCAATGGCCAATTTTGGGTTTTTCACCACAAGATCTACACCCTCATAATGCATAGCACCACGTGCTCAACTCACGCCATGTTCTCAAGGATTCACCATATGCCAATATGCTAATGTAATCTCAATGAACATGGTTTTTAATAATATAGCATGCTCGGACAATAACACATAAATCATCAGTCAGTTCCATATGTATGCATATCTTATGTGTTCATATATCATAGTTCATGTTCTTCACTTTACTAAACTCTCAAAGAACGCAAGTAACACATAAACATGTGAACAACCAACTTCAAATTATCAAGTAAACACATTCCAAATAAACACATAAATCATTCTAGTCATTCACAAAATATTCCTAACTTAACTTCATTTCTAACATTAGCAAAACACCATACCTGTCGGGTTGGTCTCAACCCTAGTAAACCGTGCTCGCAAGGTGGTGGCTATCAATGGAAATGTAGAAGTCAGACGACCTTCTCCTTGCCTTTCGGTGTCCCTAAAACCATAAAATGTTACTGAGTTGGTCTGTCGCTTGAATGATGCCATTAATCAAATTTTACGTCTTTATTTTATTAATTTCTATTTTGCTAAAATAAATTCTACAATTGGATCCGAAACGTCGAAGAAAAATAGGTCTAGGCCTTTGTAGAAATTAATTTAGACGTTCAGTTTAAAAAGGGCAAAACGGTCATTTTGCACTTTCACGGGTTCCCATTTCCCGAGGCCTTTCCTCGTAAATCGGACTCTACGGTTGAGTCTGGAGTGTTCGAGATAATAAGATTTCACTATTCATTTACTTAATTGGGAGTTCCTTTGACTGTGTTTCAATTAAGGGGCATTTTGGTAATTTTAAGGGTTACTACGGGTCTTTTATTTTTTGGGACCCCGTCTCGTAAAACAGACCTCACCATTGGTCTCAGAATGGTCGAGATAGTCAAAATACACTAATGACTTGTCCCATTTGGACTCCGGGTTATTTTAGAATATTTAAATAATTAAATTAATTTAATTAACTAATTAATTAATTAATATTTAATTAATATTTTATTCTGGTGGGTCATATTATAATTTCCCTAAAGTTCAGGGGTCAAAGTGAGATTTTCAAAAGTTCTAGGGCCAAGTTTAATTTCCAAAAAGTCCAAGGGTCAATTTGTAATTTTCTAATTTCCTTATTCCCAATCCGGTTAACCAAACAGGGATTAGTCCAGAATAGGGATAGGATATCCCTGTTCCCATTTCAATTTCTATTTCAATTTCTTACACCCGTAGCCAAACAGCCCCTTTCCATCTTTTAATTTAAAACAACAGGGCGACACGTGGCAGGGGCGGATCGCCCAAACCCGACCCGAACCCGAATCGGACCTGGACCCGACCCGGAACAGTGCCTCCTTCCCCGTTTTTCCGGTGAAGCTCCAGTAGGGTTCCGGCGCCTTCTCCGGCGCCGGCGACCTTTTTTCGGCGGATTTTTCCAGTTTTAAAAATGCTATATTTTTCCATTTTTCCTGTAGATTCCATATCCAACCTTCATTTTTGGTTTGAGTCACTCAAACGCCACGAATAGAGGGTCAAAGTGCCATGGCCGAATCTCCGGCCAACTTTTCTTTTTGGTTTCTACGTCTATTCTTTTACTGTTTTTGGCCCAAACAATTCCCTTTAGCTTTTTGCACCTAAGAGGGTTATTTTACTCCCATTTAAACCAAGTTCTACACATAAAATGTCAAGACCCACTTCCTATAACCGAGACCTGCAACTCGAATTTTCTCCCTAGTTTCTTGGTCATTTTCTTTCATTCTTTTTGCAAAATGAACCTTACAACATGCTCTATAAGACCCTATACATCAAATTAATTATTGTGCTTTAAAAAAAATAAAACAGAAGCTAAGCTACTTACCCTAGTTTCTGATTCCTCTCCGTTGTAGCTCCTCCCCTCTTCCTTTCTCCTCTTGGATCACCCTCTGTGTTCCTCTCAATGTCCACGATCTCTCCCCCATTCCCTTCTTCCTGATTTTCTCTCTAAGATCAAGACCCACACCTTATGTTCTCCCTCTCTCTCTCTCTATATCTCTCTCTCTCTGCACTATTAGACTTAACAGCCCCTTTCTTTGACCTTTCTTCTCTATTCAGCCACCCTAATTTCCCTACAAGGCAGCTTTGCATTCAATGCAAAGCTGCCCTATATATCCACCTATATATCTCACTCATTTACACACACTCTAGACACACACACTTACACGACACCACAAACACACCAGATCTGTTGCACACACACAGTGCACACATGCACTGTTATATATACATATACATATACACATATACATGTACATACATTATCCCTCACATACATATACCATATATACATAACACCCATTCAAATCTAATAATTTATAATAATAATAATAAAAATAATAATAATAACAATAATAGTAATAACTCAACGAAATAATTAAATAAAAAAAAAATTTCCCTTTCAAAAATCCAAATCTTTACATAAACCCTGGAGGCACAATCGAGGATATGTCGAAGTCGGGAAATTTGGTAAGGAACCTATCCCGGAAGTTGTTGAAGCCGAACAGAATCAGGGTGGTGGCCATTCCTTCCAATTCCATCTTCATCTCTATCTCATTGTCCACCTTGGCCTGCTCCACCGTATCATCAAGCTTCTGGTTGATTTCATACTGTGGGCTGTCCAACTCCCGCTTCAGCCTCTTCTCCCGCTGAATGGCAAGGTCCTTCTCCGACTCCATCACGATCAGAGAATTCTGAAGCTCTTTCAACTTCTCTGCAGAATCGTGGGCCTCCGACTGGGCAGTGCCAAGCTTAAGCATAAGTTCGTCCAGCTCGGTCTTGAGATCATCAACCTCCTCTGAAGGGGGAGAGACCTCCGTCAAGGCAGAAAGAGTGTGCAGAGCCTACAACGTGCGAAGCACACAGTTCAGTACCAACCAAAGCATTTGGAAAAAGGGGAAGGGAGATAAAGACCCGAAGAACTTACCTTGACTTGAAGAGAAGCCAGGTCAGCAAGAAGCTTCTCCGGCTTCTGGGGCCTAATTTTGCTTGAGCCCTTGGCCCAAAAATCCTCTAGAATTTTTTTGGCCCCCACAGCATCAGGGGCCACCGAGGATGACGCCCCCTTGCCCTCTTGCGTGGACGGGATTGAGGGGACCATAGAAATGGGGGCAGGCGCCTCTCTCTCCACCTCAACGGGATCATGAGAGATCGAGAGTATCCTCCTCCTCTTCGCCTGGATGGGAAGGTCCACTGGGGAAGAAGCCTCCCCCGCTGACACCGATGAAGATGGCCCGGTCTCCCACCGTGCCATCATGTTCTTTGCAAACTCCTCAACGCTTCCTCTGGCAGCAATCAGTTTGTCAGGATTAACAATGGAGGAATGGCTTCGAATACTGGGCTTTAAGAGCTTCTTGTATTGCTTCTGAATCGCAAAGGAGAATTCCGGTCTTCTCCACACGCTCCTAACTGCACAAGAAACACAGAAATTGATCAGTTCAGTAATTGGTGTATAAAAAGAAGTCAACTCAGCCACGGGAAAATTGGGCCTCACCCTTTCGCCCAGAGGTTCGAGAGAATGCTGAAGGTCGGCCTTCGAAATCCTTAAACTCCCATCCTCCTTTTATGAAGAAATACCACTTCTTCCAGGTCTTGTTGGAAGAGGGCACGAAAGTAAGGGGTCTGAACCCACTATCAAAAGACATGTAATAAAGGCCTTCTGCCTTCTGAAGTTTTAGATCCATGTTACTACGGATCAGGTCAAGGGACACCTTGACATTATTCATATGCCCTAACACAATGAAGCTCAACAGATGTCTCCAACTATTAAGGTTCAGGTCTACGGGGCAAAGGTCGAACCAACAGAAGAATTGTTTTATAATATCAGGAAGGGGGAGTGTCAATCCCATTTCAAACCAGGCCAGATAGGCACAGATTTTCCCCTCTCTAACATCGCTTGGGTGATCTCGAGAGTCAGGGACCCTAAAAGTAACATTGGACGAAAGTTTGAATTTCTCCCATAACTCTTTCAACATTTTTTCGGTGATTGCACTTTCATCTGTAACCGGATCGACCAGAGGTCTCACCAGCCCTATTCGGGGGCTCATCAAATGCATCGACAATCCTAGCCCCCGGACTAGAGGGGGGTCTATTATTCTATTCTCATCATCATCTACGGAAGGAACATTTACTAACTGAAGTTGAGGAACGGTCCCAAAAGGACTGCCTGAACCAGAGGGTGACTCAAGACCAGACATGGCGAACAAAAGAAAGAAACGAAGCAAATGAGAAGGAATGTAGAAGGGGACTAAAATCAAACCTGAGATCAAGAAAGGACTATGAACACCGGATATCCTTCAAACTTTGTCAAATGGCGGTGGCAGCCTCAGGTACTGTAGACGCAAGTGCAGAAGAAAGGTATACAAGACCTTTCCCTCTCTTTATATACTCATTCGAAATATGAGCCTCCCAAGACGAGCCGACACAACGGTTGAAGATAATGATGGCTTCTCAAGTATCGGCTGCGCAATAAATGACTCATTAAACTAACGTCTCGAGAAATGGAGAAACGAAACGTATGACTCTTCACAAAGCCCATAACCCTAGTTAAGCCCTAGCTTCTAACTAGGGCTCGAGGGAGGGGGGGAGTAGCTGATATACCACAAACAGACACACCTAGTCACCTTGAGACACGTGTGCTTACAGAGCTGATATTCTCGATCATACAGAGCAGCCATAAGCCTTTAGGGCATCCTCATATATATACATCATACAGAGTTGATATTCTCGATCATACAGAGCAGCCATAAGCCTTCAGGGCATCCTCATATATATATATCCTACAGAACCGACAAACTCGGTCACACAGTGCAGGCGGAGCCTCCAAGGCATTCTCATGCGCATATCTTCCAGACCTTATGCTCTGGGCGATATTCATTCAATATCTCATATGGTTCCGACCTTATGGTATCCTTAATAACTGCCAAGCAGAGAATAAGGAAACAACCTTCAACACGGAAACTACTATCTTTGATTATCTTCATTTACGACACAAGACTCCACAAGGAAACTGCAATCTCCGATGATCAAATCCCTATATTATGGCATCGAATCCTAATCAACTTAGGAAGGCCACGACTTATAAATTAAACCCTAAAAGTACGCTTTATTTTTATGCTCATTCTTTGGCTTTCGATGCAGTCTTTCAATTCCTTTTTCTTACTTAAGCATCAGAGCGGCTACCGCCGGAGCCAATCCAGTGGTACTCTGATCATCTTTCTGAGTGTTCTACAGGTCACGGAACCCATACTTATTGCGAGTCGAAAAGTGCAGCATCAAACACAATTATTATTTTTTCTAACTAGCAATTAAAGTCGTTGGAACAAATATCCAAAATGAATCCAAAACAAAAAAATTGGCGTGGCATGAATGCGTAGTAGCAATGCCATATGGCAGGTGAAATGAAAATCCATTGTAGTAACCAATTTTACAGCATAACCAAATTTTAGAATTGTAGCTATGCACGAGTTAGAAAATAAATTAAGATGTTATAATTAAAATAAAATATTCTTAAATAAAACTGAATTGTAATTTTAAAATCAATATCTTATAATTTTCTAGCATTGACGCTGTCATGAACAGATTGTCAGGAAAAAAAAAAACAGAATTTTGACACATAACTACCAAACTTGCACTAAAATACTTACCCAGGATACAAATTTTAAATTTCACTTAAATAAATATAAAATAATATAAAACCAGACAAATTATGTTAAAAAATAAACAGCATATTTTCAAAAAATTAAAAAAATTCAAATTTAATCCATAATATTTAACAGCGCTAAATTGAACACTAAAACATTATTTCTTTAAGAAAATAACATCTTAAAGGATAAAAGAAAAAAAAATAATATTTGAATTGTATTAGACTCCTACTAAAAGTGCAAATACACAATTATTTCAGTGTTTTGAATATTTTAAAATCTTATTTCAGTGTGTTAGTGTACGTTTAGAATATTTACTTTTAAGTGTGGGTAGCACTTTGTTGCAATTCACTTGAAAGACTAGGAGGGAGTAGAAGAGTAATCATAATTTTGCTTTGTTTTCCTTTTCTCAACAATTTTTACTATTATCCCCCACAAATTTAAATAAAATATAAAATGAATCACATCATCCAAAGAAATTATTCACGCCATCAAAGGAAATAAAATATAAAATTATATGCAATTCTCTTTAGTTCAAATTCCTTATCACCTTGTTGAGTGAAGCTACAATCAGAAATTATCCTTGGGCACCGAAAGGGATAGAAGCAATACATATTAATTTTATAAATTTTTATTGTATAATGTGTTGGGATGTAGGATCTCATATTCAAGATATTTTATTATTATTTAATAAATTTGATTTATTATTATTGAGTTTTATATTATCGTACAGGCGGATGTTATTTTATATCATGAGATGGTTAGTCCTTGAATTGTTATTGAAAATAGTTTATGTAAATAAATGTGATTTATGTACAGGAGATATGAACTTATGATCAAGTAGTTCTAGAATTATTCGCAGTTATTGATGAGACTGGGTATCTCGTCTGTAAGCTTGTAATACATTGTGGTTTATCTCAATCACTAGAATAGTGGGTTCTGGGTTATTGTATTGGTGTATTTAGAATACACTGAACTGGATCACTATAAGAAACATGTCATATAAAGCTATCATCTTTGATGTGATTCTTATATTCATTATTCGCAGTTAACTCTTAATCTTGAGAGAGTAGTGGACTCAAGTTCTTAATGATGGTGACTTTGAGTTACCAATGAGTGGGGTCTCTTAGATCAATACCTCGGTATCTTGAGAAATCATTGTTTAGATTGTGGGAACGCATATTCTCAAGATAGAATCCACACTCTTTAAATTAGAAATAATGATATTACTAATGTATTAATTCAATTGATTAATCATTGAAATCCGGATCCGGTCTTTTCAATAAATTGTTTATTGAGATATTGACCATTTTATAGTGATTAATAATTGGTGAATTAATTGTAAAAATAATTATGAATTGGCTTGACAGTGTATAAGCCCAAATTCAAATTATTGATATCCAAGTAGAGAAATCCACTGTATATATTTAGTGATTATGGTTTTTCTCTATTGCACAAAATTAGAGTGCAATTCTAATTATTTAATAGAATTAATTAGTCATTAATTAATTAAGAGTTAATCAGAAATTAATTGACTAATTGGAGCTAATTTGACGGGACCATAAATCCATCATTTTATCCTAATTTTATAAACTCCTATAAATATGTGATTTAAAGGGAATAGCCGCACACAACAAGTTATTTTTTTACAAGAGAGTAAATAAGGAGCCCACTCTCTTATCTGGTGTACGACTTGCATAGAGGGAAAATAGGAGAAGACCTAAAGGAGTAAGAGAACGAAGATTGTGTCAATCTCTTCAAAAAGACCTTTTCAATAATCAAGATTATCAAAAATAAGAAAGATTGCATCAATCTCTTCAAGAAGGCTTCTTCGACAATC
The DNA here is from genome assembly GCA_008638375.1 of Nyssa sinensis. NCBI lineage: Eukaryota > Viridiplantae > Streptophyta > Magnoliopsida > Cornales > Nyssaceae > Nyssa > Nyssa sinensis. The sequence goes on along the minus strand of CM018048.1, from coordinate 19,088,186 downwards.
AAGATTATCAAGAACAAGGTAATTCTAACATTTTTTTTTTTAAGATTGTATGATTCATATAAAGAAAAGATCCAAATAGATTTTCGAAATCGCTTCCGCTGTGGTTACGAACCCAATATAATGAAGCAAAATTACATTATCATTATCCAATGTTAGGAAGTGGATATTTATTTTTGCCATCAAAGAAAATTCAACACTTTTGAGTTCACCTTGTGACTTGATATAACATAATATGACCATGACTCTCAGAACTTGACATATGTCCCTAAGCAGTCCTGTAATATTCCGAACATGGGTGTAACTATCCCTTCCACTCTATAGCTTACAGAGCACTGGTGCAAAGGCTCCGATCTAGTCACCGCCTTTCATTGACTAACGACCTTAAAATAAGGAAACAAAACTCAACATGATAACTGCTATCTATGGATATCATCAAATCCCTACTTTCATGGCTCTTAATCATACTCAGTTTGAGAGATCTATAGCCTATAAATAAGGTTCCAAGGTATGCTGTTAATTCATGTTCAATTATTCTCTTCAATTACTATCATTACTCTTTTCGAACTTCATCATCAAAGTGGCTACCACCGGAGCCTTCTTGGTGACCTTTGGACCTCGTGTTCTTGACAGGAAATTAAAGGGAAGCAACCTTCAGAATAGAAAAGTGTAACATCAGTTTGGCGCCGTCTGTGGGAACGATAATCGTTTTCATTACCTCACATATAGAAACTAAGTCTATTTTTTCAACACATCAATGGCACTGAGCCTTCATCATAAAAGGAATCCTCCCAATCCTGAAGATCAACCCCTTGCTGGAAGAGGGAGAGGATGTGCACCAACTCCCTTACAACAACAGCTTGATTGGATGCAATGGTAGTCTGACCACATGGAATAACAAATTACGGCCATGTTATAGGCGCTACCTGGTGGCGACTATTGCTTTCCAAATTTGATATAGTGCACGAAACTCAGAAATCCACAAACGGAAAGGCCGTGGCCGATTATTTAGTAGACTGCTTTGTCGAGGGTGAAATTGTTAGGGGAGCTAAATTCCTAGATGAAGAAATTATGCAAGTTTATGAGGATAGGTGTTGTTTTTTATTTGACGGCGCCGCCAATAAGAAGGGATATGGCATTGGCATGCTCCTAAAAGCCCTAGACAGGTCACATATATCACGACCTAGAACCCAGCGTATGCAGATTAAGAGTTCATGATCAGCCCCCAAGGCCTTTTAATGATCATAACACCTTTCTAATTACCATTTAGTCAAACGCAGCGAAATAAGTTTTTTATTTCTTTCTTTTCTTTAAACATCTTTTTCACATTCATAAAGTAAGCTACACAACCTAGTCAGTTAATTAAACATTATTTCTGAAGGATATAGTTTCCATATCACCATGTAGTTGAGTAATATAAGATTACACAATCTTAATTCAAAAAATCAAAACCTTCTAATCTATTTTTAGTCAAGGACTCATAAAAAAGAACTCGCTTCATCCCTTAAGCATTTAACCTGTGTCACTTGAAAACGAGTCTGTATAATCCTTACATGAAAACATGGTAAATGTCTATAATGAGCTTAACGGCTCTGTGAGAATTCCATAACATGCCAAGGATTTCAAAATTATTATATAGTTTTATACTGAAACATCTATACTCATATAATTATAATACGTCATATTAAAACACAATAGTTGAGGAAATAGTATCAAATTCATTTTCAATGGATCTTAGTTCAATCACAGTCATAAATCAATAATCAATAACATACTTTAATCATATAATCATGCCTCACGATAGAATGCCTTTTAAGGCACGGGTAACCGACTCAAGTGTAAAGTTGATTGATTTGGATAAAAAAAAAATTAATTATACTTACCTTTCTTATGATTTTTAATAATCACAGATACATTCCTTTATTATTTCTAAAATAACACGGTTCCCCTATCAAATTTTTCCGTCAAATGCCGTTAACAGATTCTACAAAATGACATAATTACCCTTCCATTTAATATGAATAATTTAGATCAAAAATCATTCTTTTGTAATATTAAAACAATATATATACATATATATTAAATAATAATATTTAAACCAAAACTCATTCTTCTATAATATCAACACAATACACACACACACACACACACATATATATATATATATATAAATAGAGATAAACCCTACAACTCTCTCTCTCTCTCCTCTCTCTGATCTCCCTCAACATTACGAAGTTGTCGTCTCTCTCCGATCTCCCTATCCATTACGGAGCACCAACGGCAGCTGCTATCCCCACAAAATCCACAGCACTGCCGGCAGCCACCATCCCCCCAAAACCCACCCATACTCTCTCTCTCTCTCTCTCTCTCTCTATATATATATATATATATATAAACACAGACAAACAAATACCCAAATCAAGCCTTAAACACCCTTTTGGAGCTTATGTAGAATTCAGTTATGGAGGGAATTACAATGACAAATCATATGTTTGTTTTGGCTCTGTAGCAATCAGACGGTAGGAGTGCGATGGAGAGGTATATATATAAATATGTGTGTGTGTATACATCAAACTGCATTTATTTTTCTCTTTAACTCTTAATAAACCCAGAAATCCCTCTTCCTCTCTCAACCCATTCTCTGTAACTACTTTCTCTCATGCATCTCACTCTTTTTCTCAATTTCTTTTTCTATGTAAAATTAGAATTTTTGGATAAAATTAGAATGCCCCTGCTTTGGACAGGGAAATTGAGTGGAATTGGAATGCTCTGCTTTATTGAGAAGTTGGTGAAATTGATCCAAAACATACTATGTATGTACAGATAGAAAGAGGATGAGAAGTACCTATATAGAGAAATCCATTAGAGGGTTATAGAAAAGAGGGCTTGAGAGGGTAAGACAAGGGGGAGTGAGAGTGAGAGATACAGGAAAAGTAAGCCCACCAAACTTAATGTGAGATTTTTTTTTGTATCCTTTTCACGCCCTGTTAACATATATACATATACATATACATATCCAAACACATACACAGGCAATATTAATGGTGATGGTAAAAAATACATAATTCAGTTTCTCTAATGATCAAATTTGTTGTAGAACTCAATATAAATTGATGTGTTAGTCTTAAAGTTACATGCCTGCATGCATTTTTATCTATGGATTATCTTTTTTCTTCATTAGAATCTAATATTTTTTGTTATTTGAAACATAGAGTGGAAATGGAATGTATGAAGAAAAAGAGTGGTGAAATGACAAAATATGTGTTGTGTATTTTGCTTAAGAAAATATTTTTTTCCTAGTGAACGATGAATAACGACTTAAGAAATATTTTATCTTTTAGCAAACTCTATTTGAGGAGTTTTAGGTTCAGAGAAAGTAACGAGAGAGTGAAAGATGAATAAAGGCTTTAGAACAAGGTTAATTTATCATTTTACATTATTTTATGCGGGTAATTTAGTAAGGGCAGTCTGGACATTTAAAAAAACAATTTTTGCTTACATCAACAATTCCCATCCCTGTCAGTAGTGGTAACTAATGACAGGAGAGAATCTGCAACTGTAACTTAAAGTAAAAAAGGGACGGTATGTTTTGAAACTATAAGGAAGGTATTTGCAATTGTTAGAAACTCTCCACCGACTATATATCCAAAAAAAAACTATAAGGAAGGTGCTTGAAATTATAAGAGAAGTATAATTTATCCAAAAAAAAATGAGACTCTATAAGCTTTCCACCGACTAGCCTTACACATATAACAAAAAGAAAAAGGGCAAAAGAAACTCTCATTCCTCACCCAAAAAAAACAAAGAGAGACTATATAAGCTTTCCACCAACTAGCCTTACACACATAACAAAAAGAAAAAGGGCAAGAGAAACTCTCATTCCTCACCCGACCAACACAGGAGCCCTTTCACCTCGCTCTCGTCTTGCATGGCTGGCCATATTTATCCTTAACTCTTCCATCCATCCTGTTCCTTTCCAAATAAGTGGCGATCCAAGGCTAAAGAGAGCTAAGGCTGGCCGCATTTCCTTTTGAGCGGTGCAACTATCATGAACATGATTTAGCTAATGAGTTTTTCTAGGGGGACAAGTGTTTCATTGTTGAACCCACAACACGTATACAAGAGGGCTAGCCGAACCTATATTTTGTTAAAGGAAGCTCGGGAAACCAAGCCAAAAAAAACAAAAAACAGAGAAAAGAATATGAAGAGAGAAAAACCGAATGGTTTTGACTAGAACCTTGGTTCTAATCTTAAATCCAGGTATGAATCTTTTCTGCCTTTTATTTGCTAAGTAGTTGAGTAAACTGAGTTGAGTTCATGATGAAATTGAGATAAAAAGGGAACTCTAATCTTGCAGTCAAGTATGATGATGAAACTCATTAATCATCATGCAAGAAATGAAACAGTCCCACCAAATTAATCAAAAGATTGATAAATGCAATTAGAAGACTAAAACAGCCCTAAACAAAGTGAAAAGCAAACTAGAGGTATTCCAGGGATTTGAATAAAATAAACATAGTTGATCAAGCTTGTGTTCCCAAATAACCTAGCTTAATGTAGTAAAAATTATAATAAAGTAAAAGCTAAAAAAAAATTGCATCTTTTTATAGGTTAATTAACCCTTATTTTGTTCTCGGAATTGTTTAAAATTATTCTAATTAAATTTTAACTATTTGTAAGTAGTAATGGAATTAAGTCAGGTTAGTGTAAAACGAAGAATAGAATGTTTAGAACTTGGAAATCGAAACTGTTACAAGAATAAAATAACCCCTAGCAACTTGCTGGAAATTCATAAAGAAAAATTCCATTAAATAATTAATTTCAAAACTTAACATCATGATTTCAAGAAATTAGGAAAGCCGTCAATAATTTTAGGAAGATCTATCATGGGGTTCTAGGGGCTACTAATGTAAAAACTGATGTCCGATTGAGCTAATTGAGTATTGAGTACCCAAAGATACGGAGCACAAATAGTGAAATTACCATTATACCCCTAAAACTTAATTAACTAGTTGAACTCAAAAAGTTAAATAAAAAATAAAAAAGAGACCTACCTCAAATTTTTGAACCCTCTGGAGTCGAACATAAAGTCTGATTAGGCAAAAAGCATGTGCCAAAAAATATGCATGACCTAAAAGAGTAAAATTACCAAAATACTCTTAAAGACTAAAGTAAGTTACGAGACAAACTAAGAAGCATTAAGAACCCTAATTAACGGCCATCATGGAATCTTAAACAATAAGACTAAGTTCAAAATAGACTAAGAACATTAAATAAGAAATATTTAACTTGAAATATATACTAATATGGTATCAATGTATTGAGATAACTAGAAGAAAAATGGAGACAAGATGATTATAGAAGCAAGTCAAGTAAGCAAGTAATTGTATACTCTGGATTACAGGTGAATAACCCTGAACCTTGAAGTAAAGTCATTTTTCATGAAATGCAGTTCTTTACAGCTTTATGACATTACATGCAGTTCTTTTTAGCTTTATGAAATGTTTCAAACTATTATGCTAAATGTTTTAACTGCCTGACTATTTTCAAAATACTGAGATAAATGTTTGAATTGCATACTTTTAAATAGCATCTCTTTAAATGTTTTATAGCATAGATAGCTTAAAGAATGTTTTACAAATATGTTTAAATAAAAATTACATGTCATACAAACATAAGAACACACTACCGGGGGTTAAGCCGTAACCCCAGGTATGTACCAGAACCCTACCAGGGGTTAAGCCGGGTATGTATGAGAACCCAACTGGAGGTAAAAAGCCAGTTAACGTGAATCCTGCCAGAGGCAAAGAGCCAATAGACTTCCAGTAAGTTTTCACAGTAGGTAATGTAAGCCATGAGCTCTAAATTACTACCAATCACCATGTGACAACTTACAGAATGAAAGGCAATGTAAGCCATGATCTCTAAATTATAGTATGGTCACTGCGGTGACAACAAACAATCCTACAGGACCAAGCTTATAAATATGGCATGTATTGTTTTGATTACTGCTCTTATATTATCAAAATTTATGAGATGATGTTTTATATTGCAAAATTATCTAGCATAAAGCCCATGCATGATTTCAAGTAAATATCTTGCAATTCTCAATTATATGTTTATGTTTTAAGAATGCTAGTAGCTTTCAGTATAGCCATTTTTTATTGTTATCCATGAAAGTTTACAAAAAGGGGTTTTCCCAGAAACCCATAACAGGGGCAGTGTGACTCACGAGCCTTTCATTAAGCTCATAGAGTTGTATCCTATATATTTTCAAGAATGGCTAAGAAGTTACAAGATCCATACATTAATAAGCTAAGATGAACAAAAACTTTAGCCAAGAAAAGATTAATACCCTAGCCATAGAGATAGCAACCTTAAGTGACAGATAACAGACTAATATGATAATTTGGTTTAACTGCTCATGTATAATGTAATGTTAGGTTCATATTATTGTATCTCTGATGTTATGTTACTTATGCTCTGTCGAGTGTGACTGCATTCAACAAAAAAATTTACAGATTCAGATTTCTGCTGCATAACTTTATATAACTGAATGCAATCTACTTGAATATGTAAAAAGGCTTCGATTAGACACGTCATCAATATGTTAAACAAAATAGTGTATTGGCAAAGTGCCTAAGTGACCGGTCATTATCCCTAATCTACATAGGGTAGGGTTTGGGATGTGACACTAGCCGCCAATGGCCTTCCAAGCCTCCACCAAATCCTCCAATGGAGTTTACATTTACATATACACATATATGTACCCTCACTCAAAATAGCTCACATGTATACACACACCCGATTGTATATACACATGCCTACACACTAATACACACACAACGCACTCACATGGTCTATATATATATATATATATATATATATATATATAGAGAGAGAGAGAGAGAGAGAGAGTTGGTGTGAGGGAGAGAAGAAAATGATGGTTTGCAGAAAGGATGAGGAAAGCATATGGGTTAGCTCCTATTAGTCACCTCACATTTCATCACACACATACCCATGTTATCGTGTAAAAACCTAACCCAATATTATTGGGTAATTAAGATTAATGGTGTGAGTTACTCCTTATTGTAATGGTATGACACTAAAAATGGTGTGAGTTTCAAACCTCTAAAATCTCATTCCATGTTTTGTGTCAGTTACTCCTTATTGTAATTGTGTGACACTAAAAATGAATTATTTCAAATGCTTTGATGTAAAATGTTTCCCCCAAGAACATATTTTCTATGTTAAACATTTTATCTAGAAAATAAAAGATTATCTTTTTCATTCTCATTTTCCACTTTTTGATCGTAACTTGGAAAACAATTTACCAATACTAGTTGAAATTAAATTATATTCAAGTTTACAAGATACTATCAATAAACATTTTACAGCCCAACGAATGTCTAAAAATAAATAAAATATTTTCTAAAAGATGTTCTACTTTGAAACTAATAAAGAGCATGTCGCCTGATTTTTCTTTTTAAAACAAAATTTTGGACAGACTTTGCCCATTACTTGCAGCAGGAAAGGAAAGGGATATTGAAATTGCAGAGTCAAAACAACCTAATTAATTACCCATGAAGACCGTCAAGTCTTTTGCTGCATTACCTTGTTAATAATGTTCAGCAAGGTGCGGAAATAATTTTAAAGCCAATACTACTGCATAGAGAGAATTGGCAAACTCTCTCTCTCTCTCTGCCTGTGAACTCTTTACAGTAGTAGTATGCAAAATCTTTTCTAGGTAACACAATGAAATCCTACCCTCAATGCCACATTTCTAAATGGATACTTATAATAAAATTGGAGCCACTACAAAGATGAGAGGATAACTGAAATGATGACAAAAAAATTATTTACATCAGAAACTTCCATATATAAATCAAAACACATATTCTTGCATCAATACAAATAAACAACTTCACAAATACATGTATTATTCATGTGATAGCAGAAATGAACTAATGTCATATTCCACTTCAAAGTTCAAACACACACACACACACTTCACTCCCATGGACCCTCTGATATAAACAATTCAAATTGTGGGTTACTTTTTCCCTTAAAAGCAACTCTCCCAAAATTTAATTATTTGTAAAAAATATTTCAAATAATCTGTCAATGCAACATTGTATCCAGACAATATTTCACATGTCCAAAGTACAAAAAGCTCACCTCCAGAACTCCATTAGTTGTAGAATTCTTTCTTCAAGGGATCCCACATCTTAGTCACCAGAGGCCCATAAGGATATGAAATTTAAATTTGAATCACCAACATAACATCACAAAAATATGATAAGATGAACTACAGAGAATTGAAGCAGCAGTCTTTTTTTTTTTTTTTTTTTACAAGTATTGAAGCAGCAGTCTGTCTTGTTCATAATACTATCAAGTCTTAAAAATCTATTGCCTTGACATCAACAATGGCATCCCTATTAGCATACAATCTCGGTGTTCCAAGTTTCCAACTCAAGCTTATGAGTTCTGACGGAGATGCCCCTACTACAGAGTATTGAAGCAGCAGTCTTTTTTTTTTTTTTTTTTTAACAAGTATTGAAGCAGCAGTCTGTCTTGTTCATAATACTATCAAGTCTTAAAAAACTATTGCCTTGACATCAACAATGGCATCCCTATTAGCATACAATCTCGGTGTTCCAAGTTTCCAACTCAAGCTTATGAGTTCTGACAGAGATGCCCCTAAACTTACTAAAGGCGTCAGACTAAGACTACAAACATATCTCGGAATATCTCAAATAGAAAGTGCCCTGGTCGACAAATGAAAATGTAGAGTTTGACCCTTCTAATTTTGCGTATCTATTGCTGAATGCAGATATATGGAATTAAGTACTTGTAAGAAAGTAACAGACATTAAGGTAATAAAATGGAATTTATTAGACATTGCAAATAATTTGTCAAGTGGAGACAGCAATAGAAGCAGTTGGCGCACAGAACTCATGCTTGAACGCGAATGAAGTTGAGGACCAGACAAAATCTAGGAACAAACTAAATAGTAACCAGATATGTTATCCTATGTCAAACTTACCGATCAATATGCAATTTATGGTTCTTCAGAGGCAAGCTTTTGAATGTTTAATTCCAAACCCTTAAAGAACGTAGGGGGAAAAAGCATGAGTACTGAGATTTTATAAAAGAAAGTGTATTCCTTTTGGGTGACCGTTCTAATTATTTCCACTAAAAAGTAAAAAGGTAAAGACTACAATTCTTATTGAAAAGATGAAAGATATAATTGGATAGATAACGTAAATTTAGCAGGTTCTAGAAAATTACCCATAAACACATGAGCTTTGAGGTCTTGAATCTTCCTCATGCAATATTTGATTGCTGGATCTCCTATAGTTGGCACTGCTCTCTTCTGTAGATTACTTCCACAAGATCCACTGGAAAACTATTGCCAGCGGAAAACATAAAAAAGAAAAGAATCCACTTAAATTTAAATAAACTTGAGAATACATTAAAAGGCAAAAAAGTTCAAGCTGATTTCTACCATTGTAGGAAAATCCAATATTATTTTCTTACTGAACACACATAAGTCAATGATTTTGAAAGCATCTTGCTGTCTATGCAACACCAAGAAAAAATAGTGCATGCTAGTACTACATAAATCTTATACACCATGACATAGTAACATCAACATGTGATGTTTCATTCATAATTAGCTTGCAAACTAATATTGCACATGCATGATGGAATTCTTACCCTTCTTGGCAGTTTTATCAACAAATACCATTATATTTTATAGGCATAATAACACAAGCTTATCAGAGAAGTACAAATATTATTTCAGCTATAATAAATTCTAAAAACACTCAAGAGTCATACCATGCATAAGAAATATCAGAGAAACAAGGAAAACTTAGGGCACTGATAAAATTCTTATTATTGGGAGAACCAAAGCTGATTCTGATCTTCATTGCAGAAGAGAAAGATCCAAGTCAAATATTGTAAATCCCAGAAGGAACTGTATATAACTGGTTTGGCAGATCAATTGAATGAGCACAATAGGCAATAAGTGTGCACTTATTGCTCAACTGATCTTCAGTATTGTTTGGTCCAGAATCTTCATCTAAATTTTGCTTCGTAATAGAATTTGGATTAGTACACTAAACTGATAAGAATGTAAATCTATATAAGGATAAAAAGATACTTACCAAGAGGTTTTTGTGATGTTGGGACATCAGTCAAAGATAAGAGTTAGTCAGATAGAATAAAGCTCATCAGATGAAGAAACACCACAGAAAAAGGACTAAAGCTACGTTTATCAACTCTACTAACTAATAATCTTAGGAGAACCAAAAATTGTTAATTAATAAGTCACTTGATAATTTTTATTATTTTTAAACATAAAAATAAGGCATAAATACATATTTTCAAAGTTAATGAACTTTTTCCACCAAAAAAATGGTATTATATACCTAATTAAGTTAGAAGAAATCTCTCAATCTCCTTTCTTATAACTAAAAAATAATATTAGTAATAGTTCTGATGTAAAAATATATATATATATATATGTATTTTCTATCAAACAGTTAATATATAAAGGAATTTTTCTAAAAAATTATTAATTATTAAGCATCCAACATGAAACGAAGTTGGTTCCTCAATGAATGATTAATTGATAGAGATTATTAAGTTATTAAATATTCTTTATTAGAGAGTCAACAGTAATCCAGCTTCTCTCATTATGATTGACATAAACTCAAGGCACATGGAGAAGGCAAACATGAATTGTATCACCTCAAATTTATCCTACGGACCTGCACCATTCCACTCTTGAAGCAGTTGAAAACTACTTAAATGAGGGGAAACCGAAGGTATGAATATTATTGTGATTATAGCCACATTTGTACAGGGAAAACATTTAACAAGAATGAAGTTAAATACAAAAATCCAATAAAATAACATTAGTTATTGAAATAACTGGAGAAGGATACATGTAGCCGTCTCCAAGTAGTTGGGCTTCACGATAGAGCATTGCACATCAAGTGCTTTTTCCTCTAATGAACAATAATGGTCCACTAATATTCAGACAATTGTGCAAAAGTTGACATTCTATATATGGTTCACATTACTCAAGAAATTTAGTAAGCTTAATAAATTTCTGCCCAGAACAATTACAAAAACATCATCACATGCCTAAACAGAATAGCATAAATGAACAACAAAAAATCCCATGTGCAGAAGTCCATATTAAATAATACTTATCATAAACATCATATTGTTTTAGAAAAAGACACTTAAATGCAATTGCTATAAGTAATGCAAGAAAAAAAAAAAACCATAATTACTATTACAACAGACAGAGGAGGAAAGCATGTAGCCTGCATATAATGTTTCAACCTCATCACGGGTCCATCTTGTGGAAGCTGTAATGGGTGGAAGTGTCCTTCCAGAACAAGGAAGCAAGCAGCGCCTCCTAATGTTTCTTGAATTGGTTTCGGGTTTGCAAACTAATTAGACGCATAAGCTCTGCCCCCAAACAAAGTCGGGAAGCCTGTCAAACATTATGAAGATAGTAAAAAAATCAGAATTCCACTAAATTAAAAACAGAAATCCCCCAAAAAGCACAACCAGCGACAGCACATTGAAGTGAAAACAACCAAATTCCATCTATTTATCCATATTTACGTTCATGCTTACATCTTGAACCAACAAGAAGTAAAAATACTAAACTACACCCCTACATGATGAGCCATCTAGCAGTACAATCAAAAACAAAGAAATTAGACATCTTTCTATTTGGGTGTTCTCCTATCCTCTTTACATAATTGAGTGCATTATACCTCCAACTGAGGTTTCAATGTAGCAGGGCGAAGCTCTTCAAACCTCTACAGGATTCCATGAATCACAGTTGTTTGCAGTCTTTCTACTTCTGCAAGATACATAATCAAATATCTTAGTTCCAAATACCTTGAAAAGCAGAAAGACAGAAGAAGAAGAAGAAGAAGAAGAAGAAGAAGAAGAAGAAGAAGAAGGAGGAGGAGGAGGATCAGATTCTCAGTTTCATCTATCAAAATTAGTAAAAGCAAACACATAGCTAACTTATACCATAGCAGCATGAACTCGATAAACACAAAAACAATATATATGTGCGGATAGAGGCAGGCTAAACTTATACCGTAGCATCATGAACTCGATAAGCATCCGCTGTAACACCTGCCAAATACAAGCCTGGGAAAACATTCTACAAAGAAACGTCAAGCATTAGGCGAACAGTGAATAAACAATCAAACGGATCAAAGCACAGACGAATATAGAGAAATACATCGAGTTGTTTCTGTACGTTTTTCGGCCTCCTCTTCGGCCTTCGAGCTGGTTTCACTCCACTCATCGCATAAACATCTTCTTCAATCTCCTCGCGAGAGAGCGAGATCCAGAACTTCCTCTTTTCCTTCTTCTCCGAGCATTGACCTTCCGCGAAACCCCGCAACCTCAGCGATTTCGGGAGGTTCTCAGTCCGCTGCACCGCAGCAATTGCAGCAACCGCGCGACACGTTTCCTGAAATTCTGCTTTCCTCGAAACTACTCCGATCTCAATCGCAACTTCCGAAACAGCCTTCCTAGGTCTTAGATTCCACGGCTTTGCCGCTGATTCTTCCACTTCAACGTCATCGCAGACTCTCTGTCTCTCTACACAGACATCGTTGCTTTCTTTCTCTAAAACCGCGGCTTGATGTTTCAGCGTGGAGCAAGAAGAGAAAGAGAACCGGTTCGGTACGGTTCGCGATCCTACCGGGAGTTTCAGGTTCTCCGACTCGGATTCGTTCTTGGAACCGCCATCGGAGTCATGTTCGGAAGGCGACGAGCGGTGGTGGTCGGTCGCCATCGGCGGCGAGTCACGAGTCAAGTCCGAGGGTTTACGGCAGCGGTGGTTGGTGTTCATCTGGTTCTTCTGGCCCCATTTCAAGAACGGCAGAGAGAAGTTGTGCAGCGGCTGAGACTTCACCGGCGCAGTCTCCATTAGAGACTACTCCTTCATCGACCAGTGAAAGTTCCTAGAACGGGAAAACAAAAGAACCCCAGCCCTTCTCCAGACAGAGAGAACAGAAACCCTAACACGATATATAGATTCAGGGAGTGAAAGAGCAACGGAGAGGTGGTGTGGGAGAGTATTTTTGAGATAGCATCCGTCTACATATACAAAAGCGGGGGAGCTCGTTCTACGTATACGCTGTCTCTCCGTACTTGCACAAATTTTGCTCGGGCTTGGCCCTTGTCATTTTGCCGAGGAAAGAAAGGAAAGTGAAAATGATATAAAATAAAGTGAAAGAAAGGAAAATAAAAAGAAATTTGTATCCGTTTGATTATGATAGAAAATTTAAGAAAGTAACAAGAAAATTTATTTTTAAATTTGTAATATACACTACATGTCACAAGCTCATACATAATTTGAAAGACATACTCATCTTTCATATATATGTTTATAGAAATAGATTTTGAATATTCAGAAGAAAGTAGTTTACAATGATAGAATAATTTATTAAGTATTTAGTTAAAATTATTGAAAATGATTTAACTCATAAAAATTTATTTTATCTTTGTATATTATTAAATAGCATTGAATGTTGTTCGGTACTATGTTATAAAAATAAATTGTATAATCACAAAAAGTGACTTTAAATATTTATTTTAATCTTATATGTTAAGATTATGTATTATTTGAGTTAATATTGAATATTTATATTTAAATAAAATTATATTTTTATTGGTAGGTGTTATGTATTATATTAGTAGTATAAATATGATAAATAATGTTATAGACACATTTTAATTATAATTTGTAATTAAAAAGAAAATAAGGTACATAATTCAAATTAAAAAAACATTAAAAGTACAATAATATATAGTCTATTGCACACTTATTGAAGTAAACATAAACAATGTCTCATGATATAGCACTTGTAATTTTCTGTGCAAGCTCATCACAAAAAGCTTGCATAAACCTATCATCGTTACTGGCACAAAAATTTTCTCCATTTTCGACATTTGAGCTAGTTGATAGTATGAAATCAGGATTTGAATCATATTCTTGAAATTGAATATCATGACATGCCTCTTTTTTAATAAAATAATGAATTGTCATTGATACAGCTACAAGCTTAACTTGAACATTGATGTCATACGGTGGCATATTAGCCAATAGCGCCATCTTGACTTCCAAACTCCAAAAGTTTTTTCAATTATAAATCGCGAAGACGGATGTGCTTGATTAAAAATTTCTTGGACATTCCTTGGACCCAACCCGCATCTACCAAGTAATATTCATCTACATCAAGTATTTAAATCTATAAATATAAGCAATGGTTCCATAAAATATCCCAAAATTGAAAGTTTCACTTGATTAAAAAAAAATCACTAACCTCCAACGGGATATGGAAAATGCAACTCAGGGTCTCGAATGCATTGGTAGAATATGTGACTATCATGTGCTTGGCCTTCTCATCTAGCCCAAACATATGTAAAGCACATGTCCCAACCACACGTGGCCATTACATTTTGTGTTTGATATCCATTTTTTCTAATGAAAGGCACTTGTTCATTAGTTGGGAGATAAGTTTCAATATGTGTGTCATCAATAGCCCCGATACAATTTTTGAAATGAGACCAAGATTTTTGATTTGACCTTAAATATTGAGGAAATCTGTAACACCCTGACCCGAAATATTGGGTAATATGACACGCGTTACGAGATTTTGAACCGTAGTAAAAAATTAACTACTAGAAGACCGAGAGACATGAAATATACAATAAATATATTTTAATATTCATGTGTACATATGGGTGTGATTATATAATAATATACATGTGATTATTTAAGTGTATTAACATATGTAAAATACACACACTAAGGGTGTATTGTGTGTGTATACCCAAAGGTACAATTAATGTATATATATATATACATACATATGAACAAGTGCATATACATACATAATACATATAAACTAAAGTGTGTGTATGTGTGTGTGTGTGAGAGAGTGTCGGCTGATGTGTGTGTGTGTTAGTGTGTGTAATTATATAATACACATATGATACAAAATATCAACCCACCATAAATGCAAAGCTGCATTGAAAAAAGAGGAAAAAGAAGAAGTAAATAGAGTAGTAAAAATGTCAATGAAAGAGGCTGTGAGGTCATAGAGAGAGAGAGAGAGAGAGAGAGAGAATTGATGAAAGAGAGAGGGCGGTGGAGTTGCTTAAAAGCAAATGCATGCACTGCATGCTTGTTGCTTAAGAGAAAATCAGAAGAAGAGGGAGCAAGAAGTTAGAAGGAAAGGTTCAGAAGGAAAAAGGAGAAGAGAATCAAAAGAAAAGGTGTGAAAATGTTAAAACTATATTTTTCTCTCTCTAAAAGTTTATGCATGTATGTAAGCTGTTTAAGCTTTGTTATGCATATATGATGTTTAGAATATATCTAGACTTAATCAAGCATGAAAATTTAGTCTTAAAACAGTCTAGAACACAAGACCCATGAAAAACCACCATTAATAGACCTTGTTGTAACAGGTCTGAAACCATCGAAACCAAACCATGTTTGGCTTATTGGACCCTCAACTAGACCCTCAAGGTGTTTTAAAAACACTAGACCGCGATAAAAAAGACCAAAGAAAGGCCCTAAAATTAGGTGTTACAGGTTTTGGGTTTAAAACCCAACCTCCCAACCTTACATCAAAACAAACTTTAAGGAATGGGGAATGAAACCCCTTGACAAGAGGAACAAAATAGGCCAAGTCACACGTGAAATAATGGAGAAATAAACATAAACGATTGAGATGCAGGTTTGGTTATCAAACCTTTAACTGAACTGTTGAGCTCAGTTTGAGCTTTAATATGAATGCCAAACCAATCCTTGATGTTTCAGAAACAGGTTAGAATAAAAATAGAGGGATTTGAATGGTCAAAAATTCATGAAATTGAAAGAAATGGAGGTATGGAATTAGGGCAACAGTGACTTGAATGATGGGGAAGGCGACGAGTCAACTCGCCCACTCATTTAAAACGAGTGTGTGGACTCAGGACACGTGGTGGCTCGCGATTTAGCCACCGCATTATTGGGACGACACCGATTTGGGCTTAAGGGTTTAAAACCCTAATTTAACTTGTTTGGCTACACGTCTTGGGCTAAACTTAATAACCTGTGCGCGATTGGGAATAGCCTATCCATGGATAAGGCCCTTATACGCCGTTTGGGTCAAGAAAAATCAGAAAAAAAAAATAAGGGGTCGTAGCCTTTAGGATTTGAACGTCCTACCTCACGAACCAACCCACACTCCTTACCACTTGGACAGACGGTGGTCGTGTTATATATTATGGCAAGAATATATATATATATATATAATATAAAATTAAATAAAGAAAAAATAAAAAAGGGGCTGCGCACCCTGTGACTCGAACCCCAAACCACCAAAGACCCAACCCCCTTTAATTACCGTTTGGACAGGACAATCCCGTGTCCTTTTAACACACTAATATATATATATATATATATTATACATAAATTACATTAAATAAAATAAAATAAATTAATTAAATTAAATAATGACAAAATGGTCTGGTGTCCAAATGGGACAAGTTATTAGTGTATTTTTACTATCTTGGACCTTCTGAGACCAATGGTGAGGTCTGTTTTGTGAGACCAGACCCCAAAAAAAATAAAGACACGTAAAGGAGTAAAATTTCCATTTTGCCCCTAGTGCCCCTAAAGCTAAATAGAAACCAAAGAAGGTCTAGATTGACTTTCTTCGACGTTCTGGACTCAATGGTAGAGTCTATTTAACCAAAAGAGATACTTATAATAAAGAGATATAAAATTTGATAAATAACATTAATTCATGTAATTATAAACTGAAACACTTTTCGACGTTGTGAACTCGATAGTGGGGTCCGCATTTCGAATAAGGCACGGAAAGACACGACACGTAAATGTGTGAATAATAAAATTAAACTTAAAATAATTGTAGCTACCAGAAGAGTATAAATTAAAATAAAATTTAATTTTTAACACGTTAAATTGTGTTTTAGGTTAAAGCTCAAGTAAATTATTATGGATAAGACTCAACAAGACTTCATGGATGAGCTTTTATGGCAAAATAAAGTAATCAACAGAAAGATAAGAATCGCTAAGACATGTCAGATCATCTCAATTAGGCCGTTCATATACAATGTAGAGTCCCGAAAAAAAATCAAAGACCCGTAGAAATACTAAAATGACCAAAATGCCCCTAAGTCAAAGAGTAGTCAAACGAACTCCGATTAAAATAAAAGAATAATGAATTTTTATTATTTCGAGTATTACAGACTCAACAGTGGAGTCCAATTTGCGAAAAAAGGTCTCAAGAAGTAAAGACCCGTAAAAGTGCAAAACGATCGTTTTGCCCTTTTTAGTACAAATGTCCGAATTGAATTCCGCGAAAGCCGAAATCGACTTTGTTCGACGTTCCAGATCCAATGGTAGAGTCTATTCAAGTAAAAGAGATACCAATAGTAAAGAGACATAAAATTTGATGAATAACATAAATTCATGTTACGATAGACTAAGACACATTTTGTGAATCTTAGGAGCACCAAAAGGAAAGAAGAAGGCGGTCTGATCTTCTAGACAGATACAGTAAAGATGACTGCGTTCTCACCGGTTGGTTGGCTTCACAGCGAACACAACTTCCTTGGGTTGAGATAAGCCCTTCCAGGTATGATATTTTGTCAAGTAAGGAATAAGATTAAGTTTAGGAATAACTTGCATGTTGATTGGATGAATCATATGTTTATTTGATGTCAGACGATCACATAGGGAATGGTTGCTTTGAAACAAAACCTAGAGTTGATTGTTTATGTGCTTGTGTGTTCTTTGTTGTCCTTTGGAGTTATGATTTGTTCTATGTGTTAGTGCTGTACATGATTTATGTTCTTGGAGAGTTATTAAGATTGTGAATATGTGATTTGAATACATGTTAAAATTGATTATGTATAGTATACATACATGTGAAAAAAGTTTGGTGATTCAAATATTATTGTTGCTTTAAGTGGAATGCATTATTTAAAGCATGCTCTATGTGTTGGTAAAAATGTTTCATTGAGACTGCATTATTGCATGGTGGAATCAAGGCATATTGGCATGGTGTGATTCTTGAAAGCATAGTGTGGGTTGAGCACATGGTGCTATGCATTATAAGGGTGTAGATCCTGTGGTGAAAAACCCAAAATTGGCCATTGCATTGGTGCCAGTATCCAACGGATGCGATCCGTGAACGGGACATTGGTACTCAGGATCCATCGGAAGTGAATCCGTAAACGAGACATGGGTGTGGCATAGAGTTTGCATGGGTGTGTCACGCATATTGTTTAGATACTGCATTGATGATTTAGGAGACATGTAGATATAAATGTACACTTGCACATGCCACGCCTTAATTTTGTTCCTTGCATTAGCATTGTTTCATACCAGTAGTTGAGCTGGCCCATTTGTGGGATATTATATTACAGATGACGCTCTTGGCACTTGAGACTTGAGGAAGTCTTGCAGAGTAGAGGAGACATGAACTTAGAAGAATTTTTGGCTCTTGGGGCGTATTTTGTGATGTAAAGGCTTGAGCCCAAATGACATATGAGATGTATTTATTGAAAGTGACTTATATGTATATATGTTGAAGGGAATGAATGTATATTTAATTAAATCCATTAAATTACCCTTTGATTTTCTTTTCTTATTTCGTTTCTCACTCACTCCCCGGGTTCGTGGAAATTCGGGGCGTGACTACAAAGCCCCTATAGTCCCAATGGGGCGACTCATGCAAGAAGCAGTAGCAAGGAGACTTGCTGAGGCAAAATTAAAAGAAGAAGAGGAAGAGCGAGAAAATACCGAAACGTTAAATGACATGCTTCGTAGGTAATGTCTATTTATCAATAAGAATATATGTATAAAGTAAATAAACATGGAATATAACTATAAAGCAAATTGAGTTAGTTTAATTCTTAGGAATAAAATCTATCTTAGGATTAGGCTAATACAATCTAAGAATAGGGTGGAATTACAGTTGATGATCATTGAAGTATATGTAAAATTTATGAAGTTTTCATAAAATTATTTTAGGTTGACAAAAGGCAAGGGGAAGGTACAGTAGTAGCACCAACCTAAGAGTATAAGGTAAGTAACCTTGTATTTGAAGTGGAGATTTAACTCCATGGATTTGAAGAAGTTTTAAGTTCAAAATATCTGAAGCATTTGAATATCAAATTCAGTATTACATGTTTTCTGTTTTAAAATATTCTATTCTATAAACCCTATCGTGACATGCTCAATGAATGTCTTCTACTACAATTTTCCTTAAAATATGTTTCAGCATGTCTAAGTTTAAAATGCCAAATCTCTTTAAATATTCTGAATTTGCATATTCCAAGTACTTGAAGCCCTATTGAAGAAGTTATATGTTATATGTTTTAAAATGCAACTACAAGGAGGCCATGTTTTAATGCTTTTACATAGCATCTATTTGTAAGTGTTTTATACCTCTTGTTGCCACCGATAATGCAAGATGACTGGTGCATAAGCACTACATGCGACGTTGAGTTTCTTCAAAATTCAATTATGACACGAAAAATGCCAGGTAGCAGGATTTATCCCCCAGGCATGAGATATTTCCATTGTAGTAAAACTGGAGTCCAGCTCGAAACGGATTCTACTAAAAAAAGTGATAAGATGATATGTGTGAAAATAGAAGCAGGTTTTTACCCTCATTTTCACTATGCATATTTACATGTTTGAAGTTTCTATACTTTAATTGAAGAAATACATGTTAAGTTTGATTTCTTTAATGTTTCAAAGCTTTATGTTTTAAAGGGATGCATATATTCTGTGTTCAAGTATACGAGCAATTGGTAGTGATTTTTTTTTATAAAAATCTCTTATACTAACCACTGCCAATTGAAACCCCCATGACAAATGCTAGAATTACTCACAAGCTTAGATTAGCTTACCCGAATTTTCATTCGACCCCCTTTCAGGTAACAGAAGTGATACTGACCCTATTTTGTGATAAAGATGGTGAAAGCCTTGCCCATTTTGTGGAAGGGCATAGGAAGTTTATTCAGGGTTAACATGAAGTGATAGGACCATATGTTGGTCACTTTTTGTAATTGTAGATTGTCACTTTTGTAATAGTGAATGTTAGAGTGATTATGTAACTAAGTCCTTGGGGACAACTGGATATGTATTACGTATAAAGTCCTTAAGTTTTACTATGCTCTAAATGTAATATCATGTGTACCGTTCTGAAGAGCGACAGTACCAGGTGGATGTGCGGGAATTTAAAATAAAAAAGAAAAGAAAAAGTTTTTCACGCTTCCGCAAACACAGGCCGCACCGCTGTCCGATACCATTG
The DNA here is from genome assembly GCA_008638375.1 of Nyssa sinensis. Taxonomy (NCBI): domain Eukaryota; kingdom Viridiplantae; phylum Streptophyta; class Magnoliopsida; order Cornales; family Nyssaceae; genus Nyssa; species Nyssa sinensis. Next base: position 19,067,793 of record CM018048.1, on the reverse strand, counting down.
CTTATGTGAGTGAGCTTTACCCGATGGCCCCTAGGCAGAAGGGTGGCGGCCAGCGATGCGAGATCCACATAGGGTGGGTTTCGGGTCATGACAAAATGGTATGTATTGCTCTAGTGGCTTCACATAATCCATTGATATGCACCCACATGCCTCAAGTACATTGTAAAAATGTCTACTTATTGTTTCACCTGAATCTCTCCTGCATGAATCGGTTAACGTGCACCTATGTCCTAAGGTCATTAAGAACATTGCCACTAATTCTTGTATTCTTATATTTCTCATTTGTGTCAAGCCATATTTACGGTTAAGTAGTTGACAAAACTAAGGAATACTTCCTTTTCCATTCTAAATTGTTCTTGACATCTTGTTAGATAACCATTTAGAATATCATGAATAAACTTGTTTCTAGTGTGTGAACTTGTTCTATATGGTTCTTTATCAAAATAAGATGAATGGTAGTGTGAATAATCTATTAAAATAGTCGATGCTTGAACTAATGTCATGCGTCTTGCTCTATTAAACTCATCCTGCTTCTCTTCTTCCCTTGCAAGTTGTTGCTCTTGTTTCTCCAAATTTGTAGTATCCAAGTCACAACTGGCATACTGATCCCATTCATCATCTGTATGAATATCCCATGGATGATTCATATGTGAATATCTACTGTCAGTAATTTAACTATTGACAATTTAAAACAATTAGAGATACATAAGAGTACATAAAAGAAATAAAAGTTCATAAAGATACTACAACATAGAACAAGAACAAGAACAAATAAAAGTACATGAAGAAACTACAACATAGTTCAACGTCAAATGAAAGTACATAGAAAAAACTAAAACATAGTTCAACATCAAATAAAAGTACACAGTCTAACAACATAAAATAGTCCAACATTAACAACAAGCATGCATAAAATAAAATCGTTTAGAGGTATGTATATGTGGACGTGTCACTGATGAAGATGCAGTACACTCTATCACACTAATGAGATGATCCAGCCTATCCTGGAAGCCTTGAGCACCAGACCTTCATTGTTGTTGCCCTAAAGGTATCCTACGTGGAATTTGAGTGCTCAGTGGGTCTTGGAAATTGAGTTGCACAAGGCTGGGAGTGTCTATATCAATAAAAGGATCAATAGTGGAATCAACAATGGGGTTGTCCTTATTACCGATGTTAGGACCATTGGGTTTGATATTGTAATTGGCTAATCCGGTTTGACAAACTGTGCTTCGTGTGTAATCCTTACATAAGTCCTAAAAGTGAGTACCCCAATGTCCGTTCTACTCCAAAATCGTCCAAGAGACATTACCGTACATATCTACCGGTCGACTTGGTTCACAAATGGTATATTGGACTTTTGTATTTGGTTTAGATCTCACACGCCCACACATTACATGCATTGCATATAATTTTTATCATAACGTCATGTGTGTGTTAGACTAGTGATTGTGAAACAATTTTTCAAAAAATGTATCTTAAAACTTTAAGGAAAAATTTATGTTTACAAGACAAATAGAATGAGCAACTATTTGTTACTCGTTTAAACAAGCCTTGGCTCGTTTGAACTAACGATAGAAGTTTATTTTCATTCGTTCGAAAAACCTGTATCAAACGAAGAGTTGAAAGTCAGAAATTTGCTCATTTGATATTCATTCCTTATTTGTTCGAATGAACCCTATGCAGAAAACATATTTACAATCTGTTTTAAGCTCATTTGGGATTGAAAAAGTTCATTGCGAAAATTCATGAAAATTTAGTTGAGAGTAGTAAAAAATCGAGTAAGAGAGATTTCAATTGTGAGAGCTAAATTATTGAGAGATCAAAAAGCGTTCATGAGATATCAATCATAAATGTCATTCATATATTTATCTACTTTCATTCATTGATTGATTTAGATCATCCACTAGATCCAAATCAAATCTAAGAGCTTCTTGTTCATGTTAATTTCACCATTGATAAAATATAGAGTTCAAGCTTGAGGATTCGAAGTTGAGCGATCGGTGGACACGGAGGTTGTGAGGATTTCCAATTGTAGAGCGATTAGATCAGAGGATTTCGAGACCATCGAGGATTCCGGCTGTATGAAGATTCCAGCTATGAAGAGCTTGTGGATTCAAGAAGGGACGTGATCGGGTAGAATGGAGCTTGAGATACAAAGTTCATTCGTAGATATGTTGTAATTCAATTTCCATCATAGTGAAAGTCTTCCTTGAGCATTGGCCTGACTCCAGAGTTTTACTCCAAGGATTTTTGTCCTTGGTGGTTTGTAAATTTCTCAATCACTTCATCTCTTCCAATTTACTAATTGTTTTGGATGAATGCTTTCGCTAGAATATTGATATTGATATTAAGTTTTCATGTATCTTATAATTGATGACTAATTTGATTGATTAAAAACTTAATTGAGAAATTGGAATTGTAAATTGAATTGAATTGACATTTGATCACTTAGTTGAATTTTGCATTGAATTGATAAAATTGATCATCAAATTGAACTAGTTGATCAATTAGGTAAATGTAATAGGTTTTTATCTTTGAATAATTCTTGGCTATTACATTGGTAGATGGGCTTACATGTTGGATTAATCACGTTGAGTGATTTTGTTGTTGTGGCATCATTGTTGTAGACAAGAATTGTATTTCATAATTGACAAATTTTTAATTCTAGAACCAACCTATTCAACCTCCCCTTCTTCTAGGTTAAACTCATACTTTGGGACCTTGAATGATATCCTAGTAGTATCTCTTCGCATCAAAGTGGTATCAGAGCCTACTTTCAAAAGCAATTAATTGATATCTTTAGTGTGAACAATGAATGGCGATTATCTTGAGATTTTTGAAAAATAAATTGAAGTCAATTTAGAAATTGCTTATGATGACTTAGCCAAAGAATTTCTTAATCTCAAGAATACTAATATAAGGTTAGTCAAGAAATTAAAGTTGAGTGAAAAGGAAAAAGGGGCCTTACAAGTTGATCAAACCAAGTTGAGTCAACTTGAAGAAGCAAATGCCACTTTCTTAGAAAAACTTAAAATTTTAGTACAAGAGAAAAATCTCCTAATGGGTGAGGTAGGAAGTCTTAAATCATCATTAGAGGCTTGTAAAATTGAAAATGATGAATTATGTGGAAATTTTGATTAAGAACTTAAATTGATTAGAAGTGTCAAGGATGTCACGACCCAAAACCCACCCTATGCGGATTAGGGGTCTATGACCCAGGTCTGCGGCCCGTGGGCCGTTCCCCGTCAAAAGGATCTGAAAACACTAAGTAGAGTTTTAACAAAAACATTTTTATAATCATTAAAATATCTGGTAGCGTAGTCAGGTCATCATTTAGATACATGCCAAAAGGACATAAGTGTTTAAAAGTACAGATCCTCAAAACACAAACTAACAGGACCGTGGTGACATGGGAGAGATTAAGATCTGTCAGTATTTAACTTAATACAAAACTCGCCAAAATAGCTACCAGTAACTAGCAGCGTCTAAGTTCCTAGAGCGTTTGAGGGTTCCCCGACTTCTTGTTGTCCTGAAAAATTTAAGGGAGGAGTGAGCTAACAAAGCCCAATAAGTAATCTCCTAGCTTTAACATGGGTTAGGGTTAGTTCACAAGAATAACAGAAGAAGGATAACAGATAAGCAATAGCCAGTCACCAAGATATAACAACAATGACCCAAGGGTCCAGAAAGGCTTATTCCCACAAGGAATAATACAAGGGAGAATCAATCAAAAAGATCCAGCTCAACACAATAAATTGCTGCCACCAACAATACGTCAGCCAATCAAAGTATTCCATGCTTGCAAATAATATGATCATTCACAGAGTATAAAATATGACCATCCAACAATGCAAAAACGTTAATATCGGAATCAGAACAGATGCGTAAACAGAACAGGGCCCGGCATACCCCCAGAACACGCATATTCAGCTCCGCCTCAGTTCCTCGGGCTTACTGAAAAGCGCCAGAGCTCTTTTACTACAGAACATGTCCCGAAGGACACAATAGACCCCAAAGGGTCCACCCCGCATCTGGAAACAGATGGGCATTGTGACTGAGCACAACCCCGGGTACATACCGAATATTATAATCCATAAACTTTCACACAGAAGGTACAATCATGTGAAATAACCACAATCTCAATCAACGAGACATAAGAGTATGGATCAACAGAATTCAAGATATATCACCAGATCATGATTGTATAAATATGCTCAAATGTCAGCAGATCAAGATCACAAAAGTTATAGGCAAGCAAGTCGAATTCGAAGTACAGACATGAATAATTGATCACAAATCGATTGGCTTCAACGGAGAATCAAGTTCAATAGGTAGTGATAGAGTACAAATTTTGGCAGCATAAAAAGATAAATGTGACTGGCCGGGAAATAACCCACATTAAAGCATAAGAGTTACTTACCTGTTTCTGTCCTTGAACTAAAGGATTTAGACTGCGCTTTCCTTTCCCTTTTGTGTTCCTATAATCCAAGAAACATATCTTAGTCTATCATCATTTGAATGATGGTATTTCATCAAGTTTCATGTCTTTATTTTATAAGTTTCTCCTTTTCCTAAAATAGACTCTACCGTTGAGTCCGGAATGTTCAAGAAAGTCGGTTTAGGCTTTTACTGATCTTAAATCGGACTCATGGATCGAAAAGGGCAAAACTGTCTTTTGTACTTTATAGGTACTTTTATTCCCAGAACCTCTTTTTATAATTCTGACCTCACCGTTGGATTCAGTGGGTCCGAGATAATAAGAATACCCATATAACTTACCTTGTTAGGACACAGGGGTATTTTGGTCATTTTAAGATTTGTTTTCATTGTATTTTAATGTTCGGAGTCCCATCTCGTAAAACGGATCTCACCATTGGATCCGGAATGCCCGAGATAATAAAGTTTGACTATTTATTCACCCCATTTGGACTTCGTTTGACTTATTTATGACTCAGGGGTAAAATAGTAATTTTACCTATTTAATAAATTATTTAAATAATTTACTTTATTATTTTATTATTTTCCCAGGGGTTAAATTGCATAAATTTTCTTAAAAACTGGGCCACAGCATAAATCCGTGAAACAGTGGGGGTCAATTTATAAATATCACAAATCCCGGTCTGAACCAATGGGTTCAAGACCAAAAACCCTCGACCGGACCGGTTACACAGTGAACCAGCCGGTTCAGGCTATCTAGGAGAACCGGTTTAATAGGTAATGCTGACGTCATGATGACGTCAGCCCTGATTTTAAAATTAAAACTTTCAATTGAAACGACGCCGTGTCGGGCCCCTCTTATTCCGGTCGGGTTCTGACCCGACCCATACCCGGATCCGGTTTCGTTTTAACCCGGTCTCTCCCCTGATAATCCGGTCGTCTTCTCCGGTAGTCTAACCAGCGCCGGTCACCGAAAAAATGGACCAGTCACTGTTTTGCTTCGTTTTCACGTCAAAACTTCAAATTTTTTGAACCAAAATTATCCTAACTTTTTAATAATTAATTTAAACTAGCTTTGGGCCTCGTTTGCTACGGTTTTCAAGACCCATTTTCAGTTTTCCGACCACTGTGCCCAGTTTCCGGCCAACCCCATTTTCTTCAATTTTATGCCATTTACTCCCCTGATTTCACTCTACTTTGTTACGGACCTTCATTAGAATTTATAGAGGACACTTCTACATTATTTGAACTAAGAAATACACATAAAATAACAGCTTCCAATGTTTTACACCACAACCTGCAACTAAGGGTTTCTCCCTCATTTTTAACCCAAATGGCTCTCGGTTTCTTCCCATCTTCATTATTTTCCATGCTTATTTAGACTCTATATTCAGAATCAATCGAATTGGGCTAGAAAATTTTAAAACAGAAATAAACACTTACTTCAAATTCCTGATTTCTTGATGTTGCGTGTTCCTCCTCCTTGTGTCTCCCTTTTTGATCTTTCTGCAAGTTTCCTGAGCTCCTTCTTGACTCACTTAGATTCCTCGGTGCCTTTCTCTCCTCTGATTTCCTCACTTCTCATGTAAAGATATACACATATACACATAAGTGTATATTTCTTGCCCTGATTTCACCTACCGGTCATGTCCGGCCATGCTCCTCCCATACCTTTCTGACTTCCACCTTACCTTTCTGATTTCTCCCATACTCCTATGCCCATTAGGTTGGTTTAGGTTAGGTATTTTATTATTATTATTATATATGTATACATATATATATATATATATCATATATATATACACTCACGGTTGGCAGATTTCTGCCCTTCTTTTCCCTTTCTTTTCTCTTTTATTTTAAATTTGATTTATACATGTATGTTGTAATATCCCGACCCGGGATATGACACAGAAACCGAGGTAGACCCGATCGAGTACACGTAAACCGAGATAAGTCGAGCCGAGTAGCGTAATACCCGTTATAATCGAATATAAGTTCCGAATAAATTTATATAATTTCATTTTATCCAAGAAGGTCAAATAATAATACCGAGCTTTAATCAAGCAATGAACATACTATCAGAGGCATATGCCCGAAGCATCGTAATAATTAATATACGATAATTGACACGTAGTTCGAGACAGATAACGAGAGTTATAAATGAAGTAAATTCGATATTTAAAATATATGAGAAGTGATTTCAAGAAATCCCGAGTATCCAGTAATATCGTACGATAAATTTCGAGCGGTACGGAGAATCACGTACATAGGTCAATATACGTCTCGATTACGTGCATAATGTATTTTAATAAATGCGAGAATATATTTATATATATATATATGAGATAATATATATATATATACATATATAAATAAATAAATATAAATGCAAGCATGAATATATATATATATATATATACGGTTATGTATGTATATTTTCTAAATATATGAATTGGTATAAATATATATATATATATGTAATACAATTTATTGTATATATATATATATATATATATATATAAGCATGGAAGATGAAAAGAAAGCAAGAAAAGAAATAGAAAAAAAAAAAAAAAAGAATACAAGAAAAAAGGGAGCCGTGTACTGTTGTATGGCGTGTGTTCATGTGTAATGTGCATATAAATATATGTGTGGCTGTAACTTAAATATAATATATATGTACATACGATATCTCAATTGAATCAATAAAGTAAGAAAAGAAAAGATAGAAAGCAAAACAAGAAAAGGAAAAGAAGAGAAACGGATGGGAAACGAAGAGGCATGAAACTGATGGGAGAGAAAGAGAAAGAGAGCACGAGAAATAAAAGAAAGGGGCGGTTCTCATGCCCAGGAGGCGTTAAAACCAAAAGAAGAAAAAAAAAAAAAACAGAGAAAGAGAAGAAGAGGGGGGTTGCCGTAGGTGAGGCGGTGCAATGGGATATAGAAAGAGAAAGAGGAGCTGCGGCAATCAGTCGGATCGCAAGACCTGGTCGAGTTTGGAAGATGTCGATGATGGCATGGTTGTATGGGTTTTGATGATTCGGCAGTCACGGGTTGAGTTGAACAGAAAAGGGGTGCAAGGAAATGGCTGTACAGAGTGGGAACAAAGCAGCAGTAGCGTTGCGTGGTGCACGGAGGTAGCGGCTGTTGACTGTGTGCTGCGTGGTGCGTGGTGTACCGACCAGGGGATGAAATCGGGAAAAACCTGGAGGAAATTTGGAGGGATTTATGTGGTTCAGAGAAATAGCCGTAGCAGCAAGCGGCGACACAGTGGAGATGGTGATGAAATTGGAGGGCCTGATGCGTGGTGAAAATTGGAGAAACTTGGCATAGCAGGGAGATTTTATATAAATTATATATGTGTTCGTTGTGAGGTGTAGGGATCAGTGTGTAATATATATATTCATGTATGTGTGGGTTGTGTCGTTGGAACAAGGAAAAAGAGAGAAAAAGAAGGGGCGAGAAGCAGTGCAGTAGAGTATGTGTAGTGTGTACATCGTGTGGTGTTGCGGTATGGTTGTGTAGCGGCTGACCGAGAGAGATTGGGTTGATGTGTGTGTGTGTGTTTGATTTTGACATTGAAGCAAACAAGGAAAATTGGAAGAAAAATGGGGCAGTGGAAGTGCAGTAGACCTTGGAAAAATTTAGGGAGTGCAGTAGCAGTAAAACTGCTGTCCAAGAAAAGAGATTTGGGGCTATGGGTTTGAAAACTACAAGAAGTAGGAACTGATTCATTTAGAGCAGATTTGGGTTGCTATTACAGGGCTGTGGTAGTACTGGATTGGACTGGATTGGTTCAGTTGGGTGTTATTCCATCAACAGGAAAAATTGGTATTGCCGCGAGTGGAATAGGAGCTGTACAGAGGTACATCAGCGTAAGATACTAAATTTCGATCTTGGATTTTATAAGCATGAATAATTAGATTGATTGTGGGATTTTGTTTAGCATAGAAACTGTTTTAGATTTATTTGGAATCAAGAAGGAAAAAAAAATAATAATAATTCCGGAAGGAAACACAGCCGCTAGGCTGAGTTTTGTGATTTTATTTGGGCCAAATCGGGTCGGGTTCGAACCGACCCACCCATTCAGATAGCTACCCGACACTATTACTATATGGGTAAAATTTTAGATTTGAGTTCGGAAGGTGTTTGGTTGAAAAGGAGAAGCTATCCAATGATTGGCTTAAAATAAAAATGTACGGGAAAAATCATGGGAACTTATAGAAATTGGAAAATTATGGGCAGTAAATAGAACCTTGTGAGATTTTAATTATGCCCAGAAATTTGGGTTAATTGTGAATTGACCCGAGTGAATAAAATAATATTTAATTAAATAATTATTTAAAGAGAAAATTACCAAAATGTCCCTAAGTCGAAAAGTGGTCCAACGGACTCCGAATAAATTAATTGAATAGTAGATTTTTATTATTTGGAGCATTTCGGACTCATCCGTGGAGTCCGATTTGTGAAAAGAAGTCCCGAGAAATAAAAGACCCGTAAAAGTGCAAAATGACCGTTTTGTCCTTTTTAGTAAAGAAGTCCAAATTGAATTCCGTGAAAGCCTAAATCGACTTTGTTCGATATTCCGGATTCAATAGTAAAGTCTATTCTAGTAAAAGAGATAAAAATAGTAAAGAGGCATAAAATTTGATGAATAGCTTGAATTAGACATATATATATATATATATGTATAGACTGAGATTGGTTTCCTGAATCATAGGAATACCCAGATACAAGAAGGAGGCGGTTTGACCTTCTAGACAGATACAGTAAAAGGTAAGTAATCTCTGATCTCTGTTTATGTTACATTCCAAGCCATGTCAACAGTTTTTCATATATCACTTGTTGTATTTCATATATACCAGAACGTTCATCAAGTCCACATTGATATTGTTCTATCTTGTGGAAAGTATTTATTGACTGTTGTATATCTCGATCATGATTTGTACACTTGTGCATGGATCCCTTTCGTACACTTGTACTTAGGGCCGTGAGGGCCAGACAGAAGTAGTCTAGTAACCGTAGTTCAGATAACTATTGTTACGTCAGATTCGCCTAGAACCAGTTATGTTCCACATTTATACTCTTCGTTGAGGTAGCATGATCCTGATATATTATTAGTACCGGATTTGTGCTCAGTCACATCTCCATCTGATGCTATTTACGACCTTCGGGTCCAGTTATGACCTTCGGGTCTAGTTATGACCTTCGGGTCCAGATTATTATACAGTGTACACAGAGCCGTATTCAAACAGCCCGTAGTGGATCTGAATACGAGCTCAGAGCCGTATTCAAACAGCCCTTAGCGGATCTGAATACGAGCTCAAGGGGTAGCCGGGCCCCAGCCGAGTGCATCAACCAGTTTTGATATCACTATCATTTATTGATTATCATAGCTTGATCATATTATATCATTATGAATGATCATGAGACTTCACAGCTTTCATTTGAGTGCGTATGATTGTGCGTATGATTGTAGTCAGACAGATTTCAGTGCTTTATCATTTGAGTTATATCATTTGTTATTGCGTTCTATATTCATTGACTGGCTAGCACTTCTGCACTTATCCTAGTTTTATGGATAATGCTTTCTATATTCATGTACACATAGCAGAGCAAAGGAGAATTACTTATTGGGCTTTCATTAGCTCACCCCAAACTTACCACCCATTTCAGGAAATGAAGCTGTAGAAGAGCAGTAACAGTAGCAGTAGCAGTCAGCTAGATAGCAGTGGACATTTCTTTTGAAGTTGTAAGTGTAATACTTAGTACAGTCAGTCTTGTAGCTCTCCCATGTTATCCACGTCTTGGGGATGGACAGTTGTATTAAGAAATTTTATATTCCGCATTTTGTAAAACATTATATAAATTACATGCAGCTTTTATTTATTTTATTCCGCATTTAGTTGTTGCATGTTAGTAACACTGATGTGTTGCAAGTTGAGACCCTTGGTTCGACAAGCAGCGTCGGATCGGGTGCGCGACACGAGATCCGCATAGGGTGGGGTCTCGGGTCGTGACATATGTGTACCTTTATATATGTATTATTATTATCTACACATACATGTGTATACATATGTATACACTATATGTATATGATTTTATGTTTCCTTAATTCACAATTGCACATGGTGTTGCCCGACCCGGCTGCCTCGATATTCGTGCCATTTTGGGTCGGGGTATTACAAAGGACATTTGTGGAATCAAGTCAAACAAGTCATCTTCATCCATCCAAAATATTCCTTCTATCATCAAGCCTAAGTTGATTACTTCTTCTAATGAAATAGGGATGGTGTTACCTCAAACTAACACTTAACATCGTGTTCATGATCAATCTCAACCCAAAATCTCACATTGCTCTTTGTGTGGGGTTAATGGTCATACTAGACGGCTATATAGAGCCTCTAGGAAAAGACATGGACAACATCAATACATGTCAAATGAACACAAAAAGGAATTGTCTTTGGTAAAACAAAAATTGAATACTTATATTCAAAAGGCTAGGAGCATGACTCAAAGGTTCATGGAAATGAAAAGGGTTGTGAAACCTCTAGCAACCCTTAGACCTTATCCAAAGACATCCAAAGCTAATGTACAACATGTTGTACCCACAATCAAAAAGGCCTTAAAAGCAAATATGGGTAAGAAAGGACAATCATAAGTGTCTAGTAATTCACACCGCCTTAAAAGAAAGCAATTCAAATTCTTGGTACCTTGATAGTGGGTATTCTAGGTATAACATCCTGACCCGATAAATAGAAATCAACTCACTAATTAAACATTAGGGACTTAAGAAAAATTAGACCAAGAAGATGAAGATAATAATAAATTAAATATACGACTAAAGAAGACAATAGGTGAAGAAAATAAATGAAATTGTAAGACTGCGATTTATAAAATCGATACGTGAAAAAAGTGAATAAGAATACAAAAATACAAGAAGGGAAATAAAAATAAAGCAAAAATGAGAAAAATGGGATAAAATATAAAAATGCCAAACAAGGCATAAGAAGGAAAAATGAAGGAAAATAAGGCCAAAATGTTGGCCCAAAGTTTTGAACCTTGGACCAAAAGGTGGGAAGAACTTTAGCCTAAAAAGGTAACCACTTGGGCTGCTAACACATTTGTGCTATATAATGTACTAGATATACATATATGTTATATAAAAGCCATCCCACCACCCAAAACAACTAAGCACAACACATGCAACACCTCATCCTTATGCAATATATATATATATATATATATGCATATGTAAATATATATATATATATATGACTTACATGTGTAATAATCAGAGTGTGTGCATGTGAGGCGACTAGAGAGAGAGAGAGAATTAAGAAGAAGAAGAAGAAGAAGAAATGAAGAATGAGGAAGAAAAGTCGTTGCATGCAAACCTAAGGGAGGTCAGAGTGGAACCAAGGAAAGGGAAGACACCACTGAAGAAGGTAAAAACATCAAAACTCAAATTCCTCTCTCTAGGAAAATATCACTAATACATGTAAATTTGGTGAAGTTAAATGCATGCATGGCCTTTGTTGATGATATACCAAAGCTTAATAGTAAGAATGAGACCAAAAGGAGCTTAAAACACAAGAGATTCATTAGAATCCGCCATTAATGACAGCTCCAAAGGCAGGTCTGAATCAACCCAAAGGAAACCCAATTCCTTTGCTTGGGGCTTGAACTAGGTCTCTTAGGGGTTACAAAACCTAAACCCATGATCAAAACATTTAAAAAAAGGTTCCTAAACATCGAGTTGCAAGTCACGGTTGAAAACCTCAACCCCTACAAAATGAACACCAAACTTCATTTGGTGATCGAGAGATGAAACCTCATAATGGTATGATCACAACAAGCCCAACCCCATTAATTTTAGTGAGAAAATGGCCATGAACGAGCCACATAACCACATCTGCACCAAACTTCCAACCGAGCTTTTAAACTCAAGTCAACCCCTCTAACCAATGCCAAGATGATCTATAATCTTATAGAAACCCATAAGAATTGAAAACAGATAAAAAAATCCACTAGAACTCCACGAAATAGAACTTGAAGATCTGTAAAAATTAGGGCAACAGTGTTAGGAAGATGGGGAAGATAAATAGTGATGGGTCGGTTTAGATCGGGTTCAGGTTGAGACCCGTCCGGTCGCATAAAAAGGTTAAGTGACACGGTGCCGTTTTGGGATATTCAGGTTTTAATTTAAAATGAAGCTACGTCGTTTTGATGTTTAGGTTTTTAAATTTAAAATTAGAATAGGTCTGTTTGGTTACAGGGGTAGGGGCCTGATTTGATAACCGCAGTTGGAACTGGGATAACCTATCCTAGTTTTACTCCTTATCCGCTGTTTGGCACGCGAAATATAAGAAAAATAAAGGGGAGCCGTAGCTCCCCAGTTTAGATCCTCTAACCTCTCCCATGTGTAAACCCTAAGTCAAGCATATGACCACTATGCCACCAAGGCACATGTGATATAATATATACGAAATAAATATATAATATGGAATTAAATAATTAAATAAAGTAAATTAATTTAATTATTGTAAATAGTCTTGTTATCCAAACAAATTAAATGAGTAGAGTATTTTAACTATTTTGCACATTTTAGACCCAATGGCGGGGTTCATTTTACAAGACGGAATCCCAAAAAATTAAGATGCGTAAAATGTAAAATTATCATTTTACCCTTAGAGACGCTTGAAGCCAAATAGAAGTTCGAGAGAGTTTAGATTGACTTTCTTCGATGTTTCAAACCCAATGATGAGGTCCATATTACCAAACGAAGTATCGAAAAATATGACACGTAAAAGTATAAAATTACAAAAATGTCCCAAGACTTAATGAAGCTACTAGAAGAATATAATTGGAAAATAAAGAGCCATGAAATGGCAATTTAATTACATAACACTTCAAATAAGTGGGTAATAAGATTTTGAATTATATCATAGGTTTGTGAATTGATTTAGAGACACACCATGGACGACCCAACATGGAGGAAAAGAGTAGAAGAGAGGAAAATAAGGATTGCTAGGAAGACAGAAGTCCTTAGCTGGAATCCATTCATTTACCTGGCCCTGATCGTCCCAATGGGTTAGTTAATGAGAGAAAAGGCCATACAAAGGCTGGCTGAAAGAGAGGAAAGCGTGGGCAACAACTTCCTGGAATTCGAGTCGCCCAAAGATCAGGAATGTAGCAGCAGCCGTCAGGTAGATAAAAAATAAGAACAATCGGTGAGTAATCCTATACTTTGAAGTGGAGATTTAACTCCATGGTTTCTGAAGTATTACGGGTTCAAATTTCTGAAGTATTTTAAGTTCAATATATCTGAAGCGATTTAAATTCAAATTTCTTTGTTTAAATGACTTATGATTCAAGGTGTTACTGCTTCCATTTTTAAAATTTTTATCTTGACATGCAAGTTAGCTTGTTTATATTGCTAACTTTCTGTAAGTTTATATTCTAGCATGTCTATGTTAAATACAAATTTTATTAAATGCCTCTCTAAAGATAATTGTCTTTCATTCTAGCTATGTTTTAAATATTCCCGTACATCGTGGTTGAATACTCTAAAGCTTATGTATCAAAAGTTCTGAATTTTCATAATCCAAGTATTTTGAAGAATCTGTCAAATATTCATGTATTTAATGCTCTCGAAATACATCTATTTGAAGAAGTCATGTTTTGAATGCTCCCGAAAAACATTTATTTGAAGAAGTCATATTTCAAATGCTTTTGAAAAACATCTATTCGAAGAAATCATATTTTAAGTACTCTTAAAAAGCATCTAATTGAAGAAGTCATATTTCAAATGCTCTTGAAAAACATCTACTTGAAGAAGTCATATTTCAAATGCTCTTGAAAAAAATCTATTTGAAGAAGCCATATTTCAAATGCTCTTGAAAAACATCTATTTGAAGAAGTTATGTTTTAAATGCTTTCAAAAAGCAACTACTGGGAGGTTATGTTTTAATGCTTTTAAATAACATCTATTTATAAAGAAATATTTTTACAGGCCTTCTATTTGCGAACTGGTAATGCAAGATAATTGTGCTTGAGCACTACGAGCTCGTGAGGCCCTTCGAGACATATTGATCCTGGGTTACTTCATTCTTAGCTTCCGTTTCGGTCAGTGTGTTCTACTTGTCGAGGGAATTTGTTTCACCAATTGTTTTATGATTCCATCTGTTCATTGGTTCGATAAGTAATCGAGTCCATTTTTCACTTTCTTTTGGTTTAATTGATTTTTCATTTAGACTTAGGATAAGGGTGGACTGTAGTTCAGTACACTAGATGTAGTGCCATCTTAGGGTTATCATACATCTTATATTTAATATATACTATGTGATCATGTCGTCCTAGATGGTTCTTATAGAACGACAACACTTTTCCTATGCTATTCGTCTAGGAGCAACACCTCGGGTCATGTTTGCTTTCCGATCCAGGTAGCTCAAGTTCGGGCAGTGTCTGTCCTATCCCGTCTAGACCTTGTTGAGAGAGTATATACCATACATACACGAGACTCTAGGTTACATGTTATTTGACTCACATGGTTAGCTACCTCTCTTGTCAGTCATGGTCTGGCCAACGAGACCCTAGTTCGAGAGTTTTTCTTGAACCTAGGTTCTTATGATAACTAAAGAGTCTACCTAGTGACAGTTCGCGATGTCCATTTTTCTTTCACTACAAATATGATATTTGACACTCTTGGTTTTCTTTAAGTCGAGTAGCCATACTTCTCATTCCCTTAGGGTGCTATACTTCCATCTGCCGATCTTATCGCATCCACTTTCCGTGTCAACAGTTCGATAGTCTTCGCCACGAGAGGTGTCACCTTAGAGTAGGGATATCTGCATTAGGGTTATCTTATCCTCAATCTCATTGTGTGTAACGTTTTACATCCAGTCAGCCACACGAACATGCTGACTCTCTCCCATGCTACACTTCTCTATGCCATCGATGTTGCCATACCTATCGATGCTCCATTGTATATTCTTAGAGTCATCGATTCCTCTACTACTGGTACTAGATGTACCGTGTCTTTGCCATTTCGACGGCCTGATCACTCGAGTCTGTGCTGTACAATAGGTACCTTCTACACTACTGACATGCTCGTTTTCCCACATAGTTCATTTACATGTCGGACATTAGCTAGGTTCTAGGGACATGTCATCCCTCCTCCCGATGAGGATGATGAGCATCAGGAGGCCTAGTAGCCACAATAGCAGCAGCCACCGGCACCAGCACCGTAGCAGTAACCACCGATACCAGCACCGTAGCAGTAGCCACATTCGATGCTGCCACAGCAACAGCCTAAAGATCAGATTCATGTTGAGGACTTCATTGTTGATAGGACTCCACTACAGTTTTGTACCCCATTGGGTGTAGAATTTCATGCATTGGCAGGAGCCTCCTTATCCATAGCTGGTTAGCTGATCTTGAGAGACAAGTTAGAAGATTGATTACAGTTGCATCACGATTAGATCACTGCTTCTATTGATCAGAAGTTGGAGTAGCACTACCTTTGGATACGATCAGACTACTTTGTGCTGATGATGGAGAAGACTGCCTATTTTCGAAGAGCTCTGCAAGGATTGATAGAGGCTCCTGCACGTGTCTCTCTTCCTTTACCACCATTTGGAGGCGATCAACGATTCAACTTATTTTAGGTTACATAACTGATATTGTAGTGAGGTTTACCTATATATCTTTCTGCTCATCGACTACATATAGTTATTTTTTGATAGTTTTTCCCTATGACTACTTGTTTTATCTTTTTGGGATTGATGATAGACTCTCTGTTTTGTTATGATATCTTTGATATTTTTCATACTGTGTTTATTATCATTACAGTCAGCTTTTATGTTATCTCTCTATGCATGCCTACCTTGTTATATTTTACTTCTTTATGATCTTTCTTATTTGATACTTTCTTTGTCATCGTGACAAAAAGGGGAAGAAATGGTGATACAAAGGGAGAGCCGGTACAAATAAGGAGATTAGTTCATTTGTATTGAGCATATATTGAGGGGGAGTAGTATACATTTTGTTTTTTCATATGTATGAGAAATAGCTTACAGTCATTTTGTCTTGCTTAGGATTTGATTGCATATGGTTACCATGTTTACTGTACCTTGTCTTAAATTGATATTTATCTATTTGTGTGATCTCATTGGATTTATTCGATATATCTTTATTAATGTGATCTCAAGTGGTATAGTTGAGTTTGTTGTGCAGGAAACAAGTTGACTACTTGTTGAGCATTTCGAAGTGACATCTCTAGTATAGGATACTAAGTCAAAATGTATAATTTCCTTCTATCTAGGTTTTTGGGGGTTATAGATTTTGGTGTATTGTATTCTTTATGTAGTTTTGTCACGGATTGCCAAAGGGGGAGTTTGTTAGGACCATGGGGTCCTGTAACACCCCGACTTGAATAGGAGGTCGTCGGGTCGTGGGTTACGAACAGGTGATCAAGACCATGAGAGACGGGGTCGGTTTCGACTCCGACACGCAGATTTTTAGTAATCGTCTTGAAAACTCAGGACGACTGTACACCACTTTCGTTGCAATCACCAATTTGTCAGTTCCGTGATAAGTATATTTTCACGTCAATTGTCGGTCATCGATACGAGTATGAGAATTGGGCACGAATTACGAGGATACGAAGGATTAGAGTAAATATTATACACTTAAGAGAATAATTAATTTTTAAAGTAATTAATTATTTTAATATAAGAAATTAATGATAGCATGTATGAATAATTAAATATTAATGTATGTGCTATGTAAATAATTATAAATTACTTTGTATATATATATATATATATACATGAAGATACATATGTGTATTATATGGAAGCATACTATTGTCCAAGGTGTAATAAAGGTGTGTGTGTGTCGGTGAGGGGTGTGTGTGTGTGTGTGTCCAAGAGGGTTGGTGTGAGTTATATTATATGTATAAATATATATATATATAGCCATATATAGGCAAAACAAAACACAAACACCCAGCCATCATAGCCTGCCCCAAAACAGTAAAAGAAAACTGAGCATGGATGCTGCCACAAGTTAGGTTATTTGGTGGGGAAATCAGAAAATGATTATGTGTGCAACTATATACATACATACATAATCATATACACATTGCATACACGCACCACACGTTTTTCAGAAACTGAGAGAGAGAGAGAGAGAGAGAGAGAGAGAGAGAGAGAGCTCTGGGAAGGAGGAGAAAGGATTCAGAAGGGAAAAGGGGAAGGAGATCAAGTGACAAAGGTGAGAAAATGTTTAAACAATACTTTCTCTCTCTAAGATATTTTTCATATATGTAGGTAGTTCAAGTTCTATTCTGCACGTATGATGCTTAGTATATGTTTTAACTTGATTAAGCATGAGATTTGACCTTAGAAACCATCGAAAACATCAGACCCATATGAGTCAGCCATTGATGGACCATGCTAAGAGCAGGTCTGAATCAAGGACAACCAGATCCAATTTGGCTCATCAAGACCTAAAGTAGACCCTGCAAGCATCCCCAAAACACATGACCGCGATAAAAAATCCCAAGAAATGACTCTCAAAAATCGAGTTGCAGGTTACGGGTTTGAAACCCAAACCTTTAACTCAGTGTTAAATCGACATTTATGAATGAGAAACGAAACCCCATGAAGAGGGGATCAAAACAGAACAAACCCCAAGTGATTTGGCTCAGAAATGAGCATTTACGATTGGTCTACAGGTTTAAATTATCGAGTCCAAAATCAAGCACATAAACCCATTTCGAACCCTCAATTAAATGCCAAAATAATCCCTAAGATGTCAGAAACATTTTTGATTAAAAACAGTAAAGATTCATGGAGCCAAAACTCATGAAATTGAAAAAAAAAGAAATCGGGAATTAGGGTTATAGTGGTGGATCGTGGGGAAGACGATGGTGGGTCAACTCGGTTTTAAAAGCCTTGACCGAGTCGACTCGGACACGTGGTGGGTTCTAGAGCTGCCACCGAATTAAAAACGACGACGTCGTTTTGGGCCTAATACGAATATATATATACAACACCGTTTAAATTTTAAAAGGAAGGAAGAAAACTTTGCTGCTACGGGGTTTCGAACCCCTGACCCACGCCCCTCTTTTACCACCCGGCCACGCACACGCGCGTGTATGTATATGGGGCGAAATATGTATATATTATATATTTAATAAATATAAATCAAGAAAAGAAAATAAAATGGTGCATCCTGCACCTAATGGGATTCGAACCAAGGCAGTTTTGGGAGGGAGGTGACATGCTGGCTAGCGTGCCACCCATTTCATCCATTCATTATGAGCAAACCAAATATATATATATATATATATATATAGCATATTAATTGAATTGAATTTAATTAAAATTATTTAATTAAATTAAATAGTCAAAAAATGCACGGTGTCCAAATGAGATGAGTTATATATGTATTCTTACTATCTCGGACCTCCTGAGTTCATCGGTGAGGCTCGTGACATGAGATGAGGTCCCAAAAAATTTAAGACCCATAAAATGCTAAAATGACCAAATGCCCCTACTACTACCAAACTCAAACTGAGTCCCGCGAAAGTCTAAACTTACTTTCTTTGACGTTCCAGACTCAATGATGGAGTTCAAATTATGAAACGAAGTATGAAAAATTTTGACATGTAAATAGGTAAATGACCATTTTGCCTCTTTAAATACAAAAGTCAGAATTAAATTCTAAGAAAGCCTAAACTTACTTTCTTAGACGTTCCGGACCCAATGGTGGAGTCTATTCAACCAAAAGAAATGTCTAAAATAAAAAGACATAAAATTTGATGAATAGCAACAATCGGGTGGCTATAAATTAGAACACTTGCCGAGTACAAAACTAAGGCTTGTATGTTAAAACGAAATACGAGGAGACTCGACACGTAAACATGTGAAGTAATTAATTTAAAGTTAATGGAGCTACCAGAAGAGTATGAATTAAAAATAAATTAAACTCCTAACACATTAAATTGTGTCATAGGTTAAGAGTACGAGTTAAATTAAGTACATAGGAAATTATGAAGTCGTTTTAGGATTAATACGATCTAAGCATAAGTTAAGAAGCATCAATAGGTGATATTGCAGTGATGTGAAGTTAATGAGACTATATATGAATTGTTCTTAGGAACTACAGAGGAAGCGAGAAAGCGTATTTTTAGCACTGACCCTAAGGACCGAGGTGAGTAACCCTGTGTTTGAAATGGAGATTTAACTCCATATATTTGAAGAGGTTTTAAGTTCAAGTTATGTGAAGCATTCGAATATCAAATTCAGTATCATATGATTCCTGTTTTAAAATGGTTTCTGCTTTCATAAACTGTATTGTGACATGCTCGGTGATTGGTCTGAATCACGGTTTTCCTTTT
This sequence comes from Nyssa sinensis, assembly GCA_008638375.1. Taxonomy (NCBI): domain Eukaryota; kingdom Viridiplantae; phylum Streptophyta; class Magnoliopsida; order Cornales; family Nyssaceae; genus Nyssa; species Nyssa sinensis. The sequence goes on along the minus strand of CM018048.1, from coordinate 19,047,950 downwards.
TAATTATGTTTCAGCATGTTTGGGTTTAAAATGCTAAATTTTCATAAATGTTCTGAATTTGATTATTCCAAATATTGAAGTTTTATTACAGAAGTTATATATATTTCATGTTTTAAATATTCATGAAAAGTATCAATATGAAGAAGCTATGTGATAAATGTTTTACAAGATAACGGTGCATAAGCACACAGACAGGATTTTGGATTTCTTCGGAGCTCAATTGACCTGTCAAAGACCACATAGTCAGGATTTTGGGTTGTACGGAACTCAATTGACCTGTCATGTGAAATGCCTCGGTAGCAGGATCTAATCCCCCAAGCAATGAGATATCTCCACGTATACGTAAAATGGAAGTCTGGTTCGAAACAGATTCCATTAATGAAAGTGAAAAGATGACAAATACTTTTGGAAATGGAAGCAGGTTTTACCCCCATTTTCCTATACATGTTTATATGTTTTGAAGTAACGATTTCGAAAATAGAAGCAGGTTTTTACCCCCATTTTATTATACGTGTTTATATGCTTTTAAATTGCATATGTTCTACTTGAAGAAATGTGTATTTAGCTTGAATACTTTAAATATTTCAAAGCTATCTGTTTTAAGAATGCATATACTCTATGTTCTAAAATGTACGAGCAATTGGTAGTGAGTCTTTATAAATTCTCATGTGCTAAACCACTACCAGTTGAAAACCCCATGACGAATGCATGAATTACTCACAAGCTTAGATTAGCTTACCCAGATTTTTATTCGGACCCCCTCTTTCAGGTAAATGATGGCAGCTTGATTTTGATGGCGATGATGATAAGCCTATCTATTTTGGAAGAAGAGTTAGGCAACTAATCACAGGACTAGCAATTCTCTTGGGGATGTACTATGAAGTTGACAGTATTTTGTATTAGGAAATATTACACTAATATGTATTAAGCCCCTCGGGGCAGTGGACATGTAATGTTATAAAGTCTTTAAGTTTGTAGTTATGCTCTGAATGTGTGATCATGTGTTACCATTGTGAATGGCGGTAGTATCGGACTGGATGTTGTGATATCCCGACCTGGGATACGACACGTTTACCTGAGGTCAATCGACTAAATAGTGTAATGTGAGCTGTTTGAGCTCTATATCATAATATTTCATGGAACCAAACGATTGAGTGATGTGAAGGGTTTGCTTAGTATACCTAGTGCCGGGCAACACCCAAGCACCTTAAGACCTAACATCGTAATGCGTGCATACACGCATTCCTATGCACGAACATATTTCTCATATACGTAGTACATTTAAAATTAGTGTATGCATGCGCTATTATAAATGAATTTATATGCAAGACTATGGATATATTTAATGTATAAAAATATGTATTTTATTTGTGTATAAAAATACATATAGTATAAATATATGTATGAATATTGTGTAGTATATATTTATGTATATTACATAAAAAGAAAATGAAAAGGAAAGAGAGGAAAAAGGAAAAAGGGGCTGCATGTGGGCTGCTGACCAGTGAGTATGTCACTGTGTGTATGTGTGTGTGTGCTGTGCGGCTGAGAGGAGAGCACCAAGGCCACCGACCTTGGTGCAAGTGGTCTTATACATATACATATATATATGTATAGCATTCATGGTACGTGGATGGTTAGGGTGTAATGGACGGTTCATTGCAGTCAAGGCTGACTGCAAAGAAGAGAGAGAGAGAGAGAGAGAGAGAGAGAGAGAGAGAGAGAGAGAGAGAGAGGCGGTGGAATGTCTCTATATATATGTATACGGATTTGTGAGTTGAGAGGTTAGAAAAGAAAGGGAAGGATCAGGAACTGAAAGGGAGAAGATGAGATAGAATTGAAGGAAGCATAGAGGTTCAGAGAGAGAGTCACCAAGAGCAAAACAAGAAAAATCAGGTAAGTGGGTCTTATTTTGTTTTTGGTTTTAAGAGCATGATAGGTTGTTTAAATAGTAGGGTTCAAATCAGCATGAGAAATGGAATAAAGCACAAAAGAATCACTCAAAACGGGCCAAAAACCAGTGAGAAAATCTAAGTTACAGGTCTTAGTATATATTGAAAATCGTTTATATTTTATGCATGAAAAATTGATTGAATGGTCTAGGATTTATCCTATAAAGTGCAGAAAGAAAAAATAAAAAGAAAGAAGTGAAAACAGTGGGGAAATAAGCAGGAAATCAAAAATTCACAGTTGGCCGGAGCCACGAGTTGGCCAATTTCATGAAGATTTAATGCTTTAAATTGAAAACCAATAGTAGGAAGGAGATCTCCATGAAAAACAGTAGAGGAAGGCATTTAAAAAGGGTTGAAAAATGATCAAAATCCGATCGCCGTCGCCGGAGAAGAAAACTGTTCACCACCGGAACCCTACTGGAGTAATGGGGAAGATGACCGGAATGTCGGGGGCATTTCGGGTTAAAACGGAACCTGGTCTGGGTTCGGATTGGGTCGGGACCCAACCGGAAATAAACGGGGCAAGCTATACTGTGTCGTTTTAGATTTAAATTTTAAATGAAATTGGGTTGTTTGGTTACATGGATAGGAAATGTGGAAATTGGGTTTGGGCTTATCCAAACCGTGGATAGGATAGGAGAATTAGTTATTTTAATCTGGTTCTCTGAAATTAACTGAACCGGTTGGTTCAGTAAAGGGTCAGACCGGTTTAGGGTTTTTAACTGTGAACCCACTGGTTCAGACCGAGACTGTTGGAAATTATGAACCGACCCCAGAAGTTTTAGGAAATTCCACTATGGCCCAAACATAAAATTTATAAAATATTAATTTTTACAAAAATACCCCTAACTCAAATAAGGGTCAAACGAAGTCCAAACGAGGCAAATGAATAGTCAAAATTTATTATCTCAGACATTCTGAGTCCAATGGCGAGGTCCGTTTCATGAGATGGGGTCCTAAAGGATAAAATACCGTAAAAATACAAGATGACCATTTTGCCCTTTTTAGTACAAAAGTCCAAACGGAATTCCGCGAAAGCCTAAACCGACTTTCTTCGGCGTTCCGGACTCAATGGTAAGGTCTAAATTAGTGTTAGAGATACTTATGATAGCAAGGCATAAAATTTGTTGAATAGCATTAATTCTAAGATGGATCTATTGATATATAGGGAACTCGAAAGGCAAGGGTACACTCACGGATTTCTGGTATAGAATCACGATAGAGGTAAGTAAATTCCCTTTCTCTTCCATGTGGTGTTTCCAAAGCCAAGTTTATTCTTTACTGCCAAACTTGTACTCTTGAAAGTACCTCATGTTATTGCTATCCACAATGCGATATTGTTCTATCTTGTGGACCTTGATTGACTACTGTATCATTACTTTCATGTTGAACCGTGCCTAGAAAGGCCTACTGTTATGTCTCTATTGAATATATGATATTCCATTTTATACTTCTATGGAATCATGAAATGATCATGACGCGTTATGAATACCGGATTTGTGCTCAGTCACAATATCCATCCGATGCTTTCTGACTTGATTGGAGACCTAAGGGTCGAGTACATGAACGGATAGGTGGCAGGAATGAATTCCTCGAAGGCTTTCCACCGGCATTTCCACTGGCATTTTCATTGCATTTCCATTGGCATTTTCATTGCATTTCCACTGGCATTTCATTTGCATTTCCATTGGCATTCTACTTGAGAACAGAGTAAATGCATCTCGTAGGGATTGATATGATTACGTTATTGAATGACACTATTCCTTATGACTTATCTTACACTAAGAAGACACTCTTCATTGATTTGATTGTGATCAGTTTATTGTGGCAGTACCCTCTTGTTGTTATATTGTTATTGAGAGATTCATGTTGATGTTGTATCCATTACTCCTAATTGAACATTGTGACCTATTATTCATTGGCCATCAAGGCAACTGTTCTCATTGGCTATCACAGCATCTCTTTTCTTATGATTGGCTATCATAATCTTATTCATGGATTCATATTTCACCGATACCAATGTCGGAGATCTGTTTTTACTTGCTGAGCTCTCGTAGCTCATTCCACCCTACTTACCCCCATTTCAGGTAATGACGCTGCAAGACCCCTGTAGGAGTCTGAGAGCGTAGGAGGACATTTTGAGGAGCTGTACCAGTCTATGTTTAGTTCTCCCATGTATTCACCACCCACGGGTGCTGGTTATGTCTGGTTCTTATTTTTGTTATTATAGAACCATATCATGTATTGAATAGACTTCCGCTGACATTGTGTACTGAAAGACTTCCGCTGATTATGGTTATTGATAAGACTTCCGCTGTTATTGTTTTAAGATTTTAGTACTTTGCATATTAGTACTATGATACAGGAATGGAAAAAGTAGGGACGGCCTTAGGGTCGGCCCCGCGACACGAGATCCGCATAGGGTGGGTTTCGGGTCGTGACAGATGTGTAAATTTTAAAATGAGAAAAGAAAAGAAAAAAAAAGTTTTTCACGCTTCCGCAACCACATGACGCACATCTATTCGATACCGCTGTAGATGCGAGCTTTGTCCCGAGGCCTCTAGGGCCGAAGGGCGGCAATCGTGACTTGGGGTCTACACGAGGCGGATTTCGGGTCGTGATAGGTCCAATATTGTAATTGGCTAATCCGATTTGACAAAGTGTGCTTTGTGTTTAATCCTTACATAAGTCCTAGGAGTGAGTACCTTAATCCCCCATTCTACTCCAAGATCGTCCAAGAGACATTACCGTGCATATCTACATATTGGCTTGGTTTACGAAGGGTATATTGGACTTTTGTATTTGGTTTGGATCTCACACACTCATACATTGCATGCATTGCATATAGTTTTTATCATAACATCATGCGTGTGTTAGACTTGTGATTGTGAAACAATTTTCTTAAAAATGCATATTAAAACTCTAAGAGAAAATTTATATTCACAAGACAAGTAGAATGAGCAACTTCTGTTTCTTGGTCGAACAATAGATGTAACATCATTGACCTAATTAACAAATAATTAGTGTTAAGAAGACAAAATTCACTGTTTGGGGCAACACTCTTGTTTATTTGTACATGCAAAGATATATATATATATATATATATATAGATGTTATACATAAGTAAAATAAGAAAAATCAAGTCTGAAACCACAAAGAACTGTGGAAATCACCATTGTTGAAGCTCGAGGTATGGTTTGAATCAACCTAACCTAAACTAAAATATAATAATGGGGACTTAAAATAAAGTCTATTAGGGTCTCAAATCAATATGAATTATGTCATGACTCGAAACCCACCTTGTGCGGATCTCGCATCGCGACCGCCACCCTCAGGCCCGAGGACCCTTGGGCGAAGGCTCACATAGGCAGCGGTATCGAATAGATATGCAACATACGTTTTGCGGAAGCGTGAAAAACTTTTTCTTTTCTTTTCTCATTTTAAATTATGCACATCCGTCCGATACTACTGCTCCAGACCTAGCATACATGGTTACACATTCAGAGTATAACAAAAACTTAAAGACTTCATACATTAATACAATACATATTCGGTTGCCCTGAGAGCTTATTACATATTCTTACATTGTCTACTAATACAAAATGTACTACTAGTGTTCATAGGTTCTTCAAAAGAAACTATTTAAACATATCCTTCCAAAAATAGCTAGACTCATCGCCATCGTCCTTAAGACCCTGTCTGCTGAATCACCTGAAAGGGGGGTCCGAACAAAGTCCGGGTAAGCTAATCTAAGCTTGTGAGCAATTCCAGTATTCGTCATGGGGTTTTCAATTAGCAGTGGTTTAGTACATAAGAGTTTGTAAAATAGTCACCGCCAATTGTTCGTATATTTGAATACAGAATATATGCATTCCTTAAAACATGTAGCTTTGAAACATTTAAAGTATTCAAGCTAAACTTATACATATAAACTTTAAAACATATAACATATCATGAATTTCTTAAATAGAGTATATAAAACTCAAACATATGCACATTGAAAATGAGAGTAAAAACCTGCTTCCATTTTCAAACCATTTGTCATCTTATCACTTCTATTAGTGGAATCCGTTTCGAACCGGACTCCCATCTTACTTATAAATGGAGATATCTCATTTGCCTGGGGGATTAGATCCTGCTACCGGGCATTTCACATGATAGGTCAATGAGTTACAATAAGAACCCAAAATACTGACTATGTGGTTTTTGACAGGTCAATGAGATCCGAAAAAACCCAAAATACTGCCTGTGTGCTTATGCACCATTATCTTATAAAACATTTATCATGTAACTTTTCTCATAGATACTTTTCATAACTTCGTAAAATCTTCGTATACTTGAAATAAGCAAATTCAGAATATTTAACAATAATTGCAATTTTAACTAGACATGCTAAAAAGTATTTGAAGGAAAAACTGTCGCAGAAACCAATCACTGAGCATGTCATAATGGGGTTATAAAATAAAATCATTAAAAACTGAATCATGTAAACATTGAATTTGAAATTTCAAACATTTCATATCCTTGCATTTAAAACTTTTTTTTAAATCCATGGAGTTAAATCTCCACTTCAAACACAGGGTTACTCACCTCATATACCATAGACCCTACTGAGGAGTCTTGCCCTTATCAGCCCTTATCCTCTTGACCCACTCGCTTAAGGTTTCGGTATTTTCTTTTTCTTCCTCTTTTCTTTTCTTTGCTTCCTCCTTTTTTTTCTTGGCTTCAGCTACCATTTCCCTGGTGGGTGATTTGTGCATAAAGGGTCTAACCGAAATCACCTCAGTGGCCTTGGCGATTCTTATGTGCCTTTCAATTACCTTTTGTTGCCACAATAGGTCTTTCATGAAAGCTTGTTGCTTTGGATCTTTGGCCCTTTGGGCTTTATTCATGATGGTGAATTTCTTTGATTGCGCTTCCATGTTTATCACCTAAGAACAACTTATGAGTTAGAAATTTTATTCTAAGGTTGATGTGTTGTCGTGTCTTTTCGTAATTCATTTTCTTCGTACTTGCCTTAGTTTAAATACTTCGACAATATTTCAGTCTATAGTCATCTGACAGATGCTATTCATCAAATTTTATGTCTTTTTATTTTAGACACTTCTTTTGGTCGAATAGACTCTATTTTTGAGTCCAGAGCGTCGAATAAAGTTGGTTTAGGCTTTCTTAGAATTTAATTCGGGCTTTTATATGTAAAAGGGCAAAATGGTCATTTACCATTTTTCGTGTCATATTTTTCTGTACTTCGTTTCGTAATTTGGACTCCATTTTTGAGTCTGGGATGTCAAAGAAAGTCAATTTAGACCTTCTCTGATTTCATTTTGGCTTTAGGGGTACCAGGGGTATTTTGGTCTTTTTACCCCTTTATATGTCTTTATTTTTTAGGCCTCGTCTCGTAAAACGGACCCTACCATTGGCTTCAGAATATCCAAAATAATTGGATTACACTATTCATATGCTTAATTTGGACTTCATTTGCTCTATTTATGACCCAAGGGTAAAATAGTAATTTTACTTATTTATTAAATAATTTAATTATTTTTCAGGAGCTTAATTTCATAACTTCTCCCTCAGTTGGGCCATAGTAGAGTTTCTTAAAATAGTTGGGGTCAAACTGTAAATAGAGAAAGTCTTGGTTTATTAAATTTTAAATAAGTCAGAAAACCAAAGGGTTCGGTCCAAGTATAAGTGAACCAGTCTGGTTCAGTTGCAAACCAATCGGTCTATCCGGTTTTGTGAGTGTTGCTGATGTCATGATGACGTCAGCCCTACCGTTTTAAAATTTTAAAACAGGGATGAAACGCCTGTCGTTCCATTTAATCGGTGGCAAGCCCAGAGGCTGCCTACCTGTCCGAGTTGACTTAACCTTATTTAAAAGCCGAGTTGACCCGTCTTCTTCTTCCCCACGATGACCGACTGAAAACCCTAATTACAGTTTTCCATTTCCTTCTATTTCGTGAGCTTCTACTCAACCAATCTCTACTGTTTCTAACCTAATCCATTTCTGGGACATTGGTTAAGAGTTTGGCATTCATTTTAGACTTTAAAATCTCTTCATATGTTCGGTTTAGGACTGGATAATCCAAACTGTAAGTTGGTGGCAAATGCTTATTTCTGAGCTAAAACCCTTCGGGTTTGATCCTTTATGATCCATTTTTTATGTAGTCTTAGTTTCCATTCATGAATATTATTTTAACACCGAGTTTAAAGCTTTGGGTTTCAAACCCGTAGCCTGCAACTCAATGTTTGGAGGGCATTTCGTGAGCTTTTTGATCGCGGGTATTGGTTTTTAAGTTGCTCATGGTCTCATCTCGAAGCCTTGGTAAGCCAAAAATGGTTTGGAACAAGTTGGTTCAGATCTGCTTCAAGCAAGGTCATCAATGGCCGTAGCTTCTGGGTTTCATGGTTTTAGTCGTTTTCATAGCAAATTTTCATGCTTGATACACGTCTAGACATATATTAAGCATCATATATACATAACATAACCTAAATCTCTTAACACATGCAAAATATTCTAGAGAGAGAATTTTAAAAGTTTTCGGTGGGTTCACCTTTCACCACTGTTTTCTCTTTCTTTCTTGCTCTGAATCTTCCTTCTATCTCCTCAGTTCTTCTTCTTTTGGTTTCTTTCGTGAGAGAACAACATGCTTTGCATGTTTTGGTTTTTAAAGAAAAGATAACCGACCTCTCTCTCTCCTCCAAATCTCTCTCTACAGTTCTCTCTCTTCCTTCTGGTTTCGTAGCCCTACATAGCCCTCCCATCTCATAAATTTTGCTTTTCTCCTTTCAGCTTTGCATTAAATTGTTGCAAGATATTTTGTATACATATATACATATAATATAATACACACACTTACACATGAGAACACACACACTATATTGCCGACACACACTCACACACTGCACTGTTCACAACCTTCATATATTTACTTATATATATTTTTAATTTAATTATATACATACATGCATACATATTGGATCACATATATATGTATTTATGCATACATGATATACCTTCCATGTTGCCATAAATGTGTGTTAAAATATTTATTTAATTATAATTAAACTAATTATTTCATATAATAATTAATTAAAATATTTATTTAATTAATTATTCTCTTTGAGTGTAAATGTTTTTACACTAATTTCTTTAATCTCGAAATACGTGTCATATGACCGGTATCCCGGGTCGGGATATTACAAATTAGGCTAAACGAGTGAGGGATGAGAGAGAAACCTCAAGTTGCAGGTTTCGGCCTTTGAGTAGAAACTCAAAGTTCAGACACTAAATTTGTTTTTATGAACGGGGGACGCGACCCCATGACTAGGGGAGAATAACAGGCTAAATATTGTGTAGTTTGGTGGAGAAATTAACATGAACTGGACAGGTTTCAGTCACGAGTATCAAAGTCCAACAGAGCTTTTAGGCTTGAGTTAATTCACGAAACCAACGCCAAAAGAAAGCCAAGATCCTTAGGAGTGAAATAGGATTGAAAATAGAGAAATGGAGGCTCCAAAACTCACGAATTACAAAAAGGGTTTTTCGTGCTACAGTGACCTCGTAAAGGATACGATGAACAGTTCGCTCGGAAGGGTCGAGTTGGTTAATAGGTCCGGGTTGACTCGCTTGTAAACGGATCCCTAAATTAAATCAAACGTCGTCGTTCAATTTAAATGGTGCTGAAGTCACAGTGATGTTAGCATGATGCGGCAACTTGTGTGAACCGGTTGGTTTTGAACCCTTTTGAGCCGGTTCGCTTAATTTTGAACCAGATCGGATGGTTCTGAACCCCAAACTTTCCTGAAATTCTATTTTGAACCCCCAGACTTCCTGAAATTATGTTTTGGCCTTAAATGTTTCTGCTAATTACAAATTGACCCAAAAAAATAATTAAAAATTATTTTTAGATCCTAATTAATTATGAGAAATTACCAAAAAACCTTTAAGTCAAAAATTGGCCAAACGAAGGCCAATTAAAATACGTGAATAGTCTAACCCAATGTTTTTAGGCATTCCGGACTCAATAACAGAGTCCGATTTATGAAATCAAATCCCAAAAAATATGAATGGGCAAACTGAAATAAATCCAATTATGTCCTAGTGATTAATTATTCTATCAATTGAATTTCGATAACTTTGAAAATACCTACATTGATATTTTTGGACATTCCGGACCCAACGGTAGGGTCCATTTCACGAAATGAAGTCCCAAAAATATAGACATGTGAAATGTAAAAATTATCATAATGTCCTTACTGATACAAAAATTAATTAAATGTCAGAGAGGGTCTATTCTGACTTTCTTTAACAGTCCGGGCTCGATGAACGAGTCCATTTTAGCAAACGAAGCACCAAAAAATATATCATGTGAAAGCGTGAAATTACAAAAATGTCCCTAAGCTTAATATAAGCTATAGAGATGCAAAGTAAGATCCAAAAAAGCTTAAACTGATTATCTTCGACACACCAGACCTAACGGTGATGTCCTTTAAGAAAAATTAGACCCGGTAACAAATCAAAAAATGAAAAATACGTCCTTAAGACTAAAAGAAGCTACTAGAAGAGTATATAAGAAATTAAAAGACATAATAACATTTTAAAGACCACCTAGACTAAAAAATGATGTCCGTATAGGCAAATGATGATCCAAATGAAATGAGACGTAAAAGATAGAATTACTAAAGTACCCTTAATGAGAGAATAAGTTTCAGATGGGACACGAGGGAGAGTATGGGATCTACCTTAAGGTCACCACTGAATCCAAAAATGGAACTGGTCAAGGCTAGTAATATCAAAGAGATAGTGATTAAATAGAATCTTATGTTTGTTCAGATATTGAGTTGAATTTAATATGTGAACTAGGACCAACAATAAGGGGGATAAGGATAAGACAAGTGCCAAGACAAGTAAAGTAAGCAAGTGAAGGAAAAAATGTGGACTCTGGACCACAGGTGAGTAATCTTGAACTTTGAAGTGGGGGTTTTAACTCCATGATTCCGAAGTGTTTTAAATTTCCTTTTTTGTATTTACATGACTCATGTTTTAAACATGCTACTTGTTTCATTTTTCAAATACTATCATGAACTACATATGTGCTTGTTTTAAATGTTAAGTGTTTATGAAGTTCCCATTTCGGCATGCCTATTTTAATTTCAAAGTTGTGTTAAAATATCTCTACAAAAGTGAATATTTTCATTCCAACCACGTTTAAGTGCTCTTGAAAGCAATGTTTAAGTGCTCTTGAGGTACAAAGTCCATTTGTAAATGCGTTGTAATTCAATTTCCATCATAGTGGAAGTCTTCTTTAAGCATTGGCCCGACTCCGGAGTTTACTCCAAAGATTGTTGTCTTTAGTGGTTTCTCTATCATCAGTTGGTTTGCAAATCTCTCAATCACTTCATCTCTTTTAATTTACTAATTTCTTTGGATGAATGCATCTACTAGAATATTGATATTGACTAGGGGTGCAAACGAGCTGAGTTGAGTCGAGTATCTGATGCTTGGCTTGGCTCGCGAAACAATCGAGTCTGGCTCAACTCGGCTCGAAACTCGACTCGAGCTCAAATTTCTGTTCGAGCTCGGCTCGTGAATGGCTTGTCAAGCTCGAGCTCGAACTCGACTCGGCTCGAAAAGATAAACAAGCCTCTTTCGAGCTCGAGCTCGAGCTCGAGTTACTGGGATTCAAACGTTTTAACATACTATAGCAAAACAAACGGTTACTGGGATTCATCCTTGCAAAGCAAACAATTCATTCTCCAACCAATCACATTATAGCCAAGCCAGAGAAGAATAATCAATAAATTAGTCATTACAATTAGTTAATCTTGCCTCACTAGCATCTGTAATTGTAATCAGATCAATAAACAAATGAAGTCTTCACATATATACACAATATACACAAAATAAATTTATTTGCCATTGATGCCTACAAGTACTGTGTGAAATCTTTATCCTGATGCATTGCTTCATGTTTAAATCTGCTTAAGAAATTTGATGCTGCCAAAGGATTGCTTCATTGTGTTTTCCTTCCAATAATTGGCAGCATGATGGAAGATGCCAAATGCATAACATCAACTATGGAAGAGAAGGGCTGCTTGGTTCTTGGCTGGAAATCAAAGCCAATTGTTGCGGCTTCTTGCTGGAAATGCTGAGCCATAGCTACTCAATTTGCAAGGTCTAGACTGGGATTGAAGTCCTGCAAATAAACAATAAGGAAATTCAAATTACATGGAACTCAGAAGCTATGTAACTAGTATAATAAATATTATCTGCTACTTCAATGTCATGTAGTAATACCCAAATTCAGTTGAGTGCAGTCTCTGACTTTAGAGGGAAAAATAAGGAATCTGAGTTTGAATTTGAGCTGTTCAGGTGAAGAGAACAGATGAAATATAGTGTTGGTGGTTTGGTGTGCATATTGGGTATCAATGTATAGATTGATAGTTTTTTAATTCTTTAGAACCAAAACTGACTGTAATGTGCTCACTTCTTTCTGAAGCTTGATAATGGATGGATGGAACAAAGAAATAAGGAAAATCTGACACAAATTCTCATCATGGTGGATGGAACAAAAAAATTAAAGCCAGCAATAAGGTTCTTACAGCTGTAGAACAGTATTCTGCCAAGTATTCTGCCACAGAAGGAATTCCTTCAGGAATTCCAGTAAATTCAAGACCATTCATCTTGTTGTACTTTATTGAGCCCAATATCCATAATGTAATGCTGCCAAAAAAAAAAAGAAACTAACAATTAACCCTAGAAATGTCACTAGTTGAGCATCCATTTTTGTTTTTTGATTAGATTTTCAACACCAAATTTATAAAGGCAAACCAGAAATCTAAAATCATAGTGAACAAAATGACAATTTTGCAGTTAGTTTAAGCAAATTAAATGGATATCACTTTCCATACCAAACACTAAAGTGTTGCAAAATGACTTATGTACCAAGCAGCTGTATGCAACATCACACATTTGGTTTCCAAGGGTGGACAACTCCCGATCAAGAATGCCAAGCACTCTATCCTGTACCATGAACACTTGATTAAATGGGACTCAGATAGGATAGTAAATACATGTAAAGATTTAAATGCATTAAGAATCAACTCTAAGGAGAAACAACATGACATACTAGTATACTAATTTCTTTTTCAGCCATTAACATTAATTGCAGAGTTTATGATTCCTACAAGCTTACGTAAAGTCAACTGAATTCAACTAGAAATGTGCACTCACAATAAACAAACAAAATGTCAATTGAATTTGAACAAGATATTTGAGTACTTCAATAAATAAGTTAATTGAACTCTAAGAATTAAGCATATTGAAGGTTTTGAAGTACCACACCTCAATAGGATGGAATACAAGATTATCAATCTGAAAGTCTCCATGAACTAGGCCTGTGGTTGCTCCTAAAGAATCTTGAAGAGGAATATGTTGCCGTAATGAGTCAACCAGCTCTAGCATCTTTGGATTCCTCTCAATTTTACCGTCATCTGTTGAAGCAGTGTATTATTTGGCCCACCTTTCTACCTAAAGTAGGCATTATTTCATTAGATAAATTTGGAAATTGTAACAGTCCATGAACAAGAAATGTCAAAATGTCATGCCCTCAAACATTAAGAAAATCCAATTACATTTAAATCCAACTACATTCAAATCCATGAAAAGAAATGTCAAAATGTCATGCCCTCAAACATTAAGAAAATCCAACTACATTCAAATCAAATGTCCTACGTTAAACACAACCATTCAACATAAGCAAATTGTTCCATAACAACATAAATAAAAATAACACAAATTAGACTCCATTGTCCTTCAGCACTCCCAAAAGATTTCAACCTACATAAAGAATTAACACAAATTAGATCATGCATTGTATTAAAATTTAAAAGTAATATTGAATATATTTCAAGGTGACTAATCATACGAGTATAAGAAGTTATACCATAACCACTAGGGTAGATCAAACTCCACATAAGACGGCTTTTCTCGCTACAAAATAGAAGTAATAATTGTTCATAAGTTTGATTAACCATAAAATCAACTACAAATTACAACAAAAAAATTAATATATAAGAAATATTTTACTTACTTTTGAACCCTTCTTCAGCCTATGAAGTGCACGTACCCAATCAGCACCACAAAGTAAAACTTGTACTGTTTCAAGCAATAGTGATGTACGATAAGGATCAATAACTCTACCACCGGCACTAAAAGTAGACTCTGAAGCCACTGATGTAATACGAATTGACAATATGTCGCGAGCCATCTTCGACAAGATATGGAACTTGAGAGTATTTGCTTTCCACCACTCCATGATATCGAACTTATTTGCTGAACCCTCAGCACAAATAAAGGCACTCTCATCCAAGTAGATGTCCAAGTCAGATTTAGAAGGTTGAATGGTATCAACAGTCCTACTAACATGACCCAAAATTAGAGAACTCCCAGTCACAATTGTTTTCTTAATGTCATGATCACCACCACTAGCACTGGATGAACCAATTTCTCGAGTTGTTCCCTGTCCACCTTCACCCTGTGCAGTGTGTGTTGCAGCATGAGTAACAACATACTCATTATAGATCTCATACAAAGCTTGCTTCACAGTGACAATATTCCTATTGGCTTCTGCCTCAGGATATATATATCTGGAAAGCAATAGTTAACAATAATCATTTTGTATCTTGGATCTAAAACTGCAGCAATTGCCATCAACAAGTTACATTCACTCCAATATTTGTCAAACTTGGCTTTCATCATTGAAGCCATTGCTCGAATAAATTCATTATCATCAACAGACTTTTCATTTAAGAGTACTTTTATCCTCCAAAGCTCAGAAAGGAATAAGTTAGCAGTTGGATACTCAGTTCCTGATATGATGTTGGTAACTACATTAAAAGTTCCCAAGAAATGACATACATGCTCTACTTTTACCCAATCTTCAACACTTGGCACATAAATAAAACTCGGATCTCTGTCTAGGTATCTTGGGAACACTTCTCTAAATTTCAATGTAGTAGCCAACATCATATATGTGCTATTCCAATGGGTAAGACAATCTAAAATCAACTTCTTTGAAGACAATTGCAATTGCTTTGCTATATCACTGAATTAGATCATTCGAGCGTCCGATGTGTAATACCCCCTAAAATCTGACATAATTCAGACTGTATTCCGAACTGATGAAAGTAGGTTATGTGACGTTAATAAATTGAAATAGTGCAAAATACGGTAAGCCGTAACAGAATTTAGTATCCTCAAATATAGATGACATATGTTTGGGAAATAAATTAACCCAGTCGACCGAGTACCAAAGTAAATAAATGCGACTGATACTAATGATTAATTATGAAGAATTATGTGGGGATGACTAAGGCACTCAACATCGTTAAAATAATATATGCTCGGAAAATAAATAACTGAACTAATTGAGTGCCGAGATAAATAAATGGGACTGAGACGGATAATTAATTATAATGAGCATAAAATGAGATACAATTAGTAAAATAAATACTAATGATATCGAGTCTCGATTTTATGCCAAATTGGTCTGCATTCCATAATTTAATATTTTGGAATGGAAATAGTATATATATATATATATATAAAATATATAGAAATTATATTTTATATAATTGTCATAAAATAATCAAAGACATTAACTTGAGAATAAATATATATATATAAGTATATTCTATATCTTAAGATAATGAAAGGAGAGAGAGGCAGTTTATACGTGAGAGGGAATCAGGAAAAATCAAGAGTTAGGTGGAAGGTTCTAGCTACCACCGACAAAGGGAAGACTCTCAAATTTTCTAGACCATTCCACGCTTATAGATTTATACTGAATAATACTCGGAAGGATGACTTTTGGTTTCAAAAACCTCTACGACCCAACTTGCATCTCCTAATCCTCACCTGTCTTCTGTCAATTAAACCCCACGCAGGCAGCAAATAGTAGGCGCTGTTGTTAGAGGAATTCCGCAAGAGACGGAAGCTGTACTGGAAGGGAATATGGTGCGGTGCGACAACTTTGATCAGATTCCGTCCCAAGGGTTGGATTTGTTGTTGGATGGGTTGCATTGGATAATTGGGCTATAGCAGAAATTCTGCTTTCAGGTGTGGATGTTGCGGTTTTGTGGCTCGGAATTGCATACGGATTGTTGCAATTTTGTGGGTAGCGGCACATAACAGGGGAATGGGTTGTGTTGGTTGTATGTATAGGTGTGTGTGTGGGTTGCGATGACAGCGCTGTAGTAGGAATTTGTGTATATATATTTGTGTGTATGTCTGTGTAGTGTTGGAGCAGTAAGGATGATATATATATATATATATATGTGTGTGTGAGTATGTTTGTGTAGCGTTGGAATAGGAGGGACTCATCATGCGAAACCCGCAGAAGCTGAAGGTGATTAATGTGGGTGTGTTATGTTAGAAGCAGTTGCGGCAAGGAGGAATTGGTAGAGGTTTTAGAGTTGAGAAATTATGGCAGCATGTTTGGAGAAGAAGAGAGCAGTAGAGCAGCAGCAGCACACAATAGCAAGGTGAGGACTGTACATGACGTAGGAGAGCTGATTGGAGGAGTTGCCGTTGCAGCACCTGCTGCAAAAATTGGGGACTGACCTAGATGGATAAAGACCGAGGAAAGGGAGCACGAAGCAGCAGCGTGTTGCAGCAGCGATTATGGATTATTGAGCAGAAAGTTGGGGGAAATCCTGTAAGTTCTAGGCAGAACACTTGGCGTTGATGTTGGAACAGTAGAGTGGGGTACGATGGCTGTCACGGATGTCGAGGGTTCGTATTGGTGGATGTTGTGCCAAGGAAAGGTGAGAACAGGGGCTGTTTTAGTCCTGCGCCTCTTGTTCCATGCTTGCTGCATTGAGGGTCGATTAATTAGTGACAGAGTGGCTTCAAAGGCCAAGCAGCAACAGTGATCTGGAGAATAAGCAGGCGGATAGATTGAAAGAGATGGGAGTATAGTCCATTGATCTTTCAAAATTATGTTTGTGTTATCAATAGTATTTGCAGCAGTTTTACCAGAATAGTGGAATTTGATAGTTCATGGGCAACAACAGCCATAGCCGTGGCTGTAGTTGCTATAGGCGGGCTTCACTGGCTTGTGAATTACAGAACGAATAGAAGATGAGATTAGGGGATTGAGAGGTGGTGATTCTTCATAGATTGGTTGAGGGAGTTGTATTATTGTCCTGAGATTATTGTGGTTTGAGACATTCTTGACTTTGAATTTCTGTAATCAAACTTTTGCTGGTATTTTATGGTTGCTGCTATAATTAGGCAATATGTAGGATTAATTGGGTATGCAAATATATGAGGGGTATCATGTGAAGGTTTTGACGATAGGTTTGTTGGGCATATTCATGGGAATTGCTGTGAATAATTAAAAAGGAAATTGCAGAGATGCAGTAGCAGCAAATGTGGACTGGAGTATGGTTACCTGCAGAATTAAGACCCACTTCAAAACATGCTGAAAGTGGTGGCAGCTTCTCAGTTGTCATCCGCAAATTTAGATTTTAGCCGATACATAAGATGCAGCAGAACAGAGATTGAAGTAGAGGGAATCAGTAACTGGAGTTCTGATTCCGGGTTGCCAAATGAATCCAGTGGCACCAATATCAAGTGATTGCTTCCTCTACATCTCTACTCCTATGCTAATCCAATATTTGTTAATAAGATGCTAAATTGTAACTTGCCCTGATCTTTAATAAATGTGACATCTTTTATGGTTTTGGGGTTGATAGTTAATAATGATAAATTTAGTTTTAGTGCCTAGCAAAATTATAATGCCTTGCATAAAGATTAAATAGGTGCTCAATAGTTAATGATAGAGTCCAAATGACTTATATCGTAACCCCGATAGCTACTAAGCTTAATTAAGGAATATAATAATCTTAGTTGAAACCTAGTGAGAGGATAGCAGGTCATTAGACTATATTAGGCAATCCGATAGACGCTTAAGGTGTTGAATAATATTTGAATGGTTAAATTCTGATCTGTCTGTAATTAATGATGATTATTCAGGATGTGATTATTGAGGACATGCATGGAAGTACCTAACGCATCTGGGAGATATCTGTGAATGGAGATAAGCATAAGTTTGTGAGTAACTCGGACTCCTGACTTGGTGTATATTTTCTGTATGCTATACTGCTTTATATACTGAACTGCTTTATACTCTGTACTGTTTTAATGCATATGTTTTAATGCATACTCTTTACACTGCATTACATATGGCATGATCCTAATCTGCTTCTTGATATCTCGTGTTCTGATTTTGTTGGAGTCTGTTGTTCCAACTTGTCTATGCTATTGGAGTCTGATTTGTATCTATCTTGTTATGTGAGTCTTGGGCCCACGGGATTGAGTATATCAGTAGATGGATAGCTGACTCTGTGGGACGTCCAGAACTCAGCATCCGCTCAATCCTATTTGTTCCGCTCTGATACCGACCCCAACCGGTAGTGTGCTGTAGGGGACATGGGCCTCCATGTGTGGGGTGGGTGACTGACGGATTATCTTGTGCGGCATCCCACACTACCTGGGGAAGGTTGAGGCACTTTGAGCTGTATCCGTTCTATTTGAGCTGTATCTGTTCTACTTGAGCTGCATTGTTCTATCTGAGTTACATTTGAGCATGCATATATATATATATATATATATGAACTGGTTTTGAAACCCATGGTAGGAACCTATGTTACTCACTGAGCTTGTTTAAACTCATTCCATTTATTTAACATTTTTCAGGATATAACTCCATTGGATTAGAAAGCACAAGGACATGATTCGTGTAGACTGAAAGGCATTCCCAAGTGAAGATCTAATGGCAATAAAATGTGGAGACCTGGGTTCTGATGGGTGACTCTAGCTATTCAGGTGAGTGTGATGATATAGTTGACTTATCCATGTACAAGAGCTATGTAGGGACATGGCTCATGGTAATGGTATTCTAGAGGGATTAGATATGCTCTGTGTTCTATGTCTAGGTTGTGGATGTGATCTGTGGCTTAGAGTTATTAATCGTTTGATTATAGACTTGCTCTGTGGTACATACCTCTAATTGTGGTATATTGATGAGTTGCGTTCCCGAGATAAAAAGGTTTTAATTTCCGCTGTTCTGACCCTACATTTAGGAATGCAATTCATCGTAAGGTTTAGAAGTTTGCCTTTGGTTGGTCGCATTATCGGTCGGAGACTGGCAAGGCGGCTAACTGGCATCACAAGCTTTCGCATCCGCGTAAGGTGGGGTGCGGGATGTGACACGATGCGATCAAATATTTAACTCCTTCCCTAACAATATCCACTATACCTTTTACTTCTTTGATTCCATCTTAGCACCAATAAATTGATTATATGTGCACAGCAACGCACATGAAAAATTCTTCCACCAAAAGATAACTTCTTCTTTAGTGTAAATTTGTCTTTCAAAATCCTCAAAGCAACGTCATAATACTTCGCATTATCCACTATAATTGTAGAAAATTTATCTTCAATCCCCCATTCTATGAAACACTTCTGAAGAGCATCAGCAACAATAACCCCACTATGAGGAGGTGGCACATGAAAGAAATTCAACACCCGCTTTTGCAAATTCCAATCCGAATCAATAAACTGCCCAGTTACAACCATATAACCAATCTTTTGATTACTCGATTTCCACATGTCTGTCGTTATGTTAACTTTGTTGATACTTTTAAACAATGTCTTCAACTTCTTCTTCTCTATCTCATAAGCGGATATGCAATCATTTTTTATAGTAGTACGAGTTATCTTTTGCCAATATGGAGTGTTTGCTCTCATGAACTTGTTAAAGATTACATCATCCATTTGCATAAATGGATACTCATGATATAGTGTCATATGTGCAGTAAGCTCTCTTACCTTGGCACGATCATACTTGAAGTTGGCAATAGATCCCGCACAATCAGATGCAACTATCTCAACAGATAGCACCATTTGCTTCTTACTAGCGAGTTGATGTTGTGTACAACGCTTCAAGTGCCTATGAAACTGCGTTGTGGCACCCGTTGAAAGGCATGTTAAATTTTGCTAAACAATAATTACACTTTACCTTTTTAGACCCATCAGCATCGACTACTTCCTCAAAATCATTCCAAATTGTAGAAGTTCTCTTTTTAGGCTTCCTTTGAAATGCATGCTTGTGAGGGTCAGCATCCTCATTTTGAGTATCATTTGTCTCATTCCCCATATTTTCATTGTTTCCCTCATCATTTCCATTGTTCCTTTCATCATTTCTAATGCCCCCCACATCTATTCCATCTTGATCAATATCTTCCATTAGTGGACTTGTAGAGTGTCACGCCCCGAATTTCTACAAACCCGAGGCGCGACTGACGAGACAGAAAATAAAATAAATAAAAGGACAAATGCAAATAAATCCACTAAACAAGCATCCATTCCCATCAATACATAGAATAACATAAAGTACATCTCACAACTACATTGTTCATGGGTCATTCGGGCTTAAGCCCTTACATTACAAAACATAAGTCCCATGGACCAAAAATATACCAAGTGCTTCCCCCTATCAAGGTATCATAGAGTCTCAAGTAGCTGGACTATCCTCATCTGAAAAATGTTGCCCACTAATGGGTCAGCTCAACTGCTGGTATGATGAAGTGCTAATGCAAGAAATAAAGCTAAGGCGTGGCATGTGCAAAGTGTACATTTATATCTAAATGTCATTCAAAGCATCGCAGTAATATATGAGTGGTATGCATGACACACCCATGCACAACTCTATGCCACACCCATGTCTCGTTTACGGGTACTCCCCGATGGCATGGAGTACCAATGCAATAGCCAATTTTGGGTTTTTCACCACAGGATCTACACCCTCATAATGCAAAGCACCACGTGCTCAACCCACGCCATGTTCTCAAGGGATTCACCATATGCCAATATGCCAATGCAATCTCAATGAAACATGGTTTTCACAATACAGCATGCTCGAGACAATAATACATAAATCACCAGCTGATTCCACATGCAAGCATATCTCATATAATCAACTTAAACACATGTCATGATTCACGTTCATCATTCATTAAATTTTCATGAAGTACAAGTAACATGTAAGCATGTGAACAACCAACTCCAAATCATCAAGTAAACACATTCCAAATAAACACATAAGTCATTCCAGTCATTCACAGAATACTCCTAACTTAACTTCATTTCTAACATTAGCAAAACACCATACCTGTCGGGTTAGTCTCAACCCTAGAAGATCGTGCACGATACGTAACTGAACTGGTCAATGAAAATGCAGGAGGTCAGATCGCCCTCTCCTGTCCTGTCAGTGTCCCTAAAAGCATAAATTACAACTCAGTCTATTGTCATTTGAATTTATGCTATTCATCAAATTTTATGTCTTTAATTCATAGGTTTCTATTCTGCTAAATTAAACTCTGCCATTGAGTCTAGGACGTCGAAGAAAATAAGTTTAGGTTTTCGTAGAACTCAATTCGGACATCTAGGTTCAAAAGGGCAAAATAGTCATTTTGCACTTTTCACGGGTCCTTACATTTCGTGACCTCTTTTCACAAATTGGACTCCATGGTTGAGTCCGGAATGCTCGAGATAATAAAGTTTCATTATTTGTTTACTTAATTCGGAGTTCGTTTGACTGTACTTCAATTCAGGGACATTTTGGTAATTTTAAAGGTTATTACGGGTCTTTTATTTTTTGGGACCCCGTCTCGTAAAATGGACCTCACCATTGGTCTCAGAATGGTCGAGATAGTCAAAATACACTAATGACTTGTCACATTTGGACTCCGGATTATTTTAGAATATTTAAATAATTAAATTAATTTAATTAACTAATTAATTTAATTAATAATTTATTAATATTTTATTCAGGAGGGGTCAAAACATAATTAATCGAAAGTTCTATGTGTCAAAATCAGATTTCCTAAAGTTCTGGGGTTCAATTTGAATTTCAAAAAGTACAGGGGTTATTTTGAAATTTCTAACTCTCTTATTCTTAATCCGGATAGCCAAACAGTGGCTAATTCTGAAACAGGGATAAGATATCCCTGTTTTCAATTTAATCCCAATTTCAATCTCACAACTTCGTAGCCAAACGGCCCCGATCCCCATTTTAATTTAAAACCATAGGACGACACGTGGCAGGGGCGGATCGCCCAAGCCCGACCCGAACCCGAACCGGACCCGACCCGGCCGTCCCCCCTTCTTCCCCGTTTTTTCGGCGATGCACCAGTAGGGTTCCGGCACCTTCTCCGGCGCCGGTGACATTTTTTCGGTGGAATTTTCATGTTTTCAAAACGTGGTTCTCTTCGGTTTTTCACAGTAGATTCCGTATCCAAGGTCGGTTTTGAATCTAAGCCACTAGATCTTCACGAAATAGGGCTCAAAGGTTTCGGTCAACACTCCGGCCGACCCTATTCTTTCATTTTCGTGACTCCTCGATCACGGTTTAACCTCCATTTTAATCCCAAATGGTTTCTGCACCTCCTAGGGTTCGTTCCCCACCATTTAAACCAAGTTTCTCACATAAAATGTCAAGACCCAACTCCCACAACCGAAACCTGCAACTCGAGTTTTCTCCCTAGTTTCTCAATTGTTTTATCTCATTCTTTTTGCATTATTTTCCCTATAATATGCTCTTTAAGATCATATACATTAAATCAATTATCATGCTTTTAAAAAAATTAAAACAGAAATGGGTTACTTACGATTTTTCTGTTGGGTTTCTCTCTCTAGCCGTGCACCTCTTTCACCCTCTGGTTCCAAGCCTGAATCAAGCTCCAAGACTCCTTTCCAGAACTCTCTTTCTCTCTTTCGCTTTCTGCTTTTCTTTCCTTCTCTTCTCCCAACCGAGACCAACCCATATACACTAACACATCCACTCCCACACGTCTCTCACCCCAGCCCATTTCCTTGACTTCTCTCCCTCTGTTCAGCCACCCTGCTTTTCCCCCCAATGCAGCTTTGCATTTAATGCAAAGCTGCCCTATATACACCTATATATATATATCACTCATCACACACACACTAGACACACACACTCCACCGACACCACACACACACACACACACGGTGCACTGTTTTATATATATATACCTATACATATCCACATACACATATACATACATCATTCTACACATACATATTTATAATATCCCACACATATATACATGCTACACATACATACACCATGCATCTCCATAATAATAATATACACATTTTAATTAATAATAATAATAATAATAATAACAACAATGATAATGTTAAAAAAAAATAATAATAATAAATAAAAAAAAAAATTTCATGTCATTACATCCTTCCCTCCTTAAAGAAATTTCGTCCCGAAATTTAAAATAACATAAAATAAAGGAAAATATGTCATACCCCGACCCAAATTTTAACCGGGTGAACCACGTGAACCGAGCCGTTAAAGCTTTTTGGTTTAATATTGAATAAACGGATGAGTCAGAATCTTAATAGTTGGAAATACGAGTCATGCCCGAGCGATGCCCGAGCCAATCACGAATGGATACTGGAATATAAAAATAATAATAAGATAATAATAATAAAAATACAAATGAAATAAAAATAAAAATAAAAGGAAAAATAAAATAAAATAAAGAAATAAATAAATAAAAATTATGTTGTGCCATATGGATAAAAATATATATATATATATATGTATATATATGTAAAAGTGTAGATGTATATACATATATATATATATATATATATTAAATACATAAGGGGAGGGGTTACAACCGAAAAAAAAAAAAGAAATAAAGAGGAGAAGAGAAACGGATGGGAGAGGAAGAGAAACAGGGCAGGAGAAATATAGAAGGGCCGGTTTCTCTTGGGTGAATCAACAGCCGTCTCTTGGTTGTATATACAGCCGTAGAAGCAGAGAAAGAAGAGAAGAAAGAAGAAAAAAAAAAACAGAGCAGGGACGGCTGGTCGCTAGAATAGGGAGAAGAAAAGGAAGAAAAAAGAGAGGAGGAAGAAGAAAGAAGCAGGTCGGGGCATTTTGCGTGAGATGTGCAAGAAAAGGAGGAGTAAACGAGCCAAGAAAAATCGGGATTGAGCAGTGTGTTCGGAAGTGAAACCGGGTGGCAGCCTGTACGCGCGTTGGGTGAGTGAGATTCATTCTATGTTTTAAAATTTTTTAAAGCATGAATTACTATGTTGATATAGAATTTTGTTAAGCATAGAACTGAATTGATACATGGAATATAGTTGGTGTTGAAATTGAATCAAGGAAAACAAAAAAAAAAAAAAAAAAGAACAGAACTAAATGTGGGGAAACAGTGAAAAACAGAGGAGGAAAAAATAAATCGGGTTGTGAGATTTTGTTGGGGTTAATTGGTTTAGATCATGGGGAATTAATTCTCTTGGGTATAGGTAAATTTTAGAAGCAAAACGGGATCGAAACCATAGGAGAAAAAAGGAAAAAACGGAAGGGAAAGGGGCTGCCGGAAAAACCGCACAGCCCAGGTGCGCCACTGTTCCGGCCATTTTGGGAGTGCTCCGGCACTCCGATTTGAAATCCGACGGTAGATTTGAGTTGCCCATAACTCGTAGGTGTTAACCCCACTGAAAAACGCAAGAAACCCGTCACCGGCGAGTCGCCGTTGACGAAGAAGACAACCTGTACGCTGGAAATGGCTGCTGCGCGGCTGCTGTTTTCCGATTTTATTTTGGCCAAACCGGGTCGGGTCTGACCCGACCCACCCATTCAGATGACTGCCCAACACTTGTACTTCGTGGGTAAATTTTTAAATTCGAGTTTAGATAGTGTTTGGTTAGAAAGGAGAGCTATCCAATGGTTGGCTTAAACTTAACAGGAAATGAAAAAAAAAAATGAAAAATGTATTAACAGAAAATGAAAAAATGGTATGGGCAGCGAATTGAACCTGTGACCAAAGGGGAAAAGGGTGAGAAGCTTAGCCACTGTGCCACCAAGGCACATGTGGTCTGTTTGGGCTCAAATACGATATGTATTATCCAGATTAATTAATTTAAATAAATGATTTAAATTAATAAATTTAAATTTAATTTCGACGCTTAAATTAGTAGAACGAATAATGAAAACTTACTATTTTGGACTCTCTGAATATAATAGTGAGGTCCGTTTTACGAGACGGAGTCCCGAAAAAATAAAATAGCCATAGAATGCCAAAATGACCAAAATGCCCCTACGTCCAAAGGTGAGTCAAACGGACTCCGATTTAGTTAAGTAAATAGTGAATTTTTATTAATTCAAACCTACTGGACTCAACGGTGGAGTCCAAATTATGAAAACAGAACCCAAAAAGTAGAGACACGTAAATGACCATGTTGCCCTTGGGTAAATTAAGTTTAAAATGGAAATCGTAAAACATAAATTAGTAAGGGAGGTATTTAGAGTAACGAGGCATAAATTCGGTAAATGATATGAAGGCTGAAACGTGTTTATTGATTTATAGGCAAGTCAAAAGGAAAGGAGAAAGTCACGGGATATTAAGACGTTGATGAGGTAAGTGGATTCCTATCTTTGATACGTGGTTTCCAAGCCACGATCTTTCCATTACTGCCAATCTTGTACTCATATATGTATTCACTATCATTGTTTCCCACCATGGATATTGTTCTACGTGGTGGATGCCTATTGGTTGATGTTGCATGACTGATTCATTTCATTGATGTCTATTTACTGTATGTTATGTTATGATGTCCCATGTTTTGTACATTCATATGGAATACTATAGAATCTTAATTTATGTTAAGTGCCGGGTTTTGTGCTCAGCCACATTACCTATCTGATGCTATCTGATTGACTGGGACCTACGGGTCAATTTATGGAACCTACGGGTCAAAAAGGACATATGGCAATTATGGCGTTTTTACGCATTAAGGAAAATGGGCATTTTATATGCATTTATGTTAATGGGGGGTATGCCGGGCCCCAAAAGACCGAGGGTCTACCAAACCCTGAACAGAGTAAAGGTATCATCCATGTTAATTGATATTGTTCTATGTTGATTGGTTTGATTCATTGGACTTGACTGTGACCGTTTCATTGTGGCAGTATTTATGTTGATTGTGTTCATCGAGCCTATTCTATATTCATGCTACACTGTTACTCTTGACGGTTATTGTACGTTGTCATTCATTGGTTACTCTTGACTGTTATTGTACCTTGTCACTCATTGGCCATTGTGGCACTTTACAGTTGACTGGAATCGTTATCATGACTGGCTATCATGTTACCTTGACTTGTATTCATTTATGTCATCCCCACCCGTATTGGGGATAGGCTTCTACTTACTGAGTTTGTAGCTCACCCCTTACTAAATTTTTCAGGTGAGAATGTTACAGAATCACAGTAGGAGATCAGGAGCTTAAGGAGACAGTTGAGGAGCATAGTAGTAATGAATGAAGTCTCTCCCATGTACTCACCACCTAAGAGTGGTTTAGGATCAGTTTATTGTTAGTTGAAGTTTAGTCTTTGAACAATAATTGTAATAAAGCTTCCGCACTTTAATGTCATGTTTATATTATTTACTGTTATCATTGGTAAAAGAATGGAAAAAGTAGGGACGGCCATTGGGTCGGCCCCACGATACGAGATCCGCATAGGGTGGGTTTCGGGTCGTGACAAAATACATCACTGATCAAACAACTCGGGATACCTAGCACGGACCTCGGCCTCACGCTCCCAAGTAGCCTCCTCAACCCCATGATGGTTCCAACGAACCTTGACCAAAGGGATGGTCCTGCCTCGCAAAACCTGGTCCCTCCAGTCTAATACCTCTACGGGTCTCTACTCATAAGAAGTGTCGCCCTCTAGCTGAAGATCTACCCAATCTAATACATGGGAGGGGTCAGGCTCGTACTTCCTCAACATAGATACATGGAAGACGTCATGAACTCCAGATAGCTGCGGTGGTAATGCCAGCTTATAAGCCACCTCATCAACTCTCCCAAGAATCTCAAAGGGGCCTATAAATCGTGGCGACAGCTTCCCACCGCACCCAAATCTCCTCAAACCTCGTCTGGGAGATACCTTGAGGAACACATGGTCCCCCACCTCCAATGACAAGGGCTGCCGCCTCCTATCTGCATAACTCCTCTGGCGACTCTGGGCTGTCAACAATCGCTGCCTGATCACCTGTATCTTGTCTGTGGTCTCACGGACTATATCAGGTCCCAAGGCAGCTGTCTCTCCTACCTCAGTCCAACACACCGGGGAATGGCATGGTCTACCATACAATGCCTCAAACGGAGCCATCTCAATACTGGACTGGTAGCTGTTGTTGTAGGCAAACTCGACCAAGGCAAGGTGATCCTCCCAGCTACCTCTAAAGTCCATGACACAGGCCCTGAGCATATCCTCTAAGATCTGAATAGTGCGCTCTGACTGGCCATCTGTCTGTGGGTGGAAGGCAGTACTAAACTGCAGCTGGGTCCCCAAGGCTGTCTGGAAGCTCTGCCAGAACCGTGCAGTGAAACGTGGGTCTCTATCAGAAACAATGGATACCGAAACCCCATGTAGTCGCACTATCTCTCGAAGGTACAACCTACTGAGGGCATCTGATGAGTCGGTCACTCTGATCGGTAAGAAATGGGCAGACTTCGTAAGTCTGTCCACAATAACCCAAACCGCATCATGGCCCTTAGGCGACTTCGGAAGACCCATCACAAAATCCATGGTAACATGCTCCCACTTCCACTTGGCTACCGGTAATGGCTGTAGCAAACCTCCAGGCCTCTGGTGCTCAGCCTTCACCTGCTGGCACGTGAGACACCTAGCCACAAACTGTGCCACATCTGCCTTCATCCCAGTCCACCAATACTGACGGCGCAGATCATGATACATCTTGGTGCCCCCTGGGTGCACCGCTAGGCGTGAATGATGGAAATCCCTAAGGACATCAGTCCTAAGAGATCCGGGAATGAAGACTCTACCCCGGTATCTCAAGCCAAGGTCAGAATGGACTGCCCATCCCTCAAATCCCTCAGGGCTAGCAATCCGTGCTCTAATCTGCTCGGCCTCAGTATCCTGCAACTGTGCCTCTATGACTCTGGTCAGAAGGGTAGGCTGTACACACAAGCTGAATAGAGTGGCGTGTCCCTCAAACTCGGTAAGCTCTAAATCAAACTCCCAAATAGCTCCCATCATCTCCCACTCTCTAATGGCTAAGCTGGCTAAGGTGCTCCTCGGCCTCCGACTGAGTGCATCAG
Source organism: Nyssa sinensis (assembly GCA_008638375.1). Lineage (NCBI taxonomy): Eukaryota > Viridiplantae > Streptophyta > Magnoliopsida > Cornales > Nyssaceae > Nyssa > Nyssa sinensis. The sequence continues at coordinate 19,019,747 of CM018048.1, read as the reverse complement.
CTACGACGTTGGCCTTCCCAGGGTGGTACTGAAGGTCAAAGTCGTAATCCTCTAAATACTCCATCCATCTCCTCTGTCGAAGGTTCAGATCCTTCTGTGTAAAAATATACCTGAGGCTCTTGTGATCCGAGAACACCTCAAATCTCACCCCATACAAATAGTGTCGCCAACTCTAAATCGTGGGTGGGGTAGTTCTTCTCATGGCTTTTCAACTGGCGAGAACCATAAGCTACTACCCTGCCTTCCTGTATCAGCACGCAACCCAATCCCTCTCGGGAAGCATCACAGTACACAGTATAACCCAGGCCTCCCTCAGGGATAACCAGGACGGGCGCTGAAGTCAGTCTCCTCTTCAGCTCTTGAAATGACTGCTCATAGTCGTCGGTCCACTAAAACCTAATGCCCTTGCTCGTCAGACGGGTCATCGGCGCGGCAAGGCGAGAAAATCCCTCCACAAAACGGCGGTAGTACCCTGCTAACCCCAAGAAGCTCCGTATCTCAAACACATTCTTCGGCCTCTCCCAGCTCATAACAGAGTCAATCGTAGAAGGGTCAACAGATACTCCATTCCCAGACACAAGATGGCCCAAGAACTGTACCTCCTGAAGCCAGAACTCACACTTTGAGAGCTTGACAAATAGACTCTGCTCTCTCAAGATCTGTAACACAGTCCGTAGGTGGAAGGCATGCTCATCCTCGGATGGTGAGTAAATCAAAATATCATCCACAAACACCACTACGAACTAATCTATGTACTGGCCAAAAACATGGTGCATCAAGTCCATGAATGCCGCTGGGGCATTCGTCACACCAAATGGCATCACCACGAACTCATAGTGACCATAGCGAGTGCGGAAAGCTGTCTTCGCTATGTCCTCCTTTTGCACCCTCAACTGGTGATACCCCGATCGAAGATCAATCTTCGAGAAGCATCTCGAACCTCTCAACTGATCAAATAAGTCATCGATCCTGGGTAACGGGTACTTGTTCTTAATAGTCACCCGGTTTAGCCTCCGGTAGTCCACACATAACCGCAATGTCCCGTCCTTCTTCTTCGCAAACAGTGCTGAGGCACCCCAAGGAGAAGTGCTAGGATGGATAAACCCCTTACCCTGCAGGTCAGTCAGCTGCTCCTTCAGCTCTCTCAACTCTACGGGAGCCATGCGGTAAGGTGGGATAGAAATGGGTACAGTACCAGGGATAAGCTCTATGGTAAACTCTACCTTTCGCCTCGGTGGCAAACTAGTCAAGCTGTCGGGAAAAACGTTGGGAAACTCATCTACTACCTGTGGTAACACAACCCCTGTAGCCTCACTATCCCCTGCAATCAAACTAGCCAGCATATAGCTATGGGCTCCCCAACTCCTAGAGTCGTACAAGGGTGGTACCAAGAAATCTCGACGGTCTCCCGTGAAATAAAAACAATCCCCCTCAGGGGTGCACACCGTAACTCTCCCCCTGTAACAATCGATACTAGCCCGGAAAGTAAACAGCTAATCCATACCCAAAATAACATCGAAGCCAGTCATATCAAGCACAATAAAGTCAAAATAGAGAGTACGATCGGCTATCTCAAGTGAACAACCCCTACAGATCCTGGTCAATGTCACACTACCCCCAACAGGGGTATCAACACGTAGCGGTGAATCCAACCGATCTATAGTCAACCCCAATGACATGGCAAACACAGTGGATATGAATGAATGCGATGCACCTGAGTCTATCAACACGCTAGCCCATGAACTGAACATAAGAAATGTACCTCGGACTACAGATGGCCCAGCAGTAGAAGCCTCTGGGGTGGCAACCGCATACACTCGGCCCTGTACGGTCTGACCCTGTCTGCCTCCCCCTCTCTGCCCCTGCTGTCCTCCCCCTCTCGGGGCTGGAGCTTTAACACTCAATGCTGAGGATGCTGGCTGATAGTAAGGTGCTGGGGGTCTATAGCCTGACTGTGACTAGGGTAAAGGCACCTGGGTGTGCTGGTAATAGTGGGGCCTCGGTGTGCTCTGTGAAGTCTGCCCCTGAGGGCAGTGGGCCTTGATATGGCCCGGCTGATGACAAGTATAGCACACCGGTGGGGCCCTCCCGGCCTGACTCTGAATCTGAGGTGGAAGTGGCATCTGGCTTGGTCCAGTCCCTGACCCCTGACTAGGATCTCTCTGTGGGCAATCGGCCATCTTGTGGCCAGGCTGTCCACACTGGTAACATGTAATGGTCATCTGCGGTGCCCCTCCTCGAGGAGTGACAGACATAGTAGGCTGGGGAGCTAAAAACTGAATAGGCCTCTGGGATGTCAATGGAAAAGAGGTACTGGCCCGGAACCTCTTCTGTGGCCTCCTACTAGAGTGAGCTGGAGTGGTCATGGTAGGCTGAGCGGGTGTAAGTGCCAGTGCTGTGGCTGGCTTGGCCTGAGCCCGAGACTCCTTGATCCCTCTAAGAGTGGCCAACTCTCTCTCTACCCTCGTGGCCCTGATCATCGCCTCCTCATAAGTATCAATGATGTGACCCGCCAGCTTCTCCCTAATAGAGGTCTTCAGCCCCTTAAGAAAATGGCAAACTCTCAGCTCCTCCTTTTTAGTGATGTGTGGGGCAAACCTCCCTAATGTAGTAAAACTGGACTCATACTGTGTCACTGTCATGTCCCTCTGGAGCAATGTCTCAAACTCCCTCCTAAATCCAACCCTAGCAGTCGCTGGAAAGTAGTGGTCATTGAACATGGCCACAAAAGCATCCCACCCCTCTCCAAATCTGCTAATCCTCCCTGCAGATACCTTCCACCACTGGCTCGCTAGTCCGGTAAACTGGAACGTGGCACATCGGATCCTCAAGTGTGGCTCGACAATCCCCGGCGAATCCAGGATCCTAACAATCTAGTCCAGCCACTCCTCAGCCACTAAAGGATCAGGCTGCCCTGCAAATGATGGTGGCCTCATCCGCTGAAACGCCTTCATGACGAAGGTGTCTCTAGTCTTTCCACCTGCCGCTCTGGCCTCGGCATCAGCAGCCCTGGCCTCAGCATCAGTGGTCCTGGCCTCCTGCATGGTACGGAAGCACTCCTGTATAATGGCTGCCAAATCTCTGGCGCCAATAGTCTGCTCTACCTCCTCTACAGGGGCTGGAGCAATATCCTCCTCAGCTGCACTGTGCTCAGGTGTGTCAGCTGGGGCAACAACCTCCTCAACTACATCAGGAATAGGGGCAGCAGCTCTAGATCTGCCACGACGAGGCTGGGCAGCACCTCTAGGCCTACCCCTACCCCGTTTGGGTGGTCCGGCTCTCGTAGGAGCTCGTCTAGGAGGCATATCTACAAGTCCAAGAGAAAAATTCAATATCACTTTTTCACGTTCAGATATAGGCATTTAAATGTGATCTCAATCATGTTCTTATCAATAACCTATACTTTAACGGGTGGTACATGTAGCAAGTTATGATATATACACTTAACAAGTTTCTCACACATCATACATGTCATGCCTCCAAACATAGCATCAATCAGCACGTAATTACAATAAGTCATGCATCAGGACATATGATCACATAGCACATAAGGCCCTACCGCATGCTTGCTAAAGGTTTACACTAAGTCTCATTCTTTTCTCTAGGGTCTCATGGTGTTAAACAACACCCCACAGTCTCTAGGTATTCGAACCTATGCTCTGATACCACGTTGTCACGCCCCGAATTTCTGCAAACCCAAGGCGCGACTGATGAGATAGAAAATAAAATAAATAAAGGGACAAATGCAAATAAATCCACTAAACAAGCATCCATTCCCATCAATACATAGAATAACATAAAGTACATCTCACAACTACATTGTTCATGGGTCATTCGGGCTTAAGCCCTTACATTACAAAACATAAGTCCCATGGACCAAAAATATCCCAAGTGCTTCCCTCTTTCAAGGTATCATAGAGTCTCAAGTAACTGGAGTATCCTCATCTGAAAAATGTTGCCCACGAATGGGTCAGCTCAACTGCTGGTATGATGAAGTGCTAATGCAAGAAATAAAGCTAAGGCATGGCATGTGCAAAGTGTACATTTATATCTAAATGTCATTCAAAGCATCGCAGTAATATATGAGTGGTATGCATGACGCACCTATGCACAACTCTATGCCACACCCATGTCTCGTTTACGGGTACTCCCCGATGGCAAGGAGTACCAATGCAATAGCCAATTTTGGGTTTTTCACCACAGGATCTACACCCTCATAATGCAAAGCACCACGTGCTCAACCCACGCCATGTTCTCAAGGGATTCACCATATGCCAATATGCCAATGCAATCTCAATGAAACATGGTTTCCACAATATAGCATGCTCGAGACAATAATACATAAATCACCAGCTGATTCCACATGCAAGCATATCTCATATAATCAACTTAAACACATGTCATGATTCACGTTCATCATTCACTAAATTTTCATAAAGTACAAGTAACATGTAAGCATGTGAACAACCAACTCCAAATCATCAAGTAAACACATTCCAAATAAACACATAAGTCATTCCAGTCATTCACAGAATACTCCTAACTTAACTTCATTTCTAACATTAGCAAAACACCATACCTGTCAGGTTAGTCTCAACTCTAGAAGATCGTGCACGATACGTAACTAAACTGGTCAATGAAAATGCAGGAGGTCAGATCGCCCTCTCCTGTCCTGTCAGTGTCCCTAAAAGCATAAATTACAACTCAGTCTATTGTCATTTGAATTTATGCTATTCATCAAATTTTATGTCTTTAATTCATAGGTTTCTATTCTGCTAAATTAAACTCTGCCATTGAGTCTAGGACGTCGAAGAAAATAAGTTTAGGTTTTCGTAGAACTCAATTCGGACATCTGGGTTCAAAAGGGCAAAATAGTCATTTTGCACTTTTCACGGGTCCTTACATTTTGTGACCTTTTTTCACAAATCGGACTCCACGGTTGAGTCCGGAATGCTCGAGATAATAAAGTTTCATTATTTGTTTACTTAATTCGGAGTTCGTTTGACTGTACTTCAATTCAGGGGCATTTTGGTAAATTTAAAGGTTACTACGGGTCTTTTATTTTTTGGGACCCCGTCTCGTAAAATGGACCTTACCAATGGTCTCAGAATGGTCGAGATAGTCAAAATACATTAATGACTTGTCCCATTTGGACTCCGGATTATTTCAGAATATTTAAATAATTAAATTAATTTAATTAACTAATTAATTAATATTTTATTCAGGAGGGGTCAAAACATAATTAATCAAAAGTTCTGTGGGTCAAAATCAGATTTCCTAAAGTTCTGGGGTTCAATTTGAATTTCAAAAAGTACAGGGGTTATTTTGAAATTTCTAACTTTCTTATTCTTAATCCGGATAGCCAAATAGTGGCTAATTCTGAAACAGGGATAAGATATCCCTGTTTTCAATTTAATCCCAATTTCAATCTCACAACTCCGTAGCCAAACGGCCCCTATCCCCATTTTAATTTAGAACCACAGGACGACACGTGGCCGGGGCGGATCGCCCAAGCCCGACCCGAAACCCGAACCGGACCCGGACCCGACCCGGCCGTCCCCCCTTCTTCCCCGTTTTTTCGGCGATGCACCTAGTAGGGTTCCGGCGCCTTCTCCGGCCCCGGCGACATTTTTTCCGGTGGAATTTTCATGTTTTCAAAACGTGGTTCTCTTCGGTTTTTCACGTAGATTCCGTATCCAAGGTCGGTTTTGGATCTAAGCCACTAGATCTTCACGAAATAGGGCTCAAAGGTTTCGGTCAACACTCCGGCCGACCCTATTCTTTCATTTTCTTGACTCCTCGGTCACGGTTTAACCTCCATTTTAATCCCAAATGGTTTCTGCACCTCCTAGGGTTCGTTCCCCACCATTTAAACCAAGTTTTTCACATAAAATGTCAAGACCCAACTCCCACAACCGAAACCTGCAACTCGAGTTTTCTCCCTAGTTTCTCAACCGTTTTATCTCATTCTTTTTGCATTATTTTCCCTATAATATGCTCTTTAAGATCATATACATTAAATCAATTATCATGCTTTTAAAAAAATTAAAACAGAAATGGGTTACTTACGATTTTTCTTTTGGGTTTCTCTCTCTAGCCGTGCACCTCTTCACCCTATGGTTCCAAGCCTGAATCAAGCTCCAAGACTCCTTTCCAGAACTCTCTTTCTCTCTTTCGCTTTCTGCTTTTCTTTCCTTCTCTTCTCCCAACCGAGACCAACCCATATACACTAACACATCCACTCCCACACGTCTCTCACCGCAGCCCCTTTCCTTGACTTCTCTCCCTCTGTTCAGCCACCCTGCTTTTCCCCCCAATGCAGCTTTGCATTTAATGCAAAGCTGCCCTATATACACCTATATATATATCACTCATCACACACACACTAGACACACACACACTCCACCGACACCACACACACACAGACGGTGCACTGTTTTATATATATACCTATACATATCCACATACACATGTACATACATCATTCTACACATACATATTTATAATATCCCACACATATATACATGCTACACATACATACACCATGCATCTCCATAATAATAATATACACATTTTAATTAATAATAATAATAATAATAACAACAACAATGATAATGTTAAAAACAAATAATAATAATAAATAAAAAAAAATTTTCATGTCATTACATAGAGGATTCTTCAAATGAAAATGGATTACATGAATCTTGTTCTTGAGAGGTAAATCCAGGTTGTCTAATAGACATATCTATTAAGAAGATAAAAATAAATATTTTCAGTTTGACATTCTAAAAAAAAACAAAAGTCAGAAAATGAAGACATGGAATAAATGATTATGTCTATATAATAGGCCATTTAATAATAAGCAAATGAGATAAGAGATCTTATAAACTCACCACAAATGATCAAAGAGAGAAGACCTCTTGTCTGAAATTACCTCCAAGAACTGATGTAAAGTCCAATATATTCAATCTGTTCACACAATAGATTGGATTAGGCAATATTTGGGGAAAATTGCTCAAAAAAATGATCAATAAATAGGAAAACAAAAAGAAGAAACTTAAGTGCTGCTTGAAAATTTGGCCCTGTACTATTTTGGAGTAATTTTGTTGTTGTTGTTGTTGTTGTTGTTGGGGCATTTGGATGTAAATTTGGAAGTTTATGAAGATTTGAATTTTAGACTAAATATTAAGATTTGTCTTGTTGTTTTTTGAAGTACTACAAACGAGGTTTATCAACTCTCGTCTCCTAAATGAAATTTACAAGTAGGTAGAATTGTTTGCTGTGATGATTTGATTGCTATGGTTATGAAGAGGATGAGGAGTGTACTCCAAAGAAAGTAGCTTCTCTTGTTGACTAGTTAATTAGCAAGTGAGGCAAATGCATGCATGTGTTTCTCATTTATGTTAAATGCTAGTACTATTGACTAGACTGCTAAACATTAAAACATATAATATCCTATTTTATGGGTATTTTGAAAAAAAAAGAAAAGTATATCATGATTATGATCTTAGCCATTCAATTTCAATCCTAAAAAATTATTAAAAGATCTTAATTTTTTCTTACATCTTCTTTTATTTTTTTGATGAAGAGTTAATTAAATAAAATAAGAGTTAAAAAAATTCCTTCATCTCTCTTCATCTATTCTTCTCTTATTTTTTCTTCTTCTACAAATGTTTGTCTTGTGAAACCCTCTCTTCTGGTTTAGAAGACAATATTTTGGTTCATAGTACTATGATTCCTACTTGTTTCCCAATATCTTTGATTCCCCCTAAAAATTCAATAACAGTGAACCAACAAAATTAAACTACGAAAACCCTCACAGAAAATGCAAATTGTTCATAAAAAGTCAGATAAAATATGTCAGGAATTTTTGTATTACTGAAAACAATTGCAAATCAGATACAAATGAAGTACTTAGAATATATAGGCAAAAAAAAAAACCTGATCATGATGACTTTGTGCCATAACTACAAGAACAAAAATTATTGGTTCTATGTTAACGTTGGACCTCAATATTAAAGTTAATAACTAGCTATTCTTCAATTTTTACTACAATTTCTTGCAATTAGTTAGCATTTAAACAAGTCGAGAAAGCTATAGAAATCCTTATGTTCTATGTGCTTTTTGAGACAACTGATTACGCCCAAAGAATAACGCGGTAGTTGTAGTGTAGCTTTGGGGTGTTCGATTCCACATAGAGACTAAATTAAAAGAATAATAAACAGAATTTCTAAACTATAGAAATATTAGACGGTTATCGAAAAAAAATAAAAATATAGAAAGTGATTTTGAATGCAACTAAAAATTAAACAAGCTGAATAACATATGAAAATATTCAAATTTAACGAACAATAGAGTTTCGGGAATCCCTTGCACATAACTGGTATTTTAATTATTTTTAATTCACTGATAACTCAATTGAGAAATTAAATTCCAAATATCTCAATCGGAAGATATAAAAATTATGAACCAAAATTAAACTGAAAATAACTCTTTGAAAAATCATTCAACACTTTTAAATCCCCCAAATTAATATTCACATTGAGAAAATCCAACGACGACAATATACCAAACGAGTAATGTTGCAGCAGAGAATTGAATCAATATAAATAAGTAATTATTTCAAAAATAATCAAAACATGAATCCATTCGATAGAAAAAGCATGACTGAATCTATAAACGGACTAAACCCTTTAATTATTCGGAGAATAAAATCTACAAATTAATTATGAATGATCATCAAAGAATTTAACAAGTGAAAACCACGTACAGGAATTAAAAATAAATTAAAAATAACCATCAATGGTGCAAGTTCATCCCTAACTCTACTTGAAAATTTAGTTACTCATGTATAGGACGGATAACATAAATTGCACGGAGAAAAACTGAGTCATGAAATTTTCTGTTCTGTTCTCCTTTGCGCAGCAGCCGCAGCTCTGCTCTCTCCTCTTGTCGCAGCCGTCTGCTCCTCTCTGTTTTCTGCCGCAGCTCTCCATATTATTTGCATAAAAAAAAACCCTCAAGCCCCTAGCCCACTCTTGCGCCGCATGGATCAGCCAATTGCAAACTAACGCCCCACACATTGGCAGCCCACACGAAGCCCACTGCCAAGCCAATTGCCTCTCTTTTCTTTATTTTTCATTTTGGCGTCGGGCCCCACAAGCCAAAGCAGCGCCCAGCTTCAAGATAGCCGCACAACAGGCCAGCCATTGCTTTCTGAATTCAACCCATGCGCCTCAATTGCATCCAATAGGGCCCACCACTGAATGCAAGCCAAGCCTGCCGCATCACTTGGTCTCTTTATTTTCATTGCTTTTCTTTTGGTTTCCTGATCAGCCACCAAGTTTGACTTTTCTTTATATATTTTTCTTTCTTTTTTTATTTCTCTCCTTTTGTCTTGGCTGCACTATTGCTCAGCCGTACAACCAAGCCCTCCCTTTTAATTCTTTTTATTTCTTCTTTTTCAGCCGCATATGCACACAGCCGTAATGTTCAAGCCCATTTTTCCATTAGATAACAATGGAATCTCGATTCGAGTTCTTCACGAAAGTTGTAGCCCCAGATGAGTAGATAATTTTAGGCTTAAAAACCATCTGATTTGGACTTTGGAAACTCAAGTTATGGCCTCTTCAAGTTGGCTGGACGGACATGTTCATAGCAGCTTTCCAGACCTATCTTTGAAATAATATTTGGATGCCCAAACGAACTCCGATTTTTGCAAATCAGACCTTTCTAAAAAGCCCAAGACATCCTCTAAAAATTTCATGAAGACCATTTTCTCATTCTGAAACTTTAACGTCATCCAAATCTCAATTGAAACTCAATAGTCGAATCTGCCAAAAAGTCAAAAATAGTTCCAAAAATATTAAGTGAAAAGCGCAATTGCAAACTATCTCTCGTCAACAAATAATGCAATATTTGAGATATAAAATATTATAATTTAATGCTCAAATACCTCTTATTGTAAATAGAAATTGAATAAAATAATATCAAGTATATTCCCACATTTCTATCCACTTTCTAGCATTTTAATCAAATAATGAGATATTTAGAGTGCACTTTTGCGCACTCATCAACAACTGACTGACAACAATGTGGATAAGGATCAAAGGATACTCATGAATTAACTCTTTAAGTCCTACTGGTAAACTGAGCCACTGAGAATGCAGTTAATTAACCATCCAGAAAAGGCAGTCTCAGCAAAAAATCAATGCAACTCCATTGTATGCACTTCCGGTGGTAGCCATTGGGCCAAGTCTCTACAAAAAGTCACTCATATATTTTTATACTTCAGTGTGAGATCAGCCAAATTAAGCTATGCTCATCATTTATGATCCACAACTCGCTCAACTAGAGCACTAATAAATTCAACATAATTCATTCCCATCATAATATTATAGATTCACCATCAGAAAGGTTACCCAAATGACTTTTTTTTTTATAAGTAAAATTATATTCAAAAAGAAAACCCATTTACAAAAAGGAAGCTGGCTCACAAAATTAAAATCTCAAACTGCATAAAAACTAGACAAAAGAATCTTCAGAGAGTATGAATCTAAAACACAAAAATAAAATAAAAATCTAAACAATAATTTTACCTAAAGAATCCGACTGTGGTGTGAGCGCGTATCAATTTCACTCCAGTCAGCGCTACCGTCGTCACAGAGAATCGGAGATGAATTGATGAAGAAAACAAGTAGCCCCGTCGATCGTCATAGAGAATTGGAGATGAATGGATGAAGAAAACAAGCAGCCCCCGCCGATCGTCACAAATAATCGGAGATGAAGAAAATCGACAGTGCCGTTTGCTCGGTCGATAGGACTTGAGGGTTATCACTTATCAGAGACAGAGACTGAGAGAGAATGAGAGAAACTCATAGATTGCAAGAGCCCTAACCCCTAATCGAATCGGAATCCTGTGCTGCTGTGCATTACTCCGCTCAACCGCTCAGCTGCTCTTCAGTCTTCACTTTCTAGAGCCTTCGAATGAACTCACTTAGTCATTTAAAAACCCTAAGCTATTTATACTTTAAAAAAATAAATGAGTCACGAGCCGAGCCAATATTCGAGCTTATATGAGCCTGTTCACGAGCCTAACGAGTCGAGTCTCTTTTTGGCTCGGCTCGGCTCGTTTAATAAATGAGCCCTATTTTGAGCTCGAGCTTGACTCATTTATTAATTGAACCGAGTTTGAACGAGCCATAATTGAGCTGATCTCGAGCTGTTCATGAACGGCTCTGTTCAGTTTGCACCCCTAATATTGACATTAAGTTTTCATGTATCTCATAATTGAGGACTAATTTGATTAATTGAAAACTTAATTGAGCAATTGGAATTGTAAATTGAATTGAATTGAAATTTGATCATTTAGTTGAATTTTGCATTGAATTCATAAAATTGATTATCAAATTGAACTAGTTGATCAATTAGGTATATGTTGATAGGTTTATGTCTTTGAATAATTCTTCAGCTATTACATTAGTGGATAGACTTACATTATCACGCCCCGAATTCCCAACCGAAACCCGAGGCGCGACTGAAGCTAAATAAAGGAAGAAAATAAATAGAAAGTAAGTAAATAAATAGACGAATACATAAAATAAATAAACGCAGACGAATAAATAAATAAATTACAGTTTGACTAATTTATTTAGATACAAGCCTACATACATTCCTGTTTTAAAAAAATTTCGACAGAACCTCCTTTGTTTTTCGAGCCTTTTTCCCCTGATAATCACAATACATAATATATATACAAACACATCACAATCCATCCTCACTCGATGGCTACAATTTTATCAAAGTTAAATATACATCGCCTAATTATACAATCCATCACGTCTACTCCTACACTTAAACTAAAAGATCACAAATTCCATATTTCTTACAATATACAATGCCATTTCCATTCTTTTCAGAAACACACCAATCTTTTATAATATCAAAATACGCCCCAAGGGCCAAATATTCTTCCAAATTTATTTCCTCTCCTTTCTCCAAGACTTCATCAAGTCCCGCGTACCAGAAGCCTTATCTGAAACCTGTGCCCACGAATGGGTCAGCGCCAACATGCTGGTATGGTACAATACTAATGCAAGGAACAAAATTAAGACGTGGCATGTGCAAGTGTACATGTATATCTACATGCCTCCCTAGTCATGCATACAATATAATGACAATGCACAAACTACATCTTCATAAAACCCTATATCACGTTCACAAATTCATCAACACAATGCACAGGCAATATGCGTGACACACCCATGCATCTCAATGTCACACCCATGTCTCATGATACGGTCCTTCCCCGCTGGCATGAGTACCGCCACGTATGTCTCCTTTTCGGTGCGCCCCCGATGGAATGGAGTACCAACGGCCGAATTTTGGGTTTTTCACCACAGGACCTACGCCCTCATAATGCACCAGCACCTCGTGCTGACCCACACTATGCTTTCAAGGAATCACCCTATGCCAATATGCCATGATTCCATCATGTAATATCACAATCTCAATTAAAACATTTCACCTATGCATAAAGCATGCCATTTAAACAATATTGTCCTCTTAAAAATAACGATAGCATCTGAATCATAAGACTTCATCCACAAATATACGCATCATGCACAATCAATCTCAATACTTATACAATCCACATGTCACAACATCAACAATCCTTCTAGAACAGAAATCACATATGATGACAACTCAAGAAATAAATCACAATTCTCAAATAAGCTTAAAGAACACGTAAGCACATAACAATCAACTCAAAGAGGCAATAATTCCTATGTGATCTTCTATCAACAAATAAGCACAAGAATCATTCAATCAATATGCACATTCAATCCTAATTTAATCCTATTCCTTACTTAGTAAAGTACCATACCTGACTAGGGTGTGTCTCAACCCTAGGATGCTGTGTCCACTATGCAGTCAAGTCAACAAAGATGTCCCCAAGCTTCTGTTGAATCAACATCTTTGATCAAAGGGTTTCTCTCTATTGCAGTGGCCCCTCAATAGAACTCAAATCAAACAAATCCCATCCATTAGATATTGAAGAACTTTCCCTTCCTCAAGTTGCTCCTTACCCGAGTCCCCCAATGGCAATTTACAATTACTTGCAAATTGCAGTTCAACCTATGTCTATCTTAGATATAACCGACACTGACAAATGATCAACAAACGACACATCAAACTTGTAGCTACTCAACCAGAAACTCAAAAGCCTTCAATGAAACAAAATCCAGAAGTTTATCTTCTAAATTCTCTAAAAAAACTTCAGAAATTGGCCTGCTGCTAGGACGCTATTGCTGCTTGGCTTTCAAAGCCAACTCTGTCACTGACCAACCCTTGAAGCAACATCCATCCCAAAGATCACCACTCTGAGCAGCAAATTGCTCCCAATATTCTCATCGACCTTCTTCCTCTACCTCGCTGCTTCTATCAATCTCTCAATCTCATCCTCTAATTTTTGCTATGCAAATAGTTCAAGTTATTTATGGTCTCACAAAATAGTGGAACTTCAAGTCTACATAGCCTCACAGTCAAGCCACTTGAACCCTTCTAGAGATCTGTAATCAGTCCACAAAAACTGAACACTCTGTACTCAAGACTTCCGAACTTAATTCCAACACCAAGGAACTCCCATCTCCATGAACAGCCCTAGTTCTCAACCAAAGTAGCAGAACAGAGAAACCCATCTCAGCCGCAACCTCACAACCCCGCAACCGTTTATCAAACCCCAATGACCTTCCCAACAAATTGACAAATAAAATCCCCTAACCAATCTGCCCAATAATTCCACAACCGCTGCTCCAACACGTACAATTCATAACGACAGCCCACCGCAACAACAAACAGCCCATCACGACAGTACATCTCCTTTCCTCCACCTCAACACGTAACCAACACCACTGCCAAACGATTGTTGCCCAAACCCGGAACCTCCTCCGCACCATTATACACACAGACATATACACTTATTGCCGCACACCAACACGCACACATATACACATATATATATACGTACATATACACGCAACCCTTGTACCACAACTCACACAGCCGTAGCCATACACCACAACCGTAACAACCAACCTGCTATCTCTCAATCTGACGAACCAACGAACCAATTCAACATCCATGACAGCCATCGACAAAACCGCAACAACACACACAAATAAACACATACACTGACCTGCTCAATTGCACTTCAACGAAACCATTCGACCGCAGAGATCCCAGCCTCGAGATCTAACGAAGTCGCGATCTTCCCTCCCAATAATCTCAACCACCGTCCGATCAATGACCTTCGATGTCACGCCGTCGACGATCGTCTCCTCCGCCGTTGCTAATCCCAAACCCATCTGCTGTTTCGCGTCCCTCCAATCCGCAACACACAGCCCCAATCGCAATCCAAAACCCATCGCCAAGCCGTCGCCCCCTAGCCTCGATTCCCCCTCGTGACCACCGTCGGATTCGCCCCCCTCCGTTTCTCCTTTCCCCTTTCTCTCTCTTTTTCTCTTTCTCTCTTTTCTTTTCTTCCCCTGTTTTCACGCGACCTGCACCGCCCCTGTTTCCCATTTCTCTCTCGGTTTCCTTCCTTTATTTTCTCCTTTCCACCGACTTCAACCTACATTCAAACACACACCACACATGACACGCCACACTCCCTTACCATATTACATTTTTTTATAAATATTTTTATTCCACAAAATATTATAAAATGCCAGTAAGTTTGTCATAAAGTCGGGGCTCAATTTTAATTATTTATTTACCAATATTGGGTCTCGTTCGTGTCTCACATTATATTCTTATAATTTATAATTCGTATCAATCCCATGGATTTATCCTGGTTAACCGGTTTAAATATTTTATTTTATTTTATTTATTTATTTATTTATTTATTTTCCAAATCTCTACATACATGTTAGATTAATCACGTTGAGTGATTTTGTTGCTTTGGCATTATTGTTGTAGACAAGAATTGTAATTAACAATTGCAAATTTTTAATTCTAAAACCAACTTATTCAACCCCCCTCCCTTCTAGGTTAAATTTATACCTTGGAACCTTAAGTGATATTTTAGTAGTATTCCTTGGCATCAACCGACAATGTCATCCATGCATGGATAGTATGCGTCATCAGCCCATGAGGAATTTGGCAAAACACCAGATGATGGTGTACATGCATGAGCCCTGTAGCTGCAGTATCTCCAAAAAGAAACTGAATGTCTTCCTTTCGGTGTAGGCCTTTTGTCCTAAATTTTGCAACAACTGGAAATTTCTGCATAAACAATTTTTTTAGAACTTAAAAAAAAAAAAAAAAGACAAAATAATGCTCAAATCAACTGTTGGGGTTGCTAAGAAACAAAACATGTATTTGTCTGTCCCACCACTCAGCGTCAGCTGCCACTATCTGTAGTCTAAAATCCCAACCCAATCCAGTTTCTCCACCGACCAAATTTGTCCACTGATTCTAGTCTTTTTTCAAATTATCCCAATGATTTTTTAGTTTGAGTATCATATATCCGCCCAGTTTTATCATTGAAATCTTTTACAAGGTTCTTCCATCATTCTTTATCAAAGTGAGACGTTGACATGCGCCCGAGCCGTTTTTCTCTCACACACAGATTCAGGAACTTGATCCCATATAGCCTTTTATTTTGATGTGATAATATTTCCGTCACTATTTCTTTTTGAACCGGACATCTACCAACATATTTGTGTGACAATAACAATATTTTTAATTGCACTAGTATATCTAACAAAAAAATAAAGCGTGTAATGTATAGATCTAATAAAAAAAATAATGTATCATCATTTAAATAACTACAAAAATAATACACATAATAACTTTTTTATATTATAAAAAGTAGTAGATCTAACAAAATGAAAAAAATAAAGCATGTAATGTGTAGATCTAACAAAAAAATATTGTTTCATCATTTAAATAACTAAAAATAATAATACACAAATAATAAAATATTTATTTCCAAATTAGTAGATCTAACAAATAAATAAAGCATGTAATGTAAACATCAAACAATGCATGTAATGTGTCTAACAAAATAAATAATGTATCATCATTTAAATAACTAAACAAAAAATAACACACAAATAATAAAATATTTTTTAAAACATTTTTACCTTTCGTAGACGAGTAGATTGCCACAGGTAAATAACCGATCATAGGTTATATTAGTGACGAGCCCGTAATGCAAATTCGAAAAATCACCGGAGAAAACAACAAACAAACCCACTGATGCTTTCTGTAACATCCCATCTCAACTAAGTGAAGCAATTAACAATAATGACGATTATCATAAGATGATACGCTTCTTAATCATGGGCAATTCTAATTAAGACTAGTGGTCAATAAATATGGAAGTAAAAGTATAAATGAGAACAACTAATTCTAAATTGGAGACGACCAATTTTAAGAGGGTGACTTAATGCCAAAAGGTCATAACTTGGTAGCAAGTTACGATGTAGAGACCTAGAAAATTGAGAATAAAATTTTTCATCTTTAAACAGTAGAGTGCTGTCCGTGATACCCGGAACCGGGATGGCACGTAGACTGAGAAAGACCGATTAAGTGGTGTGATGCCAGTGGTGAACCGAGCTGTCAAAGCTCTATGTCGCGATATTTTACAGGCTGAGCGATTCGAAAAGTGAATAGTTTGTTTTGAGTAGTCAGTATCGGGTGACACCCAGGCAACCCAGGGCTGAGTCCCGTGATGCGTGCACAGCGCGCATTTCTATGCAAGCATGTGTCGCATATGTGCCTAGGCCCCGAAATATCAATGTATGTACGCATGCTCGGAACCCAGTATATACGTATGTATACGAAAATATATATACATGTGCAATGTGTGTATTATATATGGATGTGTATAAAGTGTAATTTATGCATATGTATAAGGTAAGGTATAAAGTATATATATGTATATTGAAAATATAAAAGGAAAAGGAGGGAAGCATGCACTGCATACAGTGTGTGTACTGTTGTGTGTGACAGCTTGTGTGCAAGTGGGTGTGTGCCGGTTGGTGTGTGTGTGTGTGTAGTATTATATATATATATATATAAATATATATTAGGTGGAGTGTAAATGTGGGAGTGCAGAATAGAAGGAGTGTGTAAGTAAGCAAAACAGATGGGTTGAGTGTGTACAGGTCTATCGTGAAAAGAGAAATGATAGAGAGAGAAAGGGGCAGTGTGCTTGATATGTAGATGTGTATGTGTACATGGATTGGAGAGAAAATCAGAAAGAAAGAGAGAGAGGCTGAGTTAAAGGTCATGAGCATTGGGAGACGCTCAGAAGCTTGAACCAAGGGTTGGAAGCCGAGAGGAGAAGGAGACACTGTACCAGAAGAACATCAGGTGAGAAAAAAATTTAGGTTTTGTTTTAGATTTTAGAATGCATGAACTGTGTAATTAATTATGAGGTCTTGTAGAGCAAGAAATGTAGGTTAAAATGCCAAAAGAATCAAATTAAAAGACCAAGGGTTGAGGTAGAACTTGGCAGTTGCAGGTCAAGAGGATGAAAATCGGGTTTCTATATTTTATGTAGCAAACTTAGAACAAATGATGAGAAAATATTATTGTGAGGTGCAGGAACTAATTTAAGATTTAATTAGATTAAAACCGTGTAAGGAAGGGCTCGAAATTGAGGAATTTCAGTTCATCAGAACTTCAGTTTTCCTCAGTTTCGTGAGGATTTGGTGAGTTAAATTAAAAACCAATTTTTGAAATGAAATCTATGAGAGAAATGGAAGAAAACCACATTTGAAAAACATTAAAACTTAGCCGGAATTGGGTCGCCGTCGTCGGAGATGGCGACGGAACCCTAGGGGCCTTCGCCGGAATATCGAGGGGGACGATGAACAGTGTCCCCCTTTGCGACGTCGTTTGGGCTTCAATTAAATTGAAGCTACGTCGTTTGAAGCGTAGGGTTTGTTTTAAATTAAAAGGGGAATATGGAATGTTTGGTTCCTGGGTCAAAGGGGTCTAAATTGAGAGTTAAATTGATTTTGAGGATAGCCTATCCCAGTTCTATGTTTGTCCACCATTTGGTTTTGAAACCCTTTGAAAAATAAAAGGAGGCTCTGCGCCCCCTGGGAATCGATCATTGAACCGCACTGAGGGAGGGGGCTCAACCAAACCACTGGACCACTAAGGTCTTTGTGACCTAAGGGACCAATATATATATATATATATATATATATATAAATTAAATCAGAAAAATTAAAAGAAAAAAGTGCATAGCACCTGGGAGGAGATTCGAACCAAAAATATATTGGAAGGGGAGGTGACACGCTGGCCAGCGTGCCACCCATTTCGCACCCAACCATTTTTCACTATATATATATATATAATACTAAAATGAATTAATTTGATTAATTAAATTAAATTAAATTAAATATGCCTAAATAGCCCGGAGTCTAAACAAGACAAGTCATTAGTGTATTTTGACTATCTTGGACCTCCTGAGACCAATGGTGAGGTCCGTGATGTAAGACGAGGTCCCGAAAAATAAAAGACCCGTAAGGACATTAAAAATTACCAAAATGCTCCTGAGTTAAAAAGCCGTCAAATGAATTTTGATTGAAATAAAAGAATAGTGAAACTTTATTATTTCGAGCATTCCAGACTCAACCGTGGAGTCCGATTTGTGAAAAGAAGTCTCGGGATGTAAGAAATCGTAAAAGTGCAAAATGACCGTTTTGCCCTTTTTAGCTCGGATGTCCGGATTAAATTTCTAGCGAAAGTTTAAACCTATTTTCTTCAACGTTCCGGACTCAAAAGTAGAGTTTATTTTGGCAAAATAGAAACTCATAAGATAAAAACATAAAATTTGATGAATAACATAATTCAAGTAACAAATGAACTGAGTTATATTTCATGATTTTAGAAACACTGAAAGGCAAAGAGAAGGTGGTTTGACCTTCTGCATTCTTACTGTTAGTTCCGCTACGCTACGAGTACGACTTCTTGGGTTGAGACCAACCCAGCAGGTATGATATATTGTGCTAAGTAAGGAATAGAATTAAGTTTAGGAATGATTTGCATGTTGATTGAATGAATCATATATTTATTTGTTTGACTGTTAGAAAATCACATAAGGAATGTTGCTTTAAAGAGAAACCTTGAGTTGATTGTTTACAGTTACTTATGTGTTCCTTGCTGCTCCATGGAGATATGATTTATTTTATGCGTGGGCGTTGTACGTGATTTATATTTTGGGGAGTTGTTAAGATTGTGAACACATGACTTGAGTGTATATTTTCGTTGATCATGTATTGTATAAACGTTAATCAAGAATTAACACATGAATAGTTATGAAAAATTAGTGCACAAAGTGCACTTAAGCAAGACTAGTGTGACACATGAATAAAGTGCGTTTAATCAAGATTATTCCAAAAATTATAATAGACCTTGGAAATAATTAAAACATGATAAAATATACCAAGGTAAGACTAGTAATGGATAGATGAAGTATGCTAAATCAAAAAGTCTTGCGAAAATCCCAAGAGACTTTTATGGGATTTAAAATGCAAAGTTTAGGAGTTTATGAAATACACTAAATATACAACATAATGCATAAAAACAGAAAATAGAAGGAAAAAAGACCCAAAAATGCTCCCACCAAGTCTCGAACCTTGCATCTTGTGCAAACAAGTGTTAAGTTTTCAAAAAAAATACCAACTAGGCTACAACACTTTTGTGTTATATAAGTCACATGATATGTATATATCCCATAAAATACATATATGTCTGTATACAAAAAGTTGGGTGTCATCACCCTATTAGACCAACACTTCAACCAATAAAATGATATGCAATGTCAACCCTCATATATATGTATACTATGTTGCGTATATGCTTGTAAATCTCTTTGCTGAAGGCAACTGAAATGTAGAGAGAGAGGGGCAGCTAAAGAGAGAAAAAGATGAAGGAGAAGAAAAGAGGGAGAACTAGTTGCATACAACCTCTGGAAGCCTAAAAGAAGGAAGCAAGAACAGAAGAAATAAAGAAGAAAAGGGCTAGAAGAAGGGGGACCGAAAGCTAGAAAGAGAAAATGGAGAGAATTGCCAAAAAATCAAAATCTGGGCAAGGTATAGTTGTGCTATCTTTCAGTTCAATTTCTGAGGTTATTTTGAGTATATTTGTCATGGAAAGTAAGCCCAAAAGGCCAAAAACCCATGCATGCAAACAACTTTCCATTGATGAGCTTAGAAACAAGCTTCATGAAAATACTTGAATTAAACTCAAAACTACTATCATGGCTCAAAATAGCACTCAAAATGAAGCACAACACAATTTAAAACTCAAAAACTGGTTAAGAAATAGTTGAGAAAATTGGGGTTACAGTTGGCGGAGAAGAATTTGGTGCATGCGTTTGGGTTGTGTATTTTTTACTTTTAATAACACAAAAGGAGTCCTTAGGGTCCTAGAAACCCATAGGAAGAAAAACGAGCTCAAGATATAGAGTCAAACTTCACGAAATAAGAAAATAATCACTCGTCGGAAAGTCGAGCCCTTGTTGAAGCCCGACTGTAACCTTCTATTTCAAAAACTAAAACTATATAAAATCAATTTTTGAAGATAGATATGAAATCTCCATGGAAAAAAGGGTCGAACATCATCAAAGTTGTCACCGAAAAATGATCGGTGACGGTCGTCGGTGTTGGAGAAGGTGACTGGAGCCCTCACCAAAAAATCAAAAAAAATGGTCATTATATGGGTCGGGTTTGACCAAATATTTAAATGGATTTGAGTTTTATTGAAATGACATCATTTTGACCAAAAGAATAAAAAAAAATATAAATAGGGCTGACGTTAACATGATGCAATGAACCAGATAGAACTGGTTGGTTCGTAACCCGACTGGACTGGTTCACTTGGAACCTAACTAAACTGGTTGGTTTTATTTAAAAAGTTTTCAAAAATTATGAATTGACCCCTAGATTTTGCTGAAATTATGTTTTGACCCCCACATATTTCTGTTAATTATGAAGTGGCCCAGAAAATTAATTAAATATTAATATTAATTTTAAATCCTTTTAATTATAGGAGAAATTACCAAAATGCCCTTAGACCAAAAATAGTTCAAATGAAGGCCAATTAAAATGAAAGAAAAGTCTAACCCAATGTTTTTGGCTATTCCGGACTCAATGGTGGAGTTTGATTTATGAAATTAGATTCTGAAAAATATGAACGGGTAAACTGGAATAATTATAATTATGTCCTAATGATCAATTAAGTGACCAATTGAACTCCAATGATTATGAAAATATATATACTTTAGCATTTTGGGGCATTCTGGATCTAATGGCGAGATCCATTTTGTGAAATGAAGTCCCAAAAATATAGACACGTAAAATATCATAATTACCATTTTACCCTTAGTAATCCAAAAGTCAGAACATAGTCTGACTTTCTTTGACATTTTGAACTCAATGGTGGGGTCTATTTTAACAAACAAAGTACTGAAAAATGTGACACGTAAAAGTGTAAAATTATAAAAATGCCCCTAGGCTCAATATAAGCCACAATAAGCTAATTAAGATACGAAAAAACCTAAATTGATTATATTCGATATTCTGGACTTGATGGTGAAATCCTTTTGATAAAAATAAGACTCAGTAATAAACTTAAAAATGACGAATACGTCCTTAAAACTTAATGAAGTTACAAGAAGTGTATAGATGAAATTAAAAGGTCCATGTAAATTTTATAAGGACCAATTGGACTCAAAAATGAAGTTTGAATACGTAAAATAGTGTACGAAAAAATATGGGACATTAAAAGTATAAATTGCCACTATACCCTTGAAGGTCCAAATAAGCTATAAAGAATCAAGGAACCCTAAATTGAGAATTTGAGAATCTCTTAATCAATTGGACTTAGTTCAAAAGAACTTAAAACGCTGAATAAAGATGCTTGAAATTAGAATGAATACTAATTCAATATACAATGCATTTTTGATCCATGATTATAGGATCACCTAAATGATGAAAAAATGAAATAAGGCTATGGGATAGCTACTATGGTACCAGTATGAGAATGCAATGCTAATAACCCAATGTAAGTAAACCTGAACATTAATGTGTGATGTTCCTTAGCCACGTTGCAAATATGTCTTTCTCGATGCTGTTAGTTTGTATTATTTTATACACATCTATTAGTTGTTTTGATTCTACAACTTGACACTTGTAACTTTCTTGTGGATATATTGAGATTCTTATTGTCAATATCCTATTATGATTGCTTACACGTCACTATAACCCTTGATTATGGATGTTAGAAAACTATTGCAATCTCTTTTGTTGTGAACCTTGAATTCTATGTATATGTACATTCTTTGTGGAATTCATCTGATTATGAAATTATTATGAGTACCTAGGAGTTGTGTCTATCACAATACCCATCTTGATTCTTTAGATGCTGATGACCTATGGGTCAGTGCTTGGGAATGATAGCCAATACTTAGTCCTGATGAGGACATGATTGTTTGATAAGAGCTCTTGGTACCATTTAGGAAAACCTAAAGATGAGGGGTAAACCTGAATGAGTGCTATTAGAGGTAGCCGGGGCCCTATTTGTTGATAACATCTATTAGACTCAATTTGTATATGTTTGATTCCACACCATATGTTGATTTTGTAAAGATCTTAAATTTTGGAATGATTTTTTTTTTTAAATAAGTGTGTAAATATGAAAGGTGTATTATGTATCTGTAAGTATATATATATGGTGGAATATACATATATATATATATATGTATTATGCATCTGAGATATGTATGTTGTCCATGTGTATGTGTGTATATATACATATATTTAATGTATTGTATGTATGTATGTGTAGTAAATTATGTATATATGTATATGCATATACTAAGGGGGAGTGCAAAACAACTGTATGTGTGTGCTGCTGTGTGCGGCTGTGTGTGTGATGGCTGACCGGGTGTGTGTGTTGTGTGTATAATGTATATATATATATATATATATATATATTTTTTTTTAAGAAATCAAAATGCAAGTAATGCATTAAATGCAAAGCTGCATTCTGATGGGAAAGAAAAAAAGAAGAAGTCAGGGGCAGTGGGGCTGCTGCAGGGGGTTGCGTGAGGGCATGTATGTACCCTCGTGTATATGGAAAATGATGTGTGTTGGTTAGAGAGAAAAATCAGAAAAGAGAAAGGCTGAGTTGGAAAGGCCGTGAGACACAGAGAGATTCAAAGACTTGAAAGGAAAAAGGGAGAAAATCAGAGGGAGAAGGAGGAATGCAGCAAACTAGAAAATACAGAAATTATTGGTAAGTCCACTAGTTTCTGTTTCAAGATTTCAAGAGCATGAATGGAAAATATAACTGTAGGGCCTTGTGGAGCATGTAAAAAGAGTTAAGTAGCAAAAGGAATCACTTGAAATGGTCAAGAAATGAGGGAGAAAGCCTTAGTTGCAGGTCATGGTGTCAAACTCTTAAAGTGTTATTTTATATTTAAAACTTGCTTTAAATAATATAAGAATGTTCAAAATAATTGTTTATCTAGGTCAGAGATGAAATTAAGTGAAAATAGAGAATAAAATTCATGAAATAAACAGAATTTTAGCTCAGTCGGGAAAAAAAAAACTGCATGCATGGCCGAAAATTTAGTGGGTGTCTCGGAGGTGGAGAGGTTTGAAGTTTAAAACAGTCCCAATGAAGTCCTCGAGGTTTCTAGGAGAGATTTTATATAAAAATAGTGAAAATTTGACGTGAAAACGGGAAGAAAAATGGAGGAATAGCCTGCAGTCTCCAGCGACGTGGCCAGAGAAGACGCAAGCATGTTGGCCGAAAAATCGTGGGTGAAGGCTGCTGAGGTTTGGGTTGTTGGTTAGGGGCCTTTCTTTAAACTGCTGGGTTTCTATATGGTGGGTTATTTGGGGTTAGGTCAGGGGGAAATTGGGCCTCAAGGGTTGGGCCCGACGATTCAAAAAAAAAGGGGAGGTTTAAAAAGAAAAATAAAAAGGAAAAAGGGGTGGGGGAAATGCTGCGCAGGGGATTCGAAACAGGGACCGAACGGATAGAAGTGCACATGTGAACCAAGGGGATGGGACAGTCCCGTGTTAACAAACCGCACCAAATATATATATATATATATTATACTTAATAATTTAATTTAATTTAATTATTTTAATTAAATTAAATATCTCGAAATAGCCCGGAGTCCAATTGAGACAAGTCATTAGTCTATTTTGACTATCTCGACCATTCTGAATCCAACGGTGAGGTCTGTGACATGAGGCGAGGTCCCAAAAAATAAAAGACCCGTAGGAACATAAAAAATTACCAAAATGCCCTTGAGTTAAAAAGCAGTCAAACGAACTCCGATTAAAGTAAACGAATAGTGGATTTTTATTATTTCGAGCACCCCAGACTCAATCGTGGGATCCGAATTGTGAAAAGAGATCTTGGGAAGTAAGAACCTGTAAAACGTGCAAAATGACTGTTTTGCCCTTTTTAGCCCGGATGTCTAAATTGAATTCCGCGAAAGCCTAAACCGACTTTCTTTGATGTTCCAAACTCAATGGTAGAGTTTATTCTAGTAAAATAGAAACTCATGAAATAAAGACATAAAATCTGATGAATAACATAATTCAAGTAGCAAATGGACTGAGTTACATTTTATGATTTTAGGGACACCGAAAGGCAAGGAAAAAGTGGTCTGACCTTCTACATTATCACTGTTAGTTCAGCTACACTACGAGCACGACTTATTAGGATTGAGACCAACCCATCAGGTATGATATTTTGCTAAGTAAGGAATAGGATTAAGTTAGGATTGATTTTCATATTGATCTCATGATTTGTGTATTCATCCGATTGTTTATGTACTTATGTGTTTCTTGTTATTTCCTTGGAAGTTTGGTTGAGTGATAAATGTGGATCATGATTACATGTATATTCCATGTGTTGGCATAATTTGTGATTGATATTCTCTAAGGATTGTTCATATTGAGAATATGTAACTTGAACACGTGTTAAATGGAATATATATGGCATATACCCAAGAGGAATGAATTGTGTGATTTAAATGTTATTTTTAAAGCATGCTTCATGTATGGATGAAAGGCTTCGATGAGATTGCATTGTTGCATGGTGAAATCAAAGCATCTTGGCATAGTGTGATTCCTTGGAAGCATGGTGTGAGTTGAGCACTTGGTGCTATGCATATGTGGGTACTCATGCCGTCGGGGAATGTCTTTAAAGTGAGTCATATGTGGGTACTCATGCCGTCGGGGAAGGTGCATAAAGTGAGTCATACGTGGTTACTCAGGCCGTTGGGGAAGGTCCGTAAAGTGAGACATTCGTGGGTACTCATGCTGTCGGGGAAGGTCTGTAAAGTGAGTCATGGGTGTGGCATAGGTGTTTGCATGGGTGTGTTATGCATATTATTCATGTATTGTATTGATGATATTGAATGACAGGTTGATATAAATGTACATTTGCACTTGCCACATCTTGATTTTATTCCTTACATTAGCATTATATTATACCAGCAGTTGAGCTAACCCATTTGTGGGACAACATATTACAGATGACGCTCCCAGCACTTGAGACTTGAGGAAGTCTTGCAGAGTGGAGGAGACATGAACTTAGAAGGATGATTGGCCCTTGGGGGCATATTTTGTGATGTAAGGGCTTAAGCCTGAATGATGTGAACGATATGGTTATTTGGATTTACTTTACTTGTTCATATGTTGATGAAGAAGGAATGCGTGTTTAATTAAATCTATTTAAGTTGTCAATTATTCCTTTTTTGTTTATTTCACTCACTTCCCAGGTTTGTGAAAATTCAGGGCGTGACAACGTGGTATCAGAGCCTAGGTTCGAACACCTAGGGACAGTAGGAGAAGTTTAGACCTTAAGTTATTTGAGGCTAGTTTGGGTGGTGTGTTTTATGTGCATGTGTTGCATTGGTATACACATGTATACTCTATACTGGATTTCCCGATTAACTGAGAGTATGTGATGGTTTGATATAATAGTTGACTAAGATTAGTAACTCATGTCTATGTGATAGACCGTATGTCTAGTTGTTTGAGGTATGGGTTGTGCACTTAGTTATCTATACGGTAGGTGGTATGCCTAGTTATTTATGAGATAGACTGGGGACCTAGTTATCTACCTGTTCGGTTGTGTTCTTGTATATATATATATATGTATATATATGCTAGGTTAGTACCCGATATTCATGGATTATAGTACTATGACTATGATATTTATACAAACTAGATTGGTTTTAAGTCTTGCGTTATAGTTGATGGATGGCGCCCCATCAGCCAGTAACAAAGGGAGTTGTGATCCATGAAGGGTTATCACCTAGCTATAAATGTAAGAAATGATGAGAAAATTATGAAAACCTAAAGTGAACAACTGCCAGTGAGGTAGTAAACCGTGAATTAAAAGACACATAAGATCTTAGAATGCTAAAATAAGAATTTAGACTTGTGGAGATTTTTGTGTATGGACTGGCTAGTGGATATGGAGATATCATTGTGTAAAACCCTTTTTGTGGAGAGATGTATTATTTTGGATAGCATTCACTTAGGGTTGAGTATTGGTAGCCTAGTTAAACACTAGCATGACTAGAGTGTACGTATAATGTATTGTTTAAACGAATCCCTTCCTTGCAAAAGGCTGTGTTAGAACTCAGTGTAAATTGTTTAGCGTAACCAATGGGTTGGGATGGTTGATGTTAGTTATGTAAGTGTTGATTAGGAAAATGTCATAATATGTTATGTTTGTTACTTGTGAAGTGTGAGTTGTTGACAAGTACATGCTTAGTATTTGTTTAAATACCTATGTCTAATGTGAAAGGAGGTGTTAATATTTTTTTTTCTTTCTTGGACTTGTAGACTCATACCACCAAGGAGAGCTCCTGTGAGAGTCGGACCACCTAGGCGGGGTAGTCTTAGGACTGCTGTCCCACCCCGGCGTGGCAGACCTAGAGCTGCTGCACCTTCTCATGGCATGGCAGAGGAGACTGTTGCTCCCACTGATGTACCTACCAATAGTACAGCTGAGGAGGTTGTTGCTCTTGTCCCCGCTCTTGCACCTGCTCTAGCCTCAGCCCCAGCCCTAGCCCAAGTAGAGGGGGTGGGGCAGACTATTGGTGCCAGAGACATGGTGACCATTTTACTGAAGTGCCTCTATGCTATCCAGGAGGTGAGGCCCACAGGTGGAGAGACGCGGGATACCTTCGTGATGAAGGTGTTCCAAAGGATAAGGCCTCCCATATTTGCCAAACAGCCTGATCTATTGGTTGCTGAGGAGTGGCTGAGACAGATCACTAGGATTCTAGATTTAAAGGGGATAGTTGAGCCACATCTACGGATCAGGTATGCTACTTTCCAGTTTATAGACTTGGCCAGCCAGTGGTGGGAATTGGCTGTTGACAGGATTGACAGATTTGGCGAGGGATGGTGTCACAACCCGAAACCCACCCTATGCGGATCTCGTGTCGCGGGGCCGACCCTAAGGCCGTCCTTACTTTTTTCATTCCTGTATCATAGTACTAATATGCAAGTACTAAAATCTTAAAACAATAACAGCGGAAGTCTTAGCAATGACAGTGATCAGCGGAAGTCTTTTCAGTACACAATGTCAGTGGAAGTCTATTCAATACATTATATGGTTTTACAATAACAAAAATAAGAACCAGACATAACCAGCACCCGTGGGTGGTGAATACATGGGAGAACTAAAACATAGACTGGTATAGTTCCTCAAAATGTCCTCTTACGCTCTCAGACTCATACTGGGGTTTTGCAGCGTCATTACCTGAAATGGGGGTAAGTAGGGTGGAATGAGCTACGAGAGCTCAGCAAGTTAAAACAGATCTCTGACACTAGGTATCGGTGAAATATGAATCCATGAATAAGATTATGATAGCCAATCATAAGAAAAGAGATGCTGTGATAGCCAATGAGAACAGTTGCCATGATGGCCAATGAACAATGGGGTCACAATGTACAATCAGGAGTAATGGATACAATGAACTCTTAATAACAATATATCAACATGAATGTATTGCCAGAATAAACCGATCATAATCAAAACAATGAAGAATATTCTCTCAATGTAAGATAAGTCATAAGGAATAGTGTCATTCAACAATCGCAGTCATATCAATCAAATAAGAGATGCTTTTATTATGTGTCAAGGCTTGGCACACCCTCGGTCTTTTGGGGCCCAGCATACCCCCAGTGAGTTCCAGTGTATTGCCATATGTCCGTTCATGGACTCGAC
The DNA here is from genome assembly GCA_008638375.1 of Nyssa sinensis. Classification (NCBI taxonomy): domain Eukaryota; kingdom Viridiplantae; phylum Streptophyta; class Magnoliopsida; order Cornales; family Nyssaceae; genus Nyssa; species Nyssa sinensis. Next base: position 18,991,448 of record CM018048.1, on the reverse strand, counting down.
CCGTAGGTCTCCAATGTATTAGAAAGCATCAGATGGATATTGTGACTGAGCACAAATCTGGTATACATAAACATTTCATGATCATAAGTGATTCCATAAGATTATAAAAATCGAATATCATCTATACAGTGAAAGCATAACAGTAGGCCTTTCAAAGCATGGTTCAACAGTGATAACAATGATATAACAATCAAACAATGTCCACAAGATAGAACAATATCACATTGTGGAGAACAATAACATTAGGTACGTTCAAGAGTACAAGTCTGGTAGTAAGAGAATGAACTTGGCTTAGAAACACCACATGGAAGAGAAAGGGAATTTACTTACCTCTAAATGCAGTCCTATATCAGAAATCCGTGAGTTTGACTTTTCCTTTCGAGTTCCTTATATATCAGTAAATACGTTTTAGAATTAATGCTATTCATCAAATTTTATGCCTTGTTATCTTAAGTATCTCTAACACTAATCTAAACTTTACCATTGAGTCCGGAACGCCGAAGAAAGTTGGTTTAGGCTTTCGCAGAATTTCGTTTGGACATTTGTACTAAAAAGGGCAAAATGGTCATTTTGCACTTTTATGGTTTCCTTACTTCTCGAGACCTTTTTTTGCAAATCGGACTCCACGGTTGAGTTCGGAATGCTCGAAATAATAAAAATTCACTATTCACTTACCTCGTTTGGACTTCGTTTGACCCATTTTTGAGTTAGGGGTATTTTTGAAATAAAAGTAATATTTTATAAATTTTTTTGTTTGGGCCACAGTGCAATTTTCTAAACTTCCTGGGGTTCAATTATAATTTCCAACAGTTCCGATCTGAACCAGTGGGTTTACTGCTTAAACCCTAGAACTGGTTCAATTTCCCACTGAACCGACCGGTTTCCTCTATTCTAAAAATCAGGAATTCAATAACCCAATTTTCTTATCCCATCCATGGATTGGATAAATCCTTAACCTAATTCCAATTTATTATCCCTGTTACCAAACAACCAAAAATCCATTTAAAAACTAAATACAAAACGACATAGTTTCACTGCCCCATTTGTTTCCGGTCGGGTCCCGATCCGACCCAAACTCGGTTCCGTCTTAACCCGATATGCCCCCCGATATTCTGGTCATCTTCCCCGATTGCTTTTCCGGCCACATTCGCCGGAACAGTAAACCCTAGCCACTGTTTTTACTATTTCTACGCCCATTCTTTCTAATTTTTGGATCTTTTCCTGCCAATTTAATCCCACGGTCTTAAGCTTTTATTTAGGCAGTTTTAATCCTAAGGAACTATGGTTTCCATCACCTTGATTTTCCCAGTTTCTGGTGTAGCACCGGTGAAGATTACTTGACTGTAACATGGTTATTTTTGGGTCATTTTTCTTACTTTTTGTTGCGTTAGATTCCTGTTTGGATTTCTTACTCATTTACAAGTTCAAACTTAAGTTTCATGCATTAGATCCCATAAGATCCGAATTATCCTTAAACCTGTAACTCAATATTTCTATTTAGTTTCTCAACCATTTTAAGTGATTCTTTTTGCATTGAGTTTCAATTTTCATACCCTTCAAGATCCTACCAATAAAACTCAGCTTTATGCTTTAAATCATAAAAACTAGAACAGACCCACTTATTGTATTTTTCTCTGAGTTTCTTCTTCCTGTTGTAGTATCCTTTTCTATTCCACCTCTGTATCCAACACTTCAGTCTGCCCTCAATTTTCCATTCCCTTTGTTTCCTTTCTATTTCTCTCAACTCACACATGTACACACACACACACACACACACACACATATATATATATATATATATATACATATACAGCAACCCATCGCTTCTTTCTCTCTTCTCTCTCTCTTTACTTGCAGTTATCCTTGACTGCATTCTCACCGTCCATTCAATCCTCACTATCCACTCAAATCCTACGCCATACATGTATACATATATTGGTAGTCTCACTTGCCTTCCTCTCAGCCGCACAGCACATACCATGACACACTCACACACATACTGGTCACTGTGCACATGTAGCCCCCTTTCCCCTTTACCTTTCCTTGATATTTTACTTACATATACATGTATATATATACATATATAAATATATATATACTATACATCATGCCTCATGTATTCATACATATATACACATAGACAATACATATCTTTATACATGAACATATATCCATACATGTGCATATAAATTCATTTATAATGGCGCATGTAATAACCTGAAATTTTTTTTTTTATATATAAAAATTTTCAATTATTATTATTATTATTATTATTATCATTACTATGTATGTGATGTGTGTATATTTGTGTGTGTGCTTGAATTGTTAAGTGTGTGTGTGTGTATATATATATATATATATATATATATAAATATATGAATCTGATTATGTGTGTGTACTGTACACGGTTGAGTGTGTGTGTGGGTTGAGTGTAGGCCACTCAAGGTGGCATGGTGAGGGAGTGGTGTGTGTAAGAAAGTTGGTAGGTTAGGTGTGTGTGTGTGTAAGTGTAATCAGTGTGTGTGAGTGTGGTTTGTATGTATGTATGCATGGAGGGAGTTGAGAGATGCAGACCAACCGTGGGATTTAGAGAGAGAGAGAGAGAGATATAGAGAGAGAAAGAGTAGAGAGAGAGTGTGTGTGATATATGTACATACATATGGATTCACTGAGTTAGGAATATAATTAGAAAAATAGAGAGAAAGAGAGGAAGCTACGTGGGAAGGCTGAGAGTCCAAGGAGCTAAGACAGAGAGGAGAAGAAGGCCTGCAATAGGAGAAAGAAACCTAGAAAAAGGTATCCCAGTTCAATTCTGTTTTAAAATTTTTAAAGCATGATAGTTGGCATGAATTAGGAGGACCTATAGAGCATGAAATGTAGATCAAAATGCAAAAAGAATTGGTCCAAATGGTTCCAAAACGAGGGAGAAAAAGGAAGTTGCAGGTGGGAGAAATAGAATCGGGTTCCATAATTTTATGTATCAAACTTAGTTTAAATGATGGGAAACTAATCCCCTTGAGTGCAGAAAAACAATGGAAAGAGATTAGGCTCAAAACAGTAGGAGAATAACCAAGAAACTGAAAAGACGCAGTTGGCCGGAGCTACGGTTCTTGGCCATTTTGAGGGGATCTAATGGATGAAAGGGAAAACCGAGGATAGAAATGGAATTTAGGGGAAAAATGGGAGAGAACTGTATTTTTAAAACTTGAAAAATCCACCAGAAAACAGTCGCTGGCGTCGAAGAAGGCGCCGGAACCCTACTGGAGACTCGTCGGAAAGTCGGAGAAGACGACACTGTTCCGGGTCGGGTTCGGGTCCGATTCGGGTTCGGGTCGGGTCAAGGCTGACCCACCCCTACCACGTGTTAGCCTATTGTTTTAAATTAAATGGGGATGGGGGTTGTTTGGCTACGAGTTTGTGAAATTAAAATTGAAATTAAATTGGAAAACAGGGATATCCTATCCCTGTTTTGGATTAGCCACTGTTTGGCTATCCGAATTAGGAATAAGAGGTTTTGAAAATTACAAATTTACCCCTGTACTTTTTGGAAATTAAGTTTGACCCTAGAACTTTCGAAAATTACACTTTGACCCTCTAAACTTTGGAGAAATTATGATCTGACCCCACTAGAATAAAATATTAATTAAATTAATTAAATTATTTAAATGTCACAAAATAGTCCGGAGTCCAAATGAGGCAAGTTATTAGTGTATTTTGACTATCTCGATCATTCTGAGACCGACAGTGAGGTCCATTTTATGAGACGGGGTTCCTAAAAAATAAAAGACCCGTAATAACATTTAATATTACCAAAATACCCCTGAAGTGAAACACAGTCAAACGAACTCCGAATTAAGTAAACAAATAGTGAAACTTTATTATTTCGAGCATCCCGGACTCAATCGTGGAGTCCGATTTATGAAAAGAGGTCTCGGGATGTAAGGACCCGTAAAAAGTGCAAAATGACTGTTTTACCCTTTTTAGCTCGGATGCCTGAATTGAATTCCACGAAAGCCTAAACTTATTTTATTCGAAGTTCCAGACTCAATAGTAGGGTTTAATTTAGCAAAATAGAAACTTATAAAATAAAGAAATAAAATTTGATGAATAGCATAATTCAAGTAACAAATGGACTGAGTCACATGTTATGATTTTAGGGACACGGAAAGGCAAGGAGAAGGTGGTCTGACCTTCTGTATTCTTACTGTGGTTCTGCTATACTACGAGTATACTTTCCTTAGTTGAGATTGACCCATCAGGTACGATATATTGTGCTAAGTAAGAAATAGAATTAAGTTTAGGAATAACTACCATGTTAACTTGATGATTCACATGATTGTTTGATTGTTCACATGCTTATGTGCTTCATGTTATTTTTTTAGAAGTGTGGTGATAATGTGGATCATGACTATGTGTATATCGCATATGTTAGTATAATGTGTGGATTATGTTCTTTGAGAATTGTTGAGATCATGAAATGTGTGATTTAAAGCATGCTTCATGTGTGGATGAGATGCATTATTGAGATTGCACTGAGGCACGATAGAATCAGAGCATATTGGCATGGTGTGATTCCTTGGACATGGTGTGAGTTGAGCACGTGGTGCTGTGCATTATGAGGGTGCAGATCTTGTGGTGAAAAACCCAAAATCGGCCATTAGGTACTCGCATGCCTGACGGGTTCCGGACCGTGAAGCGAGACATACATGGTACTTGCAGGCCATCGGGGAAGGTCCATAAAGCGAGACATGGGTGGGCATAGAGTTGTATGGGTGTGTCACGCATATTTTCATTACATTGAATTAATGAATTCATGAATGTGTGATGAATCTTGTTAATGCATTGTATGGATGAATTGGATGACATGTAAGTTATAATTGTGCATGTAGATATAACTGTACACTTTCACATGCCACACCTTAGGTTATGTTAATGAGTTGGATGGCATGTAGATTATTGCTACTACATTGTATGGATGATATTGAATGACATGTAGAAATAACTGTACACTTGCACATGCCACGCCCTTAATTTTGTTTCTTGCATTAGCATTATATTGTACCAGTAGTTGAGCTGACCCATCCGTGGGACAAACATTTCAGATGACATTCCAGCTGTACAAGACTTAGAGATGCTTTGATTGAGGATTATATTTGGCCCGTGGGGCGTATTTAATATTGTACAAGGGTATAAACCCTAGACTATTTCCTGTCATAATATGTTGTGAACTAATGGACAAGACTTTATGTATTGTATCAGAATGGTGGATTGAATTAGTGTAGAGCTATATTTGATTGTCCTTTATTTCTTTATTATTTTATTTCCCTTTTGTCTCGTCAGTCGCGCCTCGGGTTCGCTAGAATTCGAGGCATGACAGCGCATGCATACACTGATTTTAGACGTACTACGTGTCTGAGAAATATGTTCATGCATGGAAATGCGTGCATGCACGCATTATGATGTTGGGTCTTAAGGTGCTCGGGTGTTGCCCGGAACTAGGTATACTAAGCAAACCATTCACGTCCCTCAATCGTTTGGTTCCATGAAATACCATGATATAGAGCTCAAACAACTCACATTACACTATTCAGTCGATTGACCTCAATAAACGTGTCGTATCCCGGGTCGGGATATCATAGATGGGACGCTTTTGTGGCCATGTTCAATGACCACTATTTCCTAGAGACTGCCAGGGTTGGATTTATGGAGGAGTTTAGGACACTTCTCCAAATGGACATGATAGTGACCCAGTACGAGTCCCGTTTTACCGCATTGGGGAGATTTGCCCCACATATCGTTAGAGAGGAGCGACTGAGGGTTTTTCATTTTCTCAAGGGACTGAAGACCTCTATCAAAGAAAAACTAGCGGGCCACATTATAGAGACCTATGAGGAGGCAGTGATCAGGGCCACCAGAGTTGAGAGAAAGTTGGCTGATCTTAGAGGGATTAGAGAGTTTTAGACCCAGAGCAGGACACCCCTAGCACAAACCCCTATGCCTACATTGACTTATACTGAGGAGGGACCATCGAAGAGGTCTCGAGCCAGTGCCTCTTCTGCCCAGATACCACCAGGACTCACTCAGTTTTCAGCCCCCTTGGCTGTTATGCTTGTTTCTTCCCAAGGGGGAGTGTCACGGGGACCTCCAACTTGTTTCAGATATGGACAGATGGGCCATAAGAAGGCCAGTTGCCCCCAGAGGGACCCCAGTTTACGACAGGGGCCCGGATCTAGCTAGGGATCACTTCCATCACCAGTGCAGAGTCAGGGGTGGAGAGCCCCTCCCCTTTGTTATACATGCCATCAAATAGGCCATGTTAGGGCCAACTGTCTTCAGGGACAGACTTCTCAAAGTTCACAGGGGTCACATTACTATCAGCGTACTCACGTGCCTCTGTCACAGCCACAGTTAGGCGATGGACCTCCGACGCCATATATCCGGCCTGTACCCCGCACAGAGTGTTAGAGCTCCTGGACTGAGAGATGGAGGTAGGTAGGGCCAGACTACCTAGGGTCGTGTTTATATAGTAGCTGTACCTGAGACATCTACTTCCGAGCCTCCCACGGTTTGAGGTACATTCTTTGTTTTTAGTTCATGGATTAGTATACTGATAGATTTTAGTGCACATAATGAGTTCATATCTACCCTGCTTACCGTGACATTTAGATTACATGCCTACATTTGTGTAATAGGCCGAGTGAAATTAAGAGGTAGACTATGTACTAGTTGCCTATGAGACAAGCTATAAGCCTGATGTCGATAGAGTTAAATGTATGCCTAGTTACTTATGTAGCAGGTTATATGCTTATTTATGTATATGAATACTTTTAGGATAGGTCTTATACTTGGGTACTAATGTGGTAGGTTATGTGTTGGCCATTGAATGTTGTTTGTTTATTCTATGTGAGCATGCTAGTTTAGTGTCTGTTATCGTGTTGTAATTATGATTTCATAGGCAGACTGATTGTTGTTGATACATGTACCAGAATATGTTTGAATGTGTTCATATAATTGTGTGTAACGATTGATGGGTATGCGTGATTTAAAGTGGTGAAGAGTTTCACTAAGGACCCAAATTGTCATAAGACTTTAGTTAATATATTGACTAGAACGATGATGAGTTAAAATAATCTTAGAGGAATTTTAGGTTATTGAATTACATTGTAGCGCAGGTGATGTATTGATGACATTGTAATGGATTATTAAAAAAATTACATGGCTTGATTTGAGGTTAGAAGGATGATCATCACATGTGTGAGAGGCTTAGAAGTATCATCGTGAGCATTAAGTATTTTATTGTGTTGGATTATTAAGGTGGGTCATGATGTTTGAGTGGAATTGAAAGACTGGCATAGATGAGCCAACATGTTCGAGGATTTCATTATGTGTTGTGCCATGTGGAGTGGGCCGTTACAGATGGGATCAGAACCAGACCCTAGCAGGGAGTGTGGAGATGTCTGCACACCGCTGCATGCTCGCCCAAGTGGACGAGGCTCCTTTGGGGGGAGAGAGTAATGGGAGAGGGAGAGGTGGATGACCCATGGGTAAGGCTGCACGTCTCCATGTCACAATAACATTTTGAATTGATCTTTCTAAATTTTGTCGAAGATGTACATTTTTAAATTTCGGGACGAAATTTCTTTACGGGGGGAAGGATGTAAAGATCCGAAATTTTGGAATGATTTTTTTTTTTAAATAAGTGTGTAAATATGAAATGTGTATTATGTATGTGTAAGTATATATATATATGGTGGAATATACATATACATATATATATATGTATTATGCAAGTGTGATATGTATTTTGTCTATGTGTATGTGTGTATATATACATATACATATATATATATATTTAATGTATTGTATGTATGTATGTGTAGTAAATTATGTATATATGTATATGCATATACTAAGGGGGAGTGCAAAACAGCTGTGTGTGTGTGCTGTTGTGTGTGGCGGTGTGTGTGTGTGATGGCTGACTGGGTGTGTGTGTTGTGTGTATATATATATATATATATATATATATATATATATATTTTGAAGAAATCAAAATGCAAGCAATGCATTAAATGCAAAGCTGCATTCTGATGGGAAAGAAAAGAAGAAGAAGTCAGGGGCACTGGGGCTGCTGCAGGGGGTTGCGTGAGGGCATGTATATACCCTCGTGTCTATGAAAAATGGTGTGTGTTGGTTAGAGAAAAAAATCAGAAAAGAGAGAGGCTGAGTTGGAAAGGTCGTGAGACACAGAGAGATTCAAAGACTTGAAGGAAAAAGGGAGAAAATCAGAGGGAGAAGGAGGGGCGCAACAAACCAGAAAACACAGAAATTATTGGTAAGTCCATTGGTTTCTGTTTGAAGATTTCAAGAGCATGAATGGCAAATATAACTGTAGGGCCTTGTGGAGCATGTAAAAAGAGTTAAGTAGAAAAATGAATCACTTGAAATGGTCAAGTAATGAGGGAGAAAGCCTTAGTTGCAGGTCATGGTGTCAAACTCTTAAAGTGTTATTTTATGTTTAAAACTTGCTTTAAATAATGTAAGAATGTTCAAAATCATTGTTTGTTTAGGTCAGAGATGAAATCAAGTGAAAACAAAGAATAAAATTCATGAAATAAACAGAATTTTAGCTCGTCGAAAAAAAAAACTGCATGCATGGCCGAAAATTTAGTGGGTGTCTCGGAGGTGGAGAGGTTTGAAGTTTAAAATAGTCCCAGTGAAGTCCTCAAGGTTTCTAGGAGAGATTTTATATAAAAATAATGAAAATCCGACGTGAAAATGGGAAGAAAAATGGGGGAATAGCCTGTAGTCTCCGGCGACATGGCCGGAGAAGATGCAGGCATGTTGGCCAAAAAATCGTGGGGGTGAAGGGTGCTGAGGTTTGGGCTGTTTGTTTGGGCCTTTCTTTAAACTGCTGGGTTTCTATATGGTGGGCTGTTTGGGGTTAGGTCAGGGGGAAATTGGGGCTCAAGGGTTGGCCCGACAGTTCAAAAAAAAGGGGAGGTTTAAAAAGAAAAATAAAAAGGAAAAAGGGGTTGGGGGAAATGCTACGCAGGGGATTCGAAACAGGGACCAAACGGATAGAAGGGCACGTGTGAACTAAAGGGATGGGACAATCCCGTGTTAACAAACCGCACCAAATATATATATATATATATTATACTTAATAATTTAATTTAATTAAATTGTTTTAATTAAATTAAATATCCCGAAATAGCCCGGAGTCCAATTGAGACAAATCATTAGTGTATTTTGACTATCTCAATCATTCTGAATCCAACGGTGAGGTCCGTGACACGAGGCGAGGTCCAAAAAATAAAAGACCTGTAGGAACATTAAAAATTACAAAAATGCCCTTGAGTTAAAAAGTAGTCAAACGAACTCCGATTAAAGTAAACGAATAGTGGATTTTTATTATTTCGAGCACCCCCGACTCAACCGTGGGGGTCAGACTTGCAAAAAGAGATCTCATGAAGTAAGAACTTGTAAAAAGTGTAAAATGACTATTTTGCCCTTTTTAGCCCGAATGTCCAAATTGAATTCCGCGAAAGCCTAAACCAACTTTCTTCGATGTTCCGGACTCAATGGTAGAGTTTATTCTAGTAAAATAGAAACTCATGAAATAAAGACATAAAATTTGACGAATAGCATAATTCAAGTAGTAAATGGACTGAGTTACATTTTATGATTTTAGGGACACCGAAAGGCAAGGAAAAGGTGGTCTGACCTTCTACATTATCACTGTTAGTTCAGCTACATTGTGAGCACGACTTCTTAGGGTTGAGACCAACCCATCAAGTATGATATTTTGCTAAGTAAGGAATAGGATTAAGTTAGGATTGATTTTCATATTGATATCATGATTCATGTATTCATCCAATTGTTTATGTACTTATGTGTTTCTTGTTATTTCCTTGGAAGTTTGGTTGAGTGATAAATGTGGATCATGATTACATGTATATTCCATGTGTTGGCATAGTGTGTGATTGATATTCTTTGAGGATTGTTCAAATTGAGAATATGTAACTTGAACATGTGTTAAATGGAATATGTATGGCATATACACAAGAGGAATGAATTTTGTGATTTAAATGTTATTGTTTAAAGCATGCTTCATGTATGGATGAAAGGCTTCGATGAGATTGCATTGTTGTATGGTGAAATCAAAGCATTTTGGCATAGTGTGATTCCTTGGAAGCACTTGGTGCTGTGCATATATAGGTACTCATGCCGTCGGTGAAGGTCTGTAAAGTGAGTCATATGTGGGTACTCATACCGCCAGGGAAGGTCCGTAAAGTGAGTCATACGTGGTTACTCAGGCTGTCGGGGACGGTCCGTAAAGTGAGACATACGTAGGTACTTATGCCGTCAAGGAAGGTCCGTAAAGTGAGTCATGGGTGTGGCATAGATGTTTGCATGGGTGTGTCACGCATATTATTCATGTACTGTATTGATGATATTGAATGACATGTAGATATAAATGTACACTTGCACATGCCATGCCTTGATTTTGTTCCTTGCATTAGCATTATATTATACCATGAGTTGAGCTGGCCCATTCATGGGACAACATATTACAGATGATGCTCCTGGCACTTGAAACTTTAGGAAGTCTTGCAGAGTGGTGGAGACATGAACTTAGAAGGATGATTGGCCCTTGAGGGCATATTTTGTGATGTAAGGGCTTAAGCCCGAATGATATGAACGATATGGTTATTTGGATGTACTTTACTTGTTCATATGTTGATGAAGAAGGAATGCGTGTTTAATTAAATCTATTTAAGTTGTCAATTATTCCCTTTTTGTTTATTTCACTCCCTAGGTTTGTGGAAATTCGGGGCGTGAGAGATTTGATAATGTTATCCTTGAATGATAAATATGTCTTTGAGGCCTATCCTTGTATTCGATTTGAATCTCTTGGATTTGGGTAGCTAAAAATCATATGTTGATTAATTGTGCTTGTTGACTTGCTCAGTCATTGATATTGTAATCGTAAACTCTTTGTGAACTATGTTCTTTTGGGCTTGATGGCCAATCCCTTTGAACTTGAAATCTTCTGATTGTTCTCTTGTTATACACCCTTGTGTAACCCATGGCAGAGTGAAGGATTTATTTACTGAGCTAAGTTAGCTCACCCTAGAATTATAACAATTTTTCAAGTAACACAATATGCAAGGAAAGACAATGATGGCAACTAATGGAGCTAGTGATGTAGTTGTGGGTAATGTTGATGATGTATAGCTCCGAGCCTTAATTTATATATATGTATATATATATATATCCTGTAAGGTTAATGTTAATATTTGACATAGTGACACTAGAAATGATATTAGACTTGAATGGTGATTTATGATGATGGAAATTGGACTTGGAGATAATTTGATTGATGACTGTTAAAGTTCAATTTTTTATCAGATGAGTTGCATATGTGTAGCTTCCACACTTGCTTAAAAAGAAAGAAAAAAAATTTATCATTCTTTGGTGCAATTCATTTGATTTCGTACAGCTTATCTAAGTGATAGTGTCGGTTACCAGCCCCTAATCTGAATAGGGTAGGTTCCGAGTCGTGACATTTTCGATCTGGAGGAGAAGAGAAAAGAGAAAGAGAGAGAGAGACAAAGAGAAAGCGAGAGAGAAAGAGAAAGAAAAGAATAAAAGAGAAGAAAATGATAAGATAGAAATTTTTTGGTTTGATATTTTTTGTCTTATTTAGGATATCAAGGTAATTAACAATAATGTCGAAGCCTTTATGCATAAAAAAATTCAGGACATGGTCGGCAGTCTGGTAAATGACGAAGGGCAAGATCATCAATTGCACTTCACCATCATTCAGGCGTGAGACCCCACATGTTGCTAATTCTGTAATTATTCCAAAGTAGAAGGCATTCTCCCATAGGCAAACTGCGCTGGGCTAGTGTCATGCCCAGTCTTGGGTGGACCAGACCAAAGGGTCATCGGGACCCCGAAAGGTAGGTCATTGAGACTAATCATCCTAGTCAAGTGAATAAAACACAGTGCATTTATTTCTGAATTGATTTCCTTTAAGTCATTTTACTTTAATTGGTTTCGATTTGTTCTCATGATTAGACTTGTTGAAGTCCTGTAATGGGATTAAATAAAATAGATCACCATAAGGCACAACTGAACCAAATCATCCATTGATAATACATAGCAAGGTAATGTGTAGAGCTGACACTACTAGTCCAATATACAACATGCACATTAAGTCAAAAAAGGATACAAATACGCTTTACAATATATGATAAATGAATACAACTATCTGAAACTAATGATACTCAAGCCTCTATCCATCTCGTGTTGCTCCAACAACTGTCCTCTACTAGTCTAGTATTTTCCATTCCCATGAACAACAAAGGTGAGCCATGACGCTTAGTAGGGTTTCCTAAAACACACAAGCATATAACGTGCAAAAACTAATGCAAGTCTAATGTGGACAATTCCTAATGTCTAGTATGCAATCACAAGCACATAACAATAACATTTACTAGATCACATCTGTAGATATAATTATCAGAAGAATATGGCACCAATCCATATGGTGTAAGAATTGTAATAGTGCACTTAACGTAGGCATTCACACATGATACATGTATATATATATATATATATATATACACACAAACCTCAAGACACACCTCTATTTCCTATTTCAAAGCAATAAAGACACAATATCCAATACATATTGATAACATAGCCAGTCAATAATTTGTAATCACTACACCATTATATAGACAACATGTGTAATCCACAACATAACAAGTCTGGGCAATATCTATTGTAATTATCAGTACAGTCCATGTAATGCCATGATGCTCAATGCTGAAAGGTAAACATGTATAATTTAAACTATGATCCAAATCTCAACTTTAACTCTCTCAATTCATAGTTCAAGAATCTCAACTTTATCTCTCTCAATTCATAGTTCAATCACCTAATGGCCCATAGAAAATCCTGGTACTTCTCAGGCTAATAAACCCGATGGCAATGCATCACCACTTACGTGGGGTTACGGTTTGTAATCAAAGGGAGACGCAATCTCCATCACAAAATAATATCGGTCTCTAACATGATCTCATCACACTCTATTCAGTTGCTTCATCAATCTATTTACACCACTTAGGTGTGCTTAACCATTACCATATATATGTGTAATACAATCCATATAAGCTATTATGTGATGAAATGCATGATATCTCAATGTAAAAAAGTCATATATTCCATAGTGTCTATACATGCATCCAATACACAAGAGTAATGAATAACAAGGTCGACTCTATACAATTGGAGGCCTAAAGCGATAAAGTGACAACTCTAAATGAGGCCATTTTTTAATATTAATGTAATTTTTTACTTTGTTTCTTATATATATATCATATTTACTTTTGCTATATAAATTTAATTATTTTACAACACATTAGAAGTATATATTGAATGAAACTCTAATAATAGAGTTTTTACATAAATTTGTTTTATCTAAATAGTAATAATAAAATATTAGAGTCAAATATGAATAAAACTCTACTAATATAATTAAGATTTTTGTGAGGCCTTTTTGTAGAGTTAGATTTTTACTAATTTTAAACTTATAATTTGATTATACTATAGATACATAAAATTTGGGACCTTCTCCTTAAGTGGGTCCTAAAGTGATTGCTTAGTTGGCTTTATGGTTGAGCCAACCTTGATGAATAATAAAGCATCAGAATGATAATGATAATCTCGCTAAAAAGGGCAGGCAATGATCAAGCATTAGAATAATAATGGTCATATTATAAGGATCGATGACAAGCATTCAATACCAACTAATCAAAATAAGATCCTAGTCCTAGTTGCCACCTGACTATAAGAAGACACTACTTATGTTTGTCACAACTTAGATACCTCACACACTCCAAGTTCAACTCTCGGGATCACCCCGACTCTTAACACTAAGGTTCTGTAATGATTCTTCAAGTTCTCTTAGGTTAATTACGCATTAGCCCACATACTGAGCATCTGTTGTCCCAAATGAATATCAAAATGTGTTCCTGGGCCTTAAAAACCCTAATGGGGCCTCATTGTAATGTTTATAAGTTATTTGAATGCCTTTTTAAACCCACAAGTGTATTTTCATAATTTTAACGAACAAGCTTTACATTTATCGTGACCTCGTCTCACAAAACTGACCTTGGAATCGGATCCAAAAGGTCCTAAAACCTTAAGGATACTCTCTTTGTATTTTATTAATTCTTTTAGATATCTGTTTCATGCCTAGGGACATAATCATAAATTTACATATTCATGTGAGACCGACCTCGTGTCCCCGTTTCATTAATCTGATATCATATTGGAATTTTCAACTTCCAAAAACTTTGGAAACACTTATTCCAAATTTTAATTATACATTTAATTGCTTAATTTAAGTTTAGAGGTAAAATTTTCATTTTACCAATTTAGGTGGGACCATCCCGGGTCCCAATTTATTAAATCTGACATTACATTTGAATTCTGGACATACAAATATCTTAGAGTAACCTTTTCCAGATTTTTATTTACCTTTGAATTACATAATTCTTATTAGGGGCATTTTTGTAATTTTACTTATTTATGTAGGACAACCCCCAATCGTTGAATGTCCAAACTCGGCCCCCCGCCATTGTGTCCGGAATGCCCAAAACCTTAAGAATGACCCTTCTTGCATTTTAATTGGCTTTTTTTTTTTTTTTTTTTTTTTTTTTTTCCAGTTTTATAAATAAGTTGACTCTTTTGTAATTTCCTTGAAATCTGGTCATTGATTTGTAAATAATTTAAATAACCTAAGCGCTCTTTAATTTCTTTTAATTCAATTTTTTAATCCTTGTTACCAAATAGGTTTATTTCAATTTAAATTTTGATTTTTGGAATAGGGATCACCCTATTCCAGATTTTGGCCGCCAAATAGCGAATAAGGTGCATTTGTCACCAAATGCTGAACCTAAACCCTGTAGCCAAATGCCCCTTAGGCATCCCAATAACCCAACCCGTTGCTTGTCTAACCCGGTAAGCCGACCTGTTAACCTAGTTGGCTGACCAGGTCAATCATTGACCGGTCAACACTGGTCATTGATCATCACCAGTGAGGCTCCAGTCGCCTTCTCTGACGAACCTCGTCGGAAACCTAATTTTCCAAAATAGTTTTCTCTACTTTTCTTAGACAGTTTTTGATGGTTTTTCATCCTAAATCGATCTAAACCAATTTTTGACCCTTTTAGGATCATTTTCATTCATTGAAAACCCCACAAATTCAATTTTCTGACAGCAACTCGTTCTCTGTTTTCTGAACCTATCCCGACCACTATTACGGCCCTGTTTGGTTCGATTTTGTTCTATTTCAGGCTTAGAGGTTAATGGCATCAATGTTAAGTTCATTTCCTACAGAATTGAGAAACTCATGTGGGTTTTTCTTTCTTTCTCATCCCACACAATCACAAACACATCTACACACACACACACATTAGTCTATGCACATTCCCAGTAGTGGAAGATGAAGTAAAGAACCTAAGAAAATTTAGAAAATTCCTTACCTACTTCATGGAGTCTTTGGTTTAGAGATAGAGAAAGAGGAGATGGAAAACTCGATGGGGTTTCAATGGCTGCCACCTTTCCTCCCAACTTCTGGTTCACTCACCCTCATTTTCTTATCTTCTCATTCTTCTTCCTTTCTTTTTCTTTTGGTTCGGTTATTCCATATGTGTTAAACACACATAAACACACATTGACACACACACATACACACACCTAAACATATTGTCCTCGTCCCTCTACCATACATACAACACACACACATTCATAGAAACATGCACATAGCTCCCATCTCTTTTCTCATGGCTATAATAGGCCCCTCCACACAACACACTCATATAAGTACACACATACATACTTTCAGTTGGAAGGGAAGAGAGAGAGAGAGAGAGTGGGATGCATGAAGGGGAGGGAAAGTGGGAAAAGCTAAAAATTGGGGGAAAGGACTTGTCCCAACATGTGTATCATCTTTCCTTTTTGTCCCCCTATGGTGCACCCTCACACACATATACACTAGCATTCCCAACATTAGATGCCTTGACACCCAACCATAATGAGACACTTGGAAATGTCTTGGAAACCCCACCTAAACTTCTTAAAGAAACTTTGCACACATGCCAATGAGCAACGTGGCCAGTTGGCCAAATGTGCTTGCATATGCGCTTGAACATGAATTGTCTCAGAATTGCACCAAAATTGACATCCTAGCTAGTTTTGATGTTTTGATTCCAAATACATTATCCATTCCTCCAAATTCAATTGTTTGAATTTTCATACTTATTTATGTTCTGTAAATGACTGTGTAGTCCCGTGACTCACACCAGTCCCCGAATAAATTGTTAGAACCTCAATTTAGTTTTATAATGTCACACTGATATTTTTATAATTGATTTCATAATTATTATAACACATTATCGATGAATTTGACCTTAATTAATGTTGGCAGTTTACTAAATTGCCCTTTATAATTTTCTAAATCCTTACAACTTGAGACTCTGGTCCACCCAGCGTCACTTGGGATGTGATTTTTAGGCTGAATTTGCATTTTTGGGCCATGAACGCCTATCTAAATGGCCCCAAAAAGCCAACGCTAGAAGCCCCATGTGAATTTTGGGCGCTGGTTTGCCCAACGTCACTTGGGATGCGTTTTTTAGGTCGATTATGCATTTTTAAGCCGCAAATGGCTATTCAAATAGCCCCAAAATACCGATGCCAGAAGCCTGATATTAATTTTGGGCTCCAAACACTTGCCCAAACGGGGTCTATATATACGTTCTCTCTCCCTACTTTCACTAATTTTGCTTGCTCTTCTCATTTTTTTGAGGAAAGAAGTGGAGGAAAGGAAAGTGAAAATGATAGAAAATAAGGTGAAAGAAAGGAAAGTAAAAAGAAAATT
Source organism: Nyssa sinensis (assembly GCA_008638375.1). NCBI lineage: Eukaryota > Viridiplantae > Streptophyta > Magnoliopsida > Cornales > Nyssaceae > Nyssa > Nyssa sinensis. The sequence continues at coordinate 18,974,494 of CM018048.1, read as the reverse complement.
GTATCTGTTTGATTATGATAGAATATTTAAGAAAGTAACAAGAAAATTTGTTTTTAAATTTATAATATGCACTACTTGTCAGAAACTCATACATAATTTGGAAGACATACTCATCTTCATACATATGTTTACAAAAAAATAAATTCTTCTTTTAAATTTATTGAATAATAAATGATAAAAAGGCTACGTATCATAATCCTAAAAGTCCTCTAACACTTAAAAGTGAAATTATAAATTTATATTATCTTAAAAAATTAAAGTTTTCTATCATTACTGAAACACAAGGGAAAATTAGTTTCATAAGAAATTAATTACATATAACCTGTAATATACACACACACACACATATATAATTCATACCGATTATCTATATAACATAGATATAATTATCTATTGGATAATACATGAAATTAAATATTTAGAAAAAAGGTAAAGGTTGCGTAGAAAAAAATGAGTGGGTGAAGTAGAAATACAAATTTGAGTTAATTAGTGGAAGGTCCCTCAAAATAAGTGTCTAGAAACTAAGTTCCAAGGGAAAATACTTTAACCCCAAAATTCCTTGAATTTTTAAATTGTGTGACCCTTAGTCCAGTAGTGATTAGGTAGCGCCATCATTTTATTCTTAATGACAAAATTACCCTCACTTTCTCACTTACAAAAACACGAAGCTTCTTTCCACCAAACCTGCACCCAACATGCCATGTTATCAATTATTTATTTTTGAAACTTCAAAATTAAATAACTTACAATATATAAGTCTGTTTTTCATAAAAATTATATATTTGGACTCTAGAAATCAAGATTTATCAAACAAGATCCATATTAAATAGAAAATTTTGTAAAAATAATTGTGTAAAAAGGAAATCATATAATGCAAAGAATACAAAATTCTCTATTGAGTGACAGCTTGAACATGCTGTGGTAAAATATTCATATCTTCCTCTACAAAAATAAAAAATAAGCTCCATTTTTTTGTTGGAAAGTAGACTCATAGACCTTTTTAGTGATATAATATTTTCAAGCTAATTCATTTGGAACATATTGCAGTTTTAATTTGAAAACAACCAAAAAATATTAACTAACAAAAATTATCTCTTGAGTGATAGCTTGAACATGCTGTGATAAAATGGCTATATCTTGCTCTAGAAAAACTGAAACTGATGTTCCACTTTTCTAGTATAAGGGCTTCTTTGCTCAAATAGCCTGTCAAGAACTCAAGGTCAGAGGGCCACCGAGATGGCATCGGCGGTAGCAGCTCTGATGATAAAGTTAGTGAAGAAATAAGGACAATAATTCAAGTAAAGAATTGAACATCAATTAACGGCATACCTTATAACCTTATTTATAGGCTGTAAATCTCCTAAGTTGAGTAGGATTAGGAACTATGAAATTAGGGATTTGAAGATATCCATAGATAGTAGTTTCCATATAGAACTTTATTTCCTTACTCTAAGGTCGGTAACCCAAACAAGGCGGTGACCAGATCAGAACATGTTGTCTTTGTGTTCTGTATGCTAATAGGTTAGACGGATGATCACTCTTGTGATCTATACATTAAAGAGCTTCTTGTGGACACGTGTCATGTTCTAAGTATTATGGTCAAATTATGGTATATCAGTTACTCCTTTCCGAGCTTTAATTCTATGGGATTTATTCCAAACTGAGGTTAGGGTTTTTGAGGAGCTACGCATATGGAATTTATTGTGTAAGTCATCGATTGGGGGAAACGAGGCTATCATTGCCTTAACTACTGCGCCTGTTCAATAGTAATGCTTTAATGACAATTTTAGGGCCTTATAAAAGAAGGCTAACACACCCTTTCTTTCCCCTTTCCTCATTTCTGATCTCTTTTTGAAACTGCATATAAGCAACAAACACTTTTAAGGCAAATTTTGGTGAGCCATGGTTCTTTCCGATCAAGTCTCTGGCCAAGTTCGACTCCGAGTGCACTTTTTTCCTTTTTTTACTCGTGTTTTTGTTTTATTCCCCTCATTTTGTAAAAATTTCTTCCTTCGACACTTAATTGAGAACTGGTCATGAGTTAATAATGCCTATAGGGATTGAGAATCAGATAGAGTTGAACCTTAAGGTTAGGAGTTCATTGGAGTACTCAAGAGATGAATCCCATGGAAGCCCTGCCTTTAGTTCCGGGGTTATGATAGTTAAAGCCCATTTAGAACTTAGAAATAGAGAGACTAGGACCTCTGGGAAAAATCACAAAAGGGAGGAAGGAAAGAGTGCCATAACTCAGAGTATAATAGATACTATGAGGGTTACGTATAGTTTCCCTAAAAACGTGACATGCAGGGTTCCAGACCCTATAGACTGCCCTTCGAATGTTTAGAGTGGCGAGATCTGTGCCTAACTTGAGTGGTTCGAGGTAGGGGTACACTTCCTATTTTATCGTACCATTAGGGAATTCTTTCAGTGGTTCAATATTATTAGGACCAAGGGGTCTGATGTTGTAATTGGCTAATCCGATTTCACAAAAAGTGCTTTGTGTTTAATCTTTACATAAGTTCTAGGAGTGAATCAATGCCCGTTCTACTCCAAGTTCGTCTAAAAGACATTATTGTGCATCACTACCGGTCGAATTGGCTCTCGAAGGGTATATTGGACTTTTGTATTTGATTTGGATCTCACACACTCACATCATGCAAACATTGCATATAGTTTTTATCATAACATCATGTATGTGATTGACTTGTGGTTGCGAATCGTTTATCCCAAAATGCATCTTTAAAATCCTAAAGGACAAATTCAGTTCACAAGATAAGCAAGAATGAGCAACTCTCTATTGCTCATTCGAACAACAGAAAAGTTCATTTTCATTTGTTCGAATGTTCTATATCAAACGAAGAGCTATAACCTCATAGTTGTGCTAATTAAATATTCATTCCTTGTTCTTTTGAATGAAGCTCATTTGAACGAATGATGGTTTGTTTGAACAAACCTTGGATGGAAAACAGATTTATAATCTATTTTCAACCCAAGTTGGAATTAAACAAGCTCATTGTGAAAATACAAAAAAATTCAGTTGAGATTAGTGAAAAAAAAATAAAGTGTAAGAGTTTTCAATTGTGAGAGCTAAATTGTTGAGAGATCAAAAAGATTTCATGAGAGGTCAATCATAAATGTCATTCAAACATTTCTCTACTCTTGTTCATTGATCGATTTAGATCATCCACTGGATCCAAATCAGATCTAAGAACCTTTTGTTCATGTCAATTTCACCATTGACGAAAGATGGAGTTCACACTTGAGGATTCAGCGTTGAGTGATCAGTTAACATTGAGGTTGTGAGGATTTGCAATTGTGGAGTGGATTGATCCGAGGATTCGAAGACTGTCGAGGATTCTAGTTGTATGAAGGTTCTAACTATGAGATGCTTGTAAATTCAAGAGGAAATTGAAGACGTGGTCGGGGAGAATAGAGCTTATGGTACTAATCTTGTTCATAGATACATTGTAATTCATTTTCCACCATAGTGGAAGTCTTCCTTGAGCATTGACCCAACTTTAGAGTTTTACTCCAAGGATTGTTGTCCGTGGTAGTTTCTCCGTCATCAATCGGTTTGCAAATCTCTCAATCTCTCGATCTCTTTCAATTTACTAATTCCTTTAATTGAATGCTTCCCCTAGAATATTTAAATTGAGTTTTCATGACATTCATAATTGTTTTTTTTAATTTGATTAATTGAAAACTTAATTGAACAATTGATAGAGTAAATTGAAGGGAGTTGTAAATTGATCACTTGAATTTTGTTTTGAATTGATAAAATTGCATATCAAATTAAGCTAGATTGATCAATTTGGTGAATGTTGATAGGTTGGTGTATTTGAATAATTCTTGGCTATTTCATTGGTGGATGGGCATAAATGTAAGATTAATCACGTTGAGTGATTTGGTTGCTGTGTCATCTTTTGTTATAGACAAGAATTGAACTTAACATAGGAGAAAATTTTATTCTAAAACCTACCTATTCAACCCTCTTCCCCCCTCTTCTAGGTGATATTCACACATTGGGACCTTGAGTGATATCCAAGTGGTTACCCTTCACAACAAATATGTGCCCTGCCGACCTGAATATCAACAGTTGGAGGCAGCTAATTGCCTTTATAGTTCTAGGTCATTTGAATGATGTCAAGGAAGATCTCCTCTTGATCTGCAGCAACATGGACATGAAATACTTGAAGTCGGAGGGCAGGTAATACACGTTGTCATGACCCGAGACCCATCCTATGTGGGTTGGGGGCCAGCGACCAACACTGTCACCTAGATAGGCATACAAAATCAAATGAATTGCACAAGATAGTAAAACTTTTTCTTTTATTTTATCAAACGTGGAAGCTACACATATGTAACTCATCTAATAACTGATTAACACTATAACACCCCAACCCGATTAATGAAAATTAAGTCACTAATTAAATATTAGAGACCTTATAAAGCAAAATAGTAATTTTCACGCCCCGAATTCCAGCGATGTAAAGGTCTGAAATTTTTGGAATAATTTTTTTTTTTATGATGAGGCGATGTTTGAATTTCTTTAAATTTTAGTTACTTTAATTTAATTTAATTATGTTATGTGTAAGTGTGTGTGTGTGTGTTATATATTATATATATATATATAATATAAAACATTAGGGAGAGAAGCAGAATAGGGGGAGAGAAGAAAAAAGGGAAAGAAAAAGGAAGGAAAAGAGAAAAAGAGAGAGAGGGAGAGGGAAGGGAAGAAGCAGAAGCGGCGGTGGTTGCGAGGGGGATCGAGGCAAGGGGCGATGGAGTAGCGATGGGTTTGGGATCAGCGATGGGTTTGGGATCGAGCGATGGGTTTGGGATCAGCGATGGCTGATGAGATGATTGCCAACGGCGTGGCATCAGGAGCCGCTGATCAGGCGATGGTAGGGGCAATCGATCTGCCATTCGGTTCGTCCGTGAATCTGGATATCTTCAAGTTTGATTTCCAGTCCGATGATCACGACTTTGTTAGATCTCGGGGCTGGGATCTTTGCGGCTGAATGGGTCCGTTGAAGTGTGATTGAGCAGGTTAGTGTATGTATTTATTTGTGTGTGTGTGAAGTGATGTGGTAGTGCAAACAACTCAGGTTAGAGGGGACGGCTGTTGGAAGACCTGATGCAGTCGTTGTGAGGAAATTGGAGGAGGAAATTATGGTTGTGTGACTCGAAATTGTGTGGGGATGTTACGGTTTGTGGAGTTTCCCTGTTTCTACCGTTTCAGTTGAGAACAGAGGAAGTTGAGGAGCAGTGGTAGAGTCGATTGAATTGGATTGGGTTGGATTTGCTAATTCGATTGTATCTGTGTTTGGAGGTGAACGAGGTGTGTGTGTTTGTGTATTGTTAGAGCAGAGGGGAAAAACTGAAACAAGGAGAGAGTAGCGGCAGTAGCGGTGCAAAGATATACACATGTGTGTAGGTAACGGTGCAGATTAAGTGGATGGATTCTGATACGGCTCGTAAATGGTGCGTGTGAGGTTGCGATTTTGTGGGATGGCTCGGAATTGAGTAAAGGCGTTGCAGGGGAGAATGGGACAGTGAGATTTTTGAGGATTGGTTGCGAGAAGGTGGTTCGATTCGATTTGGATACCACGAAATTGACGAAGGCAGCGGTAGCAACAGATAGATGTGTATTTATGCGTGTGCAGAACTGATTTAGGTTTGGGGGGAAATGATCAATTCAAGTTGAAGAAATGGTAAGGTGATTCGAAATTGGGTTTAGCGAGGTTCTGTGATTCATCTTCGAATCCGAACAGGTTCTCTTTGCTGCTTAATTCTCCTTCTGCTCTGCCCTAGCCTTAGGTTCAAGTTGCCTCAGCTGTTAAAGATGAGTGTAATACCCCGACCCAAAAATACCGGGTCATAGGGCACGCATTTTGAGGCTATGAAAAAACTAGTGTAAAAATGTCTACAATTAAGGAAAACAATTAATTAATTTAAAATAATTAATTGATTAAGTTTATGACATTGATTATACACACCTAAAAGTGTATTATGTAACCAAGCATGTGTAAGTATTTATATATGTATAATTATATACATGTAATACTTGAATATAGGAAAAATAAAATAAAATAAATATATATATATATATATATATATATACATGGAGACATGGAGGTAAGGGGATGATGTACCATATATGTATATTATATATTCAAGTAGGTGGGAAAGGTATGGTGAAATGAAAGGAAGCATGGCCAAATCAGAAAGTAAGGCTATTGATGTGATGAGGTAAGGGAGAGAGAAATGAGGGGCCAAGTGTTGGTATATATATGAATATATATATATATATCATGCACTAAGCATACGGTTGAGGAAGAAACAGAGACTGGAAGAAGTCCTGATGCTCAAAGTTGAAGTTCAGAAGATAGGAGAGGGAGGAAAATAAGGAGAAAAAGGAAGGTAGATCATCTCTTGAAGGTAAACCCACAAATCTCATATATTTCTCTCTCTAAGAATTTAGGCATGTATAAACTGTTTTAAGCTTATTTAGACATGCATGAGGTCATTTTGATATCCTAACACTATCAGAATTTAACTAAAGGGGCCAAAAATGGCTTGACAAGCCTAAGCCACGAAAGACCACCATGGATGAACCATGGATGGAACAGGTCTGAAATGATCGACACCAAATTTGGTTTTGATCATCAAGACCTCAACTAGACTGCGCAAATATCCCAAAAACCTATAACCAAGGATCAAAATTTCGTTTCTTTTCCATCGAAACGGCCGAAACGTTTCCATTTCTCAGGGAACCGAAACGAAACATTAGTGGAATATCGAAATTCACATGTTTCCATGGAAATAGAATTGTTTCCGTGGAAACATACCGAAATTTTTCAAGGATTAAGATTCAAAATTACAAGACGATATTTCTATTATTTTTCCTAAAATAATAGAAAAGTAGTAGGGGAAATAAAGTGTAGAGAAACAACTATTTTAATACTAAGTTATTAATTATAATAGGTTTAAATCGCTATTTGTTTTACTTTTTATTTTATATGTAACTTGTGTCAAATTATCTAATTCGTGGATATTACATAATATATATCTATCATGTCATTTATCATGAATATGATGTATATGCCTTAAACATGCACAAATATTCAATAAATAGGCTTATTTGTATAAATAAATAAATTTTAAGTTATGTTTTCACATGTTTCTAATTTTTTCTCCATTTCCATTATGTTTCCGAAACGTTTCCGAAATGTTTCCGTTTCCAGACAGATCGAAACTATACATCGAAACGATATTTTGATCCTTGCCTATAACCGCGATCAAAACTCAAAAGAATCGAAGCCTAAATATCGAGTTATAGGTTCGGGTCCCAAAAACGAATCTCAAAAATATGAGATTAAATCTACTTCTATGAATGAAAAGTGAAGCCCCATGAAGAGGGGATCACAACAGACAAAACCTCGTTGGAATTGGCTCAGAAATGAGCATTTACGAGCAGATTTTTGGTTTGAATTATCAAACCCAAAAACGAACGTATGAACAAGTTTTGAACGTCCAAACGAATGCCGAACTAGTTGGTTATGTTCTAGGAACAATCTAAGACGAAAACAACAGAGATTTGATGAACCAGAACCCATGAAATTGAAGAAATAACGACTGAAAATAATTAGGCTTTTGAGTGAACAGTGTCGACTTTGATGGGGAAGATGACACTGTTCGGGTCGGGTCAGTCTACGGGTCGGTTACGGGTTCGGGTCAAATCCGGTTATGGGTTCATTTAAACGGTGACGTTTAGAAGTTTAAACATTTTAAATTTTAACCATTAGGGCTGACGTCATGATGACGTCAGCATTACGTGGCAAACCGGCTAAACCGGTTGGTTTGCAAGTGAACCGGACCGGTTCAGTTGGATTTGGACCGAACCCATTGGCTTTATAATTTAATTAAAAATTAAATAAACCAACACTTCCACTATTTACAGATTGGCCCCAACTGTTTTAAGAAATTCTAATGTGGCCCTACTGATGAAAAAATTATTCAATTTCACCCCTAGAAAAATATTAAATAATTAAATAATTATTTAATTATTTAATAAATGAGATAAATTTACTATTTTACCCCTGGATTTTTAATAGGGCAAATAAAGTCCAAATCAGACATATGAATAGTGAATTCTTACTATTTTGGGCATTCTGAAGCTAATGGCGGGGTCCCGAAAAATAAAGACACGTAAAGGGGTAAATGACTAAAATACCCCTTGTCCGAAATTAACAAGCTATTAGTGTATTCTTACTATCTCGGATCTCCTGAGTCCATTGGTGAGGTCCACGACATGAGATGAGGTCCCGAAAAATTTGAGACCCATAAATATGTCAAAATGACCAAAATGCCCCTACTCCATAAACGAGTCAAACGAAGTCCAAATTAAATAAATAAATAGTGAATTTTAACTATTTCAAACATTCTGAAGCTAATGGCGGGGTCCGTTTTGTGAGACGGGGTCCCAAAAAATAAAGACACGTAAAGGGGTAAATGACTAAAATACCCCTTGACCAAAATTAACAAGTTATTAGTGTATTCTTACTATCTCGGACCTTCTGAGTCCAATGGTGAGGTCCACGACATGAGACGGGGTTCCGAAAAATAAAGACACGTAAAGGGGAAAAATGACCAAAATACCCCTAGTACCCCTAAAGCCAAAATGAAACTAGAGAAGGTCTAAATCGACTTTCTTTGACATCCTGGACTCAATAATGGAGTCCAAATTACGAAACGAAGTACAGAAAAATGAGACACGTAAAACAATAAATGACCATTTTGTCCTTTTACATATAAAAGTCTGAATTAAAATCTTGGAAAGCCTAAACTGACTTTCTTCGACACTCCGGACTCAATGGTAGAGTCTATTCGACCAAAGGAAATGTCTAAAATAAAAAGACATAAAATTTGATGAATAACATCTGTCTGATGACTAAAGACTAAAGTATTGTCGAAGTATTAAACTAAGGCAAGTACGAAGAAATAAAGTATGAAAAGACACGACCCATTAACATGTGAAGTAAATAACTTTAAATCAAAGTTAATGGAGCTACTAGAAGAGTATAGGTTGAAATGAATTAAATTTCTAACATAATAAATTGTGTCGTTGGTTAGGAGTATGAGTTAAATCGGTTAGGATGAAATACGATTGAAGCATAAGTTAAGAAACATCGATAGATGATATTGCAGTGAATGTGAAGTTAATGAGACTGTTTATGAATTGTTCTTAGGAATTACGGAGGAAGTGGGAAAGCGCACTTTAGCACTAACCCTAAAGGACCGAGGTGAGTAACCCTGTATTTGAACTGGAGATTTAACTCCATGAAATTGAAGAAGTTTTAAGTTCAAGTTATTGCAGCCTTTGAATATCAAATTCAGTCTTCATATGATTCCGTTCTTTTAAAATCTTCTGTTACGACATGCTTGATGAATGTTTTATATTCAGCTCTTTTCTTGAAAATATTTAGCATGTCTAAATCAATTGCAAATCTCTTTAAATATTCTGAATTTGATTATTCCCAACAGTGAAGTTTCATTACAGAAGTTGTATATTTCATGTTTTAAATGTTCATGAAAAATATCTATTAAAGAAGTCATGTGACAAATGTTTTATAAGATAAACGGTACTAAGTACCACCCCCTATGATGGTTGAAATCCTTCGGGATTCAACAGTACATGCCCGGTAGTAGGATCTAATCCCCCAGGCAAAAATCATCGACAGCATTGGCAGTAAAACGGGAGTCTGGTTCGAAACAGATTCCACCTAATTAAAGAGAAAAGATGACAAAGTGATTTTGAAAATGAAAGCAGGTTTTACCCTCATTTTCAAAATACATATTTATGTGTTTTAAAGTTTATATACTTTATTAACGAAGTACGAGTTTAGCTTAAACACTTTAATTGTTTCAAAGCTATCTGTTTTATGAAATGCATATGTTTCGAGTTTTATATACTCTATTTAAGGATGACATGTTATGTTATATGTTTTGAAGTTCATAAGTGTAAGCATAGCTTGACTGTTTTAAATGTTTCAAGCCATCCGTTTTGAGAATGCATATATCCTGTGTTCTAAATTGTACGAACAATTGGTAGTGAGTATTTTATAAACTCTCAAGTGATAAACCACTACCAGTTGAAAACCCCATGACGAATGCAGGAATTACTCACAAGCTTAGATTAGCTTACCCGGACCTTGTTCGGATCTCCCTTTCTGGTAAATGGCAAAAGGCAGTTTTTGATTGAAGACGAAGACGATGGATCTTCCATTTTGGGAAGTTGTACTTAAGTAGTTTCCTTATGAAGCCATGTGAATTTTTAGTACGAACTCTTGTAGTAGTAAACAGTACAAAATATGTATTAAGCCCTCAAGGCAATGATATGTAATATTATAAAGTCTTTAAGTTTTTAGATATGCTCTGAATGTATGTTTATACATGTATACCGAAATGTGAAGAGCGGCAGTACCGGACGGATGTGCAAATTTTAAATAAGAAAGAAAAGAAAAAAGTTTTTCACGCTTCCGCAACCACTTGAAACACATCTATCCGATACCGCTGCAGATGCGAGCCTTCGCCCAAGGGTCATCAGGCCTGAGGGTGGCGGTCGCGATGCGAAATCCGCAGAGGGTGGGTTTCGGGTCGTGACAATGAGGAATTGAAGAAATCCAAGAACGGGATGTTGTGGATGCTCTCTCAAAGTATTCTGGTAGGGGTGCTGCAATAGAGCAGTAACTTGAGTAGTTTCACACTGACTGTGATGCTGAAAAACAAAAGGGAGAGCCTTCTGCTTCTACTACTAATTTATGACTATACAGGAGCTCTGCAAACTCATGGATCCTTTGGGCGTGGGCATGTGATCTGGTACCCCATCATTTCTAGGATTCAGAATGGGTTCTTAGAGATTCATTAATCTAGTTTAGGAGAAAATGGAAACATGTGTAGAGGTGAATAAAGGAAGTAGTAGAGTTCGCTAAACATTTGGAAATTGATTATAGGAACAAGATAAAATGTGGCAGCAAATAATTGGTGGGGCAATTTCATTTGGATAAGCCTTGTGATGTAGTGATATATTATTCGATGCCTGCACGCAAATGGATCAAAGGGCATGCGAGATTCTTCATTTAGAGTTGAATCGTCTGAGACGATTAGAGGACATGATTTTCGACACTCCAGTTGGGAGTTCAGTTTTGTTTTGCCATAGATTTTTCGTTGACTTATGGGTTCTTTAATATCTGATGGATAGGGATGATAAAGGGATGGACTCTGTCAGGATCATCATCTGCTTGGGGGAAAAAGGTTGAAGAAGCTGATGAAACTAGATTTAAAATGGCTGGCCGACTCGATCAACCTGCCAGGTGTGTTTTCTTCAACTGTTAAACCGTGGACTGGAGATCAACCTCAAACTCTGGATGCACGAGAATTTGGTTCATGCTTGACTGCAAATTATCTAAAGATTGGCTGTGAATGGAGATAAGCATAATATTCAAGACTTATCTCCATTTGGATTAGAAGGCACCAGGATATAATATTAGTAAGCTGAGAGGCATTCCAAGTACGGATCTAATGGCATTGATCTATGGAGACTTGGATTTTGATGGATTAACTTGGGCTATTCAGGGACAAGGAAAGGCAAGGAGAATGTGGTCTGACCTTCTGCATCCTCACTGATAGATCCGCTACATTACGAGTACGACCTCTTAGTGTTGAGACAGACCCTTCAGGTATGATATTTTACTAATGTGAGAAATGAGGTTAAGCTTAGGAGTATTTGATAAGATGATTGAATGTTCTCTGTGCTTAATTGCTATTAGGAAATCACATAGAATTTGATTGTCTTGATAGTCCTAGATTGGTTGTTTGTGCACTTATGTATTTCTTTGAATTATTAGGAAATTTATTTGAATGAGAAGTATGATATTTTGCTAAGTAAGGAATAGGATTAAGTTTAGGAATGATTTGCATATTGATTTATTTATACATGTGTTGATTTGATGATTTGGAAATCACGTAGGATATAATTGCTTGAAGAACCTAGAACTGATAACTTACGTACTCTGATATGTGTTTTAAATTATTTGATGATTTGTTGCTGTAGTGAAGATGGATCTTACCTCTGTGTTTGGATTATTATGTTTGGCTTACATTCGTGTCGATATATCATGTGTTTTGGAAAGTGTGATAGTTTCATGTATGAGGGTGCTTTATGGAATCATGTGTTCTTTGTTTATTGATGAGATTGTGAATGCGTGAATCGAGCATGTGTTCAATTTGACTGCTTATAGCATACAGACTTATGGAAGAAGTTTTGAGATTCAGATGATATTGTTGCTTTAAATATGCTGCATTATTTAAAGCATACTGCATGTGTTGGCAAGAAATGTTTTGTTGAGATTGTGGCATTGCATGGTGGAATCATGGCATTTGGCATAGTGTGATTCCTTGGAACATGGTGTGAGTTGAGCATTTGGTGTCGTGCATACTGGTTACTCAGGCCGTCGAGGAAGGTCCGTAAAGTGAGACATACTGGTTACTCAGGCCGTCGGGGAAGGTCCGTAAAGTGAGACACACTGGTTACTCAGGCCATCGGGGAAGGTCCGTAAAGTGAGTCATGGGTGTGATATAGAGTTTGCGTGGGTGCATTATGCACATTTTCATCACATTGCATAGACATGGGGATTCCTGCTGTTATATTGTTTGAATGATTGGATGACATCTGGATTACTGCTGTTAGATTATTTGGATGATTGGATGATATGTGGATTGCTGCCGTTACATTATTAGGATGATTGAGATAGCATGTGGATGATATGCCACCATTGACTGTTTTGAGAAGAAGGTGTTGTTTCAACGCCCGGGGCAACCCGAATTTGTATTTAGGGGAAAAGGCATTGTCTCTCCACCCTACCTCATCTCCGCCATCCAGGCAGGAAGATTATTAAGGAAAGGTTGTCGTGGATACCTGTGTAGCATTCTGGATACCCAAGCCCAAACTTCCCCTGTTATCAGAAGTGCCAGTTGTCTGTGAATTTCCTGATGTGTTCCCTGAGGACTTACCGAGTGGGACGGTTGATCGAGAAATTGAATTTTCTATCGACCTCGTTCCCAGAACTCAACCGGTATCCAAAGCTCTGTACCGAATGGCCCCATCGGAGTTGAAAGAGCTGAAGGCTCAATTACAAGAGCTGTTGGAGAAGGGATTCATCCGACCCAGTGTGTCACCCTAGGGAGCACCAGTATTATTTGTGAAGAAGAAGGATGGCTCTCTAAGACTTTGTATCGATTATCGAGAGCTCAATAAAGTGACAGTGAAGAAGAAGTATCCGCTCCCACGCATCGATGAGCTGTTTGATCAATTGCAAGGAGCAAGTGTGTTTTCCAAGATCGATTTAAGGACCGGATACCATCAACTTAAGGTCAAGAATACTGACATATCGAAAACAGCCTTCCGAACTCGATATGGTCATTACGAGTTCTTGGTCATGCCTTTTGGTGTGACCAATGCTCCTGCTGCATTTATGGATTTAATGAATCGGGTCTTCAAGACATATTTGGATGACTTCATCATTGTTTTCATTGATGACATATTGGTGTACTCTCGGAGCGAAGAGGAGCACGAAAGGCACTTGAGAATAGCGTTACAGACCCTGAGGGAGCACAAGTTATATGCAAAATTCAAAAAGTGTGAATTCTGGCTACCCAGCGTCTCCTTTTTGGGCCATGTGATTTCTGAGGAAGGTGTTGCTGTAGATCCGCATAAGATAGAGGCTATTCTGAATTGGCCTCAACCAACCACCGTGACCGAGATCCGAAGTTTTCTTGGGTTGGTAGGTTATTATCGACGCTTCGTTAAGGATTTTGCTAAGTTGGCAAAGCCGCTCACCCACCTGACTAAGAACAAGGTGCCATTCATTTGGACGGATGAGCAGGAACGGAGTTTCCAACTACTCAAGGAGAAGTTGACTACAACACCTGTTCTGACTATTCCCACCAAGGAGGGAAAGTTCGTTATTTATTGTGATGCTTCCCACAAGGGTTTGGGATGTGTCTTGATGCAAGACGGCTGAATCATTGCCTACGTCTCTAGACAACTTCGGCCACATGAACAGAATTATCCGACCCATGATTTGGAATTAGCGACGGTGGTATTTGCTCTAAAAATCTGGCGCCACTATCTATATGGGGAAGTATGTGAGATTTTCACTGATCATAAGAGTCTGAAGTACTTCTTTACACAAAAGGAGCTGAATATGAGGCAACGGCGTTGGCTCGAATTAATCAAAGACTATGATGTAACGATCCAGTATCATCCTGGCAAGGCTAATGTAGTAGCCGATGCTTTGAGCAGAAAGTCTGGCAATCTTGCCTATATGATTACTACTCAAGAGGACCTGATTCGAGACCTAGACGAGATGGGCATTAAGGTGATCCCACCAGGTGGTACGGCATATCTAGCCAATCTGACAGTTGAGTCTACATTGGTAGAACGGATCAAAGCAGGACAAGCTTAGGATGAGGAGTTAGTCAAAATCTGCAAGGAAGTAGAGACAATTGGAAAGACTGATTTTGATATTCAAGAGGGAGTTCTGCGGTATCAAGGTAGACTATGTGTGCCTAAGACAAAAAAGTTGAGGAAGGAAATTTTGGAGGAAGGCCACACTTCAAGGTTCACGGTACACCCCGGAAACACAAAGATGTACCACGACCTTAGGGAACTGTACTGGTGGCCCGGTTTGAAAAGGGACGTGGCTGATTTTATCGCTCACTGTACAAGTTGCCAACAAGTAAAGGTTGAGCATCAACGCCCCAGCGGGCTTTTGCAACCACTCCTTATTCCAGAATGGAAGTGGGACCACATCACCATGGATTTCGTGTCCGGCTTTCCCAAGTCCTCAAAGGGCTTTGACGCCATCTGGGTCATCGTTGATAGATTGACCAAATCTGCACACTTTTTGCCCGTAAAAATGACTTTCAGCATGGAAAGGTTAGCCACGTTGTACATTCAAGAAATTGTACGCTTACATGGCACACCCTTGTCCATCGTTTCTGATCGAGACTCTAGATTTGTGTCACGTTTCTGGAAAAGCCTGCAGAAGGCACTCGGCACCGAGCTTAAGTTTAGTACGGCATATCACCCACAGACGGATGGACAATCCGAGAGAGTAATACAGATGTTGGAGGATATGCTACGACTGTGTGCACTGGATTTCAAGGGAAATTGGGCAGAACATTTGCCATTGGTCGAGTTCGCCTATAACAATAGTCATCAGGCCAGTATTAAAATGGCACCATATGAGGCACTGTACGGAAGGAGGTGTCGATCTCCACTCTGCTGGGCTGAAGCTACTGAACAGAAGCTACTTGGGCCGGATCTAGTACAAAAAACCACTGAACAGATTCAGAAAATTCGGAGTAGGTTACAGACGGCCCAGAGTCGATACAAGAGCTACGCGGACAATAGGAGAAAGGATCTGGAATTTGAAGTAGGTGACCTCGTGTTCCTCAAAGTGTCACCATTGAAAGGAGTACTCCGGTTCCGGAAGAAGGGCAAGTTAAGTCCTCGCTATATTGGTCCATTCAAGATCCTGAAAAGAGTTGGACCGGTCGCGTATAGTTTGGCACTACCACCCGAGCTAGATAAAGTACACCATGTTTTCCATTTATCGATGCTGAGGAAGTGTGTACTAGAACCCGGACAAGTTATTGAACATGAGCCACTCCAGCTGAGGGAGGATTTGTCATATGAGGAACAACCGGTGCAAATTCTGGATCGTAAGAAAAAGACTTTGCACAACAAGGCAATCCCACTGGTGAAGGTTTTGTGGAAGAACCACACGACTGAGGAAGCAACGTGGGAGCGCGAAGCAGAAATGCGTGAATTGTACCCAGAGTTGTTCACTTGAGTGTAGTTAGGCTGAGTTTTGGGGACAAAACTCTTTTGAAGGAGGGGAAGATGTAACACCCCAGACTTAATTATTAAATTATGTAAGGGAAAACTCTTTCTGAAATCTGATCTGGCATTTAACTGTTTAAATTCAACTGTTTAACACTGACAAAACCCATGTTAGCTGATTTCAAAATTCTGAGAAACTGATTACTATCGCTGAACCCTTAGACACTGAAGCTAACCTAACTAGGAGTTGACCGGAAGAAACCGCGTCGGAAAATAAGCTACAGAATGAAAGTTAGGTAGGAAACAGTGAAACTGCATTAATGCGCAACCAAACAGGGCCAAGCCCGAAGTATGGAAAATAACCAAAAATGTGGCCAAGAGGATTTGATCCCTTGACCAATCTAGGCAGAATTTGGTTTACCAAAAATTTACCAACTAAGCTAAGAGCACCTTTGTGCATATATATGCAAAGATATATATATTTAAATAGCGTTCAGGTTTGGCCTTTCCCCAAAGTGACCAATGGACAAGCATGCAACACCTCAGCCTTACATCATGCTATGCCATAGCCATCATGCCTATAGTTCATGATTAAGCCTCTCTTCCAACCAGATTTCATGCAAGATAATCATGCATTTGGGGAGATGAAGGGTCAAGACAAATATGATTTTTAGATAATCTCCATATATGCATGGAGGGAGATCAGAACTGTAGAGGCTTTGTATACTGACTCTTAGAGAGAGAGAGAGAGAATCCTAGAGAGAGAGAGTGGGAGAATACAAGTGTGTATGCATTTAGAATCCATTGGAGAAGCTTAGAAGGAAGCTAAGGACTGAGAACTGAAGGGCTGGACTGGACCTGCTCCATTGGGAGGCTTCTGCTTGAATACGAACCCTAGGAGAGACCACTGTTCGAAGGTAAGCAAGCCAAAATTTTAAATTTTGTCTTTGGATTTCTTGGCTACTGTTTTATTTCCTTTGTGACTGTAAATGCATGTATAATGGTTAGACATTGAAACCTGGAGTGTTTGTGCATACTTGGACCTATAGAACTGCCCCAAAAATCCAAACCCGCAGCAAACCGCCATTGATGGACCTCGAGTTACAGGTCTGAATCGACCTTAACCAAATGACCCTCTGCTTATCAATACATGAAATGGACCATCCTAGGACCCCGAAAAACCCCAACCGCGACCTAGAAACCTAGGTTTAAACCCTCAAAAATAACATTATTCTTTTCGGCCCAAAAATGAATTCTTCGAATTTGGCCCCTAAACTGAGATTGGTGAATTGAGAAAGGAAGTACACGTTGTAAGGGTTGCAGAGGACCAAACCTCATGCAAAATGCTGGAGAAATAAGGCTGTATGACCCGACTGTAACTCTCCATGATAATCCGTTAGAACAGGCCCCCATTGTTGAGTTTGAAGCTTGAAATTTATGCCAAATGAACGACATTACTCCCAGAAATCTTTTGGAACAAAAACCAGTGAGAATCGTTGCTTAAAACCCCATGAATTTGAGAAAGAAATTCTGAAATTTCTAGGGCAACAGTGGCCCTATACGGGTAGGGACGATGAACAGTAGACCGGGTTGTGGATCGGGTCTTCGGGTCGGGCCCCGACCCGGATAAAAACGGATATGAACCATAACCTAAACTGTGTCGTTTTGGTATTGTTAAATTAAAAATTTAAATGTATAGTGTCACGACCCGAAACCCACCCCGTGCGGATTACCGGATCGCGACCGCCGCCCCGAGACCCGAAGGCCCCGAGACAAGGCTCGCATCTGCAGCGGTACCGAATAGGTGTGCTACACATGGTTGCGGAAGCGTGAAAAACTTTTTCTTTTCTTTCCTCATTTTAAATTATGCACATCCGTCCGATACTGCTGTTCCATACATAGCATACATGGTTACACATTCAGAGTATAAAGAAAACTTAAAGACTTCATACATCGATACAATACATATTCAGTTGCCCTGAGGGCTTATTACATATTCTTACTTTGTCTATTAATACAGAACGTACTACTTGTGTTCATAGGTTCTTCAAGGAAAACTACTTAAGCATATCCTTCCAAAAACAACTAGACTCATCGTCGTTGTCCTTAAGACCCTGTCTGCTGCATCACCTGAAAGGGGGGTCCGAACAAAGTCCGGGTAAGCTAATATAAGCTTGTGAGCAATTCCAGTGTTCGTCATGGGGTTTTCAATTAGCAGTGGTTTTTAGTACATAGGAGTTGTAAAACATTCACTGCCAATTGCTTATACAATTTAGAATACAAAGTACATGCATTCGTAAAACAGATAGCTTTGAAACATTTAAAGTATTCAAGCTAAACTCGTACTTCGATAAATAGAGTATATAACTTAAAACATATGCATTTCAAATGGCTTGAAAACATTTAAGATATTCAAGCAAAACTCGTACTTCGATAAATAGAGTATATAACTCAAATCATATGCATTTCAAATAAATAGCTTTGAAACATTTAAAGTATTCAAGCTAAACTCGTACTTCGATAAATAGAGTATATAACTCAAAACATATGCATTTCAAATAAATAGCTTTGAAACATTTAAAGTCTTCAAGCTAAACTCGTACTTCGATAAATAGAGTATATAACTCAAAACATATGCATTTCAAATGGCTTGAAAACATTTAAGGTATCCAAGCAAAACTCGTACTTCATCAGATAAGTATATAACTTAAATCACATCAATATGCATTTGAAAATGAGGGTAAAACCTGCTTTCATTTCCAAAATCACTTGTCATCTTTTCTCTTTAATTAGGTGGAATCTGTTTCGAACCAGACTCCCATTTTACTGCCAATACTGCCGATCTCATTTGCCTGGGGGATTAGATCCTGCTACCGGGCATTTACTGTTGAATCCCGAAGGATTTCAACGTCACATGGGGTGGTACTTAGTACCGTTTATCTTGTAAAACATTTATCACATAACTTCTTCAATCGATACTTTCATGAATATTTAAAAACATGAAATGTATAGTTTCTACAATAGGACTTCAAATACTTGTAACTATCAAATTCAGGATATTTAACATAATTTGGCATTTAAAACTTTAGACATGCTGAAATATGTTTTAAGAAAACTATGATAAATACCAATCACTGAGCATGTCATATAGAGTTATAAAATAGTACAATTTAAAAGCTGCATCATGTAAATACTGAATTTGAAACTTCAAATACTTCACATCTTTGAACTTAAGACTTTTTCAAATCCATGGAGTTAAATCTCCAATTCAAACACAGGGTTACTCACCTTGAGTCTTTAGGGTTAGTGCTAAAATGCGCTTTCCCACTTTCCTTGTAGTTCCTAAGAACAATTCATAAACACCTCATCAACTTCACATTCATTGTAATATCATCTCGATATTCCTTAACTTATGCTTAAACCGTATTAGATCCTAAAACGATTTCACAATTTCATAGGTACTTAATTTAACTCGTACTTGTAACCTATGACATAATTTAATGTGTTAGAAATTGAATTTATTTCAATTTATACTCTTCTGGGAGTTCCATTAACTTTAATTTAAAGTTATTTATTTGACATGTTTACGTGTCGTGTCTTTTCGCATTTCGTTTCTCGTACTTGCCTTAGTATTAGTACTTTGGCATCATTTCAGTTCATAGTCATCTAACAGATGCTATTCATCAAATTTTATGTCTTTTTATTTTAGACATTTCTTTTGGTTGAATAGACTCTACCATTGAGTCCGGAGTGTCGAAGAAAGTCAGTTTAGGCTTTCCTAACATTTAATTCGGACTGTTATATGTAAAAGGACAAAATGGTCATTTACCGTTTTACGTGTCATATTTTTTTGTACTTCGTTTCGTAATTTGGACTCCATTATTGAGTCCGGGATGTCAAGGAAAGTCAATTTAGACCTTCTCTATTTCATTTTGGCTTTAGGGGTACCAGGGGTATTTTGGTCTTTTTACCCCTTTACGTGTCTTTATTTTTCGGGACCCCGTTTCGTGTTGTGGACCTCACCATTGGACTCAGAAGGTCCAAGATAGTAAGAATATACTAATAACTTGTAAATTTTGGTCAAGGGGTATTTTGGTCATTTACCCCTTACGTGTATTTATTTTTTCGGGCCCCGTCTCGTAAAACGGACCCTACCATTAGTCTCAGAATGTCCAAAATAGTAAAAATACACTATTTATAGGCTTAATTTGGACTTCATTCGCTCTATCTATGACCCAAGGGTAAAATAGTAATTTTACCTTATTTATTAAATAATTAAATTAATTATTCAATTATTTAATTATTTTTCCAGGGGTCTAAATGCATAATTTTTCCCTCAGTTGGGCCTCAGTATAATTTTTCTAAAGCCCAAGGGTCAATCCGTAAATATAGGAAGTCATGGTTTATTTTATTTTAAATAAAACAGAAAACCAGAGGGTTCGGTCCAAGAATAAGTGAACCGGTCCGGTCTAGTCATAACCCAACCGGTCTATCCGGTTTATTTACATGTGGCTGACGTCATCATGACGTCAGCCCTAGCGTCCATTTAATTAAACCGACACTCAAAACGTCGTCGTTGCATTTAATCGGTGGCAAGCCCAGAGGTTGCCACCTGTCCGAGTCGACTCAGTCTCATTTAAAGGCCGAGTTGACCCGCCTTCTTCTTCCCCACGAGACCTCCCTGTAACCCTAATTCCCGTTTTCCATTTCTTTCTATTTCGTGCAGTTTGGATCCATGGATCCTTACTGTTTTGATTGCAAAATGTTCCTAATGTACAAACGACCAAGTTGGCATTAATTTGAGGCTTCGAATATGGCTTAAACACTCGGTTTAAGCCATGATAACCAGAACTGTAACTCCATGGTTAACGCTTATTTCTTGATGGTTTTTCATGGAATTTGGCTTGTTTTGATCCTCTATTCCTGAGGTTTCATTCCCCATTCGTGAAAATGGATTTAACACAGAGTTTAGGGGTTGGGTTCCCAAACCCGTAACCTGCAAGTCACCATATGGGGTCCATTTCTTATGATTTTTGGTCGCGGCTAAGTATTTTTAACATGCTCATAATGTCTACTTTAAGCCTTGATAAGCCAAATCAAGCTTTGAGGAAGTCGATTCAGACCTGCCATGGGCAAGGTCTTCAATGGCTGCCTTAACTGGGTTTCACGTCTCTAAGTGTTTAAAAGCTAAAATTCCATTCTTAAACTGATCTAAACATGTTTTTCATGTCATATGTACAATATAAAAGCTTAAAAACAAATTATACATGGAGAAATTTTAGAGAGAGAATTTTATGAACTTTCAAACTTCTCACCTTTTGTCACTGTTTTCTTCTTCTTCTTGCTCTGATTCCCTTCTATTCCCCTCAGTCTCCTTTCTTATTCAGTTTGCTTTCTTAAGGTGTAAGCATGAAAGGCATGCTTGGCTTTTAAAACAAGGCAACCGACCCTTCTCTCTCTCTCTCTCTCTCTCTACACGTCCCAGCCCCTATTCTTGACTTCTCATAAATTTCTCTTACACCTAATCACTTTAACTTTACAATTTCTCAGCTTTTCCTTCAATCTATGCTTGATATTTGTATATATATGTATATTATATATATATATATATATATATATTCACATACCAATTCACATGGAGACACACACACACACACCTTTAGATATTTTTACTTTCTTCATCTATATACATGTATACATACATGCTTCCATATACATACATATATATATTTCACTTTATACATATATACATATTATTTAATTAATATATATAACATTCGTTTACCTTAATTAATTAATTATATATATATATATATATTTTTGTAAATTCTCGTAATACGTGTCATATGACCCGGTATCCCGGGTCGGGATATTACATGTAGGGCTGACGTCAGCTTGACGTCAGCACATTACTTTGAACCGGCTAGAACCGGACTGGACCGGTCTGGTTCAGTTGAATGTGGACTGAACCCCTTGGTTCAGTTTGAACTTTTTGGAAATTACGAAATGGCCCCAACAGTTTTAAAAATTTAACTCTGGCCCAGTTTTTGATATTTTACTTCATTTATACCCCTGATAATTTAATAAATAATAAATTAAATTATTTAATTAATTTATTAATTAAGTAAAAATGACCAAATTACCCCTAGGTCATTAATAGGTCAAATGAAGTCCAAATAAGTCAAATGAATAGTGTATTTCCACTATTTCAAACATTTCGGACTCAATGGCGGAGTCCGATTTGGAAAATTAAATCCCGAAAAATACAAACACGTAGGAGTAAATGACCATACTACCTCTGATGATACCTGAACCCAAATACAACTAAAAGATAGTCTATTCTGACTATGTTGGACGCTCCGGACTCAACGGTGAGGACCGTATTAGTAGATAAAGTACCGAAAAATACAACACATGAAATTACCAAATTGCCCCTGAAACTGTTTAGAACTCAAACGAAGTCCGATTGAGACGAAACTGAAAACAATAGAAACCCTGACACGTATGGGACTATACACGTGATTGGATGACGAATCGGAGTCGAAACTTCACAACTGTGAAATGATCGAAATACCCCTAGCCCTGTATCAAGTTAGATAACATCCGAATGAACTAAGAATTAACCCAATGAAAGCTTAAATAATTTCATGACCGGACTGCCTAGAGGTAGTACACATCCTGACATCTTGGGATTATGCTATAGGATAAAAACTCAAGCCAGTTATGGAAGGGAAAAACAAGAAATTTACCATTATATCTAAAGCCGAAAGACTAGCTGACAAGAAGCAACAGGAGTTCATGCGAGAACTATTATGGCAACAAAAGATTATCGAACGGCACATAAGGATAGCCAAGACAACCGAGGCAGTCTCCGTTCGACCGTTTATATACAAAATGCCTACCAAGGCAATGATCGCAGAGGCTAAATTAAAGAAACAAGAAGACACTGAAACCCTGAAAGAGTGGATACAAAGGTGATTTTCAATTATCATAAAAACACATAGACAGCGAGATAGTCTAACTCAGGTTGAATTTTGAATTAAAATAAACCAAGTTAAGTTTCATGTGAGATTTACGAAATGTTCATAATTTTTCTAGGATAAAGAAGGATAAGAAGAAGAGAAAGGCTTCTCAGTTAAGTCCCGTTACCGCACAAGGTGAGTAACCTAGACTCCTGAATTGGTGTATAAGTACACCGTCTAGCTATCGTACTTTTAAATACTGTACTGTACCGTTCCTACTGATACACTGTCTTTCATGCTTCTACTCAATGCATCACTATATTTTACTCTGTCTGATTTCACTGTTCCGTATTGAAATGAAACTATCCCTGTTTTTACTGAAAGAACAACTGATTCATGGTACCAAATTCAGTCTTGAACACTACATGAGCATATTGCACTGTTTGAATTGTGTATATTGTACTGTTATCCTGTTATACTGTTTTGCCCTGCTCGTTACTGAACTGTTCTGTCGCTCTGATGTTTTAACTGTATCCCTGTTTTAAATATTGTTTCAAAGAAACGGATTTAACTATATCTTCTGAAATGCCTGATTCAACCACCTGTTTATGAACAACAATGGTTTGAAACCCATGACAAGGGACCCGTGTTACTCACTGGGCTTTTTAAAGCTCACCCCTTCCCTAACATTTTTCAGGTGAGGGACCCAGCAATCAGGATTAGCGGGTTGGAGACCTAGAGAACTATTTTGAAGAACTCATGAATTAACCATTTTTGTACCTAACTCCATTTCTGAATATGATGTACTGAAACCTAAGACTCGTATCTTTTGTAGGACAATGATGTAATAGATAATCATGGATGTATTAATGGCTCTGCCAAGGTGTTATGCATTCCCTTAGTTCCGCTGCAACTTATATTAATTGAATGCATTGTACTGGGATGTTACTGATGAATGGCCTGTGGTTAGGATTACCGTCGGCATTTTGATTTCAAAAAAAAAAAAACCGATGGGTGCCTAACTGGCCGGTCGCATACCCCTAATCCGCACAGGGTGGGTAAGGGGGATGTGACAGAGTTGGTATCAGAGCTTTAGGTTTTACATCCCGAACGTAGAACAGAACCATAGGGTTACCGAAGAACTGAACCCTTAGGGAGTATATGCTTGAGTGGCAGGAACCTTGAGCTAACAATGATTTGAGTGTCGTTCTATGAAGACACACTGAACGAGAGTACTGAAAAATGACCTTTATTCTGCCTCAGATGCCGCCACGGACGAGAAACGGCAATAGGGAACCGCAAGCCCCGACAGAGAGTGCTGCTATAGGCGAAATACGGGCGACTTTGGCTCAGTTCGCCCGGGCTATAGAGGGGTTGACTAGAACCCTGCAGCAAAACCAAACCGGACCAGCCAATAATCCGGATGAAGCCCCAGCTATGCCACCCCCACCTGCTCCGGTGCCACCTGTTGGAGCTGGCATCCGCAACGAACTACTGGACAAGTTTCACAAGTTGAGACCTCCATCCTTCGAGACAGTCACAGAGCCTAAGCAGGCCGAAGAATGGGTGACGGCAATAGAGAAAGCTTTTGGACTTCTAATATGTACTGAGGAGGAGAAGGTGAGGCTAGCCACTTATATGCTTCATGGGGAGGCGTATAACTGGTGGTTGGAGGTGCAACGGGAGAACCCAGTTATGACATGGGCGGATTTTGTGGAAAGGTTTTACGGCATGTTCTTCCCGTCGACAGTCCGTGAGAGGAGAATTCAGGAGTTCACAAATTTGCAGCAAGGAGAGATGTCAGTGATCCAGTATGCTGCCAAATTCTCAGCCCTGTCCAGATTCGCCCCCTCCCTAATACAGGGAAAAAGGGACAAAGCAAGGAAGTTCCAAGGAGGCCTTCGCCTAAGACTTCGAACAAGGGTATCTACTTTTGAGCTATACACGTACTCGGATGTATTGAACAAGGCCCTTGTCATCGAAAAGGACATGGAGGAGTATAATCAACTCAAAGACCAAGGACGGAAGAACAAGGGGAAAAGTTTCAAGAAAACCCAACCTTCAAAGAAGCAGAAAACTGAAGGTCGAGGCAAAGGGGAGAAAGGTCAGAAGAAAGTAAGGGAGGTGACTAAGTGCCCACATTGTCAACAGTCTTATCAGGGAGAATGCTGCAAGCTGACTGGTGCATGTTACCGGTGCGGGGAAAAGGGACACCTGGTCAAAGACTGCCCGCAGCCACCACCCGATATAAGAACCCCAGCTCCGATTACCACTGCTACGACACAGAGGCTCCTTCCAGCAGTCCCCACCAGAGATAAGGGCAAAGCACCTCAAGGACGACCAGGGAGGGTGTTTGCCCTAGTGCTAGGGGAGACATCAACTGCCAATACTGTGGTAGCAGGTACACTCTCGATCTGTGAAACTTCTGCACATGTGCTTATTGATTCTGGATCCACACACTCTTTTATATCTCCACTGTTTACTGATAAACTGCATAGAATACCTGAACCTATGAATGAACTGTTGTTTGTACAAACCCCCTCTGGGATACGAATGATTGGGTCCAAAATCCTGAAGGACTGTAGTGTAGAAATTGGGGACCAAGTGCTGTCAGTAGACCTAATACCCTTGGACATCAAGGGATTCGATGTGATCTTAGGCATGGATTGGCTGTCTCGCAACCACGCCACCATTGACTGTTTTGAGAAGAAGGTGTTGTTTCAACGCCCGGGGTAACCCGAATTTGTATTTAGGGGAAAAGGCATTGTCTCTCCACCCTACCTCATCTCCGCCATCCAGGTAGGAAGATTATTAAGGAAAGGTTGTCGTGGATACCTGTGTAGCATTCTGGATACCCAAGCCCAAACTTCCCCGTTATCAGAAGTGCCAGTTGTCTATGAATTTCCTGATGTGTTCCCTGAGGACTTACCGAGTGGGACGGTTGATCGAGAAATTGAATTTTCTATCGACCTCGTTCCCGGAACTCAACCGGTATCCAAAGCTCCGTATCGAATGGCCCTATCGGAGTTGAAAGAGCTGAAGGCTCAATTACAAGAGCTGTTGGATAAGGGATTCATCCGACCCAGTGTGTCACCCTAGGGAGCACCAGTATTATTTGTGAAGAAGAAGGATGGCTCTCTAAGACTTTGAATCGATTATCGAGAGCTCAATAAAGTGACAGTGAAGAAGAAGTATCCGCTCCCACGCATCGATGAGCTGTTTGATCAATTGCAAGGAGCAAGTGTGTTTTCCAAGATCGATTCAAGGACTGGATACCATTAACTTAAGGTCAAGAATACTGACATATCGAAAACAGCCTTCCGAACCCGATATGGTCATTACGAGTTCTTGGTCATGCCTTTTGGTGTGACCAATGCTCCTGCTGCATTTATGGATTTAATGAATCGGGTCTTCAAGACATATTTGGATGACTTCATCATTGTTTTCATTGATGACATATTGGTGTACTCTCGGAGCGAAGAGGAGCACGAAAGGCACTTGAGAATAGCGTTACAGACCCTGAGGGAGCACAAGTTATATGCAAAATTCAAAAAGTGTGAATTCTGGCTACCCAGCGTCTCCTTTTTGGGCCATGTGATTTCTGAGGAAGGTGTTGCTGTAGATCCGCATAAGATAGAGGCTATTCTGAATTGGCCTCAACCAACCACCGTGACCGAGATCCGAAGTTTTCTTGGGTTGGCAGGTTATTATCGACGCTTCGTTAAGGATTTTGCTAAGTTGGCAAAGCCGCTCACCCACCTGACTAAGAACAAGGTGCCATTCATTTGGACGGATGAGCAGGAACGGAGTTTCCAACTACTGAAGGAGAAGTTGACTACAACACCTGTTCTGACTATTCCCACCAAGGAGGGAAAGTTCGTTATTTATTGTGATGCTTCCCACAAGGGTTTGGGATGTGTCTTGATGTAAGACGGCAGAGTCATTGCCTACGTCTCTAGACAACTTCGGCCACATGAACAGAATTATCCGACCCATGATTTGGAATTAGCGGCGGTGGTATTTGCTCTAAAAATCTGGCGCCACTATCTATATGGGGAAGTATGTGAGATTTTCACTGATCATAAGAGTCTGAAGTACTTCTTTACACAAAAGGAGCTGAATATGAGGCAACGGCGTTGGCTCGAATTAATCAAAGACTATGATGTAACGATCCAGTATCATCCTGGCAAGGCTAATGTAGTAGCCGGTGCTTTGAGCAGAAAGTCTGGCAATCTTGCCTATATGATTACTACTCAAGAGGAGCTGATTCGAGACCTGGACGAGATGGGCATTGAGGTGATCCCACCAGGTGGTACGACATATCTAGCCAATCTGACAGTTGAGTCTACATTGGTAGAACGGATCAAAGCAGGACAAGCTCAGGATGAGGAGTTAGTCAAAATCTGCAAGGAAGTAGAGACAATTGGAAAGACTGATTTTGATATTCAAGAGGGAGTTCTGCGGTATCAAGGTAGACTATGTGTGCCTAAGACAGAAAAGTTGAGGAAGGAAATTTTGGAGGAAGGCCACACTTCAAGGTTCACGGTACACCCCGGAAACACAAAGATGTACCACGACCTTAGGGAACTGTACTGGTGGCCCGGTTTGAAAAGGGACGTGGCTGATTTTATCGCTCACTGTACAAGTTGCCAACAAGTAAAGGTTGAGCATCAACGCCCCAGCGGGCTTTTGCAACCACTCCCTATTCCAGAATGGAAGTGGGACCACATCACCATGGATTTCGTGTCCGGCTTTCCCAAGTCCTCAAAGGGCTTTGACGCCATCTGGGTCATCGTTGACAGATTGACCAAATCTGCACACTTTCTGCCCGTAAAAATGACTTTCAGCATGGAAAGGTTAGCCACGTTGTACATTCAAGAAATTGTACGCTTACATGGCACACCCTTGTCCATCGTTTCTGATCGAGACTCTAGATTTGTGTCACGTTTCTGGAAAAGCCTGCAGAAGGCACTCGGCACCGAGCTTAAGTTTAGTACGGCATATCACCCACAGACGGATGGACAATCCGAGAGAGTAATACAGATGTTGGAGGATATGCTACGACTGTGTGCACTGGATTTCAAGGGAAATTGGGCAGAACATTTGCCATTGGTCGAGTTCGCCTATAACAACAGTCATCAGGCCAGCATTAAAATGGCACCATATGAGGCACTGTACGGAAGGAGGTGTCGATCTCCACTCTGCTGGGCTGAAGCTACTGAACAGAAGCTACTTGGGCCGGATCTAGTACAAAAAACCACTGAACAGATTCAGAAAATTCGGAGTAGGTTACAGACGGCCCAAAGTCGATACAAGAGCTACGCGGACAATAGGAGAAAGGATCTGGAATTTGAAGTAGGTGACCTCGTGTTCCTCAAAGTGTCACCAT
The DNA here is from genome assembly GCA_008638375.1 of Nyssa sinensis. Classification (NCBI taxonomy): domain Eukaryota; kingdom Viridiplantae; phylum Streptophyta; class Magnoliopsida; order Cornales; family Nyssaceae; genus Nyssa; species Nyssa sinensis. The sequence goes on along the minus strand of CM018048.1, from coordinate 18,946,233 downwards.
TGAAAGGAGTACTCCGGTTCGGGAAGAAGGGCAAGTTAGGTCCTCGCTATATTGGTCCATTCAAGATCCTGAAAAGAGTTGGACCAGTCGCGTATAGTTTGGCACTACCACCCGAGCTAGATAAAGTACACCATGTTTTCCATGTATCGATGCTGAGGAAGTGTGTACTAGAACCCGGACAAGTTATTGAACATGAGCCACTCCAGCTGAGGGAGGATTTGTCATATGAGGAACAACCGGTGCAAATTCTGGATCGTAAGAAAAAGACTTTGCGCAACAAGGCAATCCCACTGGTGAAGGTTTTGTGGAAGAACCACACGATTGAGGAAGCAACGTGGGAGCGCGAAGCAGAAATGCGTGAATTGTACCCAGAGTTGTTCACTTGAGTGTAGTTAGGCTGAGTTTTGGGGACAAAACTCTTTTGAAGGAGGGGAGGATGTAACACCCCAGACTTAATTATTAAATTATGTAAGGGAAAACTCTTTCTGAAATCTGATCTGGCATTTAACTGTTTAAATTCAACTGTTTAACACTGACAAAACCCATGTTAGCTGATTTCAAAATTCTGAGAAACTGATTGCTGTCGCTGAACCCTTAGACACTGAAGCTAACCTAACTAGGAGTTGACCGGAAGAAACCGCGTCGGAAAATAAGCTACAGAATGAAAGTTAGGTAGGAAACAGTGAAACTGCATTAATGCGCAACCAAACAGGGCCAAGCCCGAAGTATGGAAAATAACCAAAAATGTGGCCAAGAGGATTTGATCCCTTGACCAATCTAGGCAGAATTTGGTTTACCAAAAATTTACCAACTAAGCTAAGAGCACCTTTGTGCATATATATGCAAAGATATATATATTTAAATAGCGTTCAGGTTTGGCCTTTCCCCAAAGTGACCAATGGACAAGCATGCAACACCTCAGCCTTACATCATGCTATGCCATAGCCATCATGCCTATAGTTCATGATTAAGCCTCTCTTCCAACCAGATTTCATGCAAGATAATCATGCATTTGGGGAGATGAAGGGTCAAGACAAATATGATTTTTAGATAATCTCCATATATGCATGGAGGGAGATCAGAACTGTAGAGGCTTTGTATACTGACTCTTAGAGAGAGAGAGAGAGAGAATCCTAGAGAGAGAGAGTGGGAGAATACAAGTGTGTATGCATTTAGAATCCATTGGAGAAGCTTAGAAGGAAGCTAAGGACTGAGAACTGAAGGGCTGGACTGGACCTGCTCCATTGGGAGGCTTCTGCTTGAATACGAACCCTAGGAGAGACCACTGTTCGAAGGTAAGCAAGCCAAAATTTTAAATTTTGTCTTTGGATTTCTTGGCTACTGTTTTATTTCCTTTGGGACTGTAAATGCATGTATAATGGTTAGACATTGAAACCTGGAGTGTTTGTGCATACTTGGACCTATAGAACTGCCCCAAAAACCCAAACCTGCAGCAAACCGCCATTGATGGACCTCGGGTTACAGGTCTGAATCGACCTTAACCAAATGACCCTCTGCTTATCAATACATGAAATGGACCATCCTAGGACCCCGAAAAACCCCAACCGCGACCTAGAAACCTAGGTTTAAACCCTCAAAAATAACATTATTCTTTTCGGCCCAAAAATGAATTCTTCGAATTTGGCCCCTAAACTGAGATTGGTGAATTGGGAAAGGAAGTACACGTTGTAAGGGTTGCAGAGGACCAAACCTCATGCAAAATGCTGGAGAAATAAGGCTGTATGACCCGACTGTAACTCTCCACGATAATCCGTTAGAACAGGCCCCCATTGTTGAGTTTGAAGCTTGAAATTTATGCCAAATGAACGACATTACTCCCAGAAATCTTTTGGAACAAAAACCAGTGAGAATCGTTGCTTAAAACCCCACGAATTTGAGAAAGAAATTCTGAAATTTCTAGGGCAACAGTGGCCCTATATGGGTAGGGACGATGAACAGTAGACCGGGTTGTGGATCGGGTCTTCGGGTCGGGCCCCGACCCGGATAAAAACGGATATGAACCATAACCTAAACTGTGTCGTTTTGGTACTGTTAAATTAAAAATTTAAATGTGTAAGGCTGACGTCAGCACATTACTTTGAACCGGCTAGAACCGGACTGGACCGGTCTGGTTCAGTTGAATGTGGACTGAACCCCTTGGTTCAGTTTGAACTTTTTAGAAATTACGAAATGGCCCCAACAGTTTTAAAAATTTAACTCTGGCCCAGTTTCTGATATTTTACTTCATTTATACCCCTGATAATTTAATAAATAATAAATTAAATTATTTAATTAATTTATTAATTAAGTAAAAATGACCAAATTACCCCTTGGTCATTAATAGGTCAAATGAAGTCCAAATAAGTCAAATGAATAGTGTATTTCCACTATTTCAAACATTTCGGACTTAGTGACGGAGTTCGATTTGGGAAATTAAGTCCCGAAAAATACAAACACGTAGGAGTAAATGACCATACTGCCCCTGATGATACCCGAACCCAAATACAACTAAAAGATAGTCTATTCTGACTATGTTGGACGCTCCGGACTCAACGGTGAGGTCTGTATTAGTAGATAAAGTACCAAAAAATACAACACATGAAATTACCAAATTGCCCCTGAAACTGTTTAGAACCCAAACGAAGTCCAATTGAGACGAAACTGAAAACAATAGAAACCCTGACACGTATGGGACTATACACGTGATCGGATGACGAATCGGAGTCGAAACTTTACAACTGTGAAATGACCGAAATACCCCTAGCCCTGTATCAAGTTAGATAACATCCGAATGAACTAAGAACTAACCCAATGAAAGCTTAAATAATTTCATGACCGGACTGCCTAGAGGTAGTACACATCCTGACATCTTGGGATTAAGCTATAGGATAAAAACTCAAGCCAGTCATGGAAGGGAAAAACAAGAAATTTACCATTATGTCTAAAGCCGAAAGACTAGCTGACAAGAAGCAACAGGAGTTCATGCGAGAACTATTATGGCAACAAAAGATTATTGAACGGCACATAAGGATAGCCAAGACAACCGAGGTAGTCTCCGTTCGACCGTTTATATACAAAATACCTACCAAGGCAATGATCGCAGAGGCTAAATTAAAGAAACAAGAAGACACTGAAACCCTGAAAGAGTGGATACAAAGTGATTTTCAATTATCATAAAAACACATAGACAACGAGATAGTCTAACTCAGGTTGAATTTTGAATTAAAATAAACCAAGTTAAGTTTCATGTGAGATTTACGAAATGTTCATAAATTTTCTAGGATAAAGAAGGATAAGAAGAAGAGAAAGGCTTCTCAGTTAAGTCCCGTTACCGCACAAGGTGAGTAACCTAGACTCCTGAATTGGTGTATAAGTACACCGTCTAGTTATCATACTTTTAAATACTGTACTGTACCGTTCCTACTGATACACTGCCTTTCATGCTTCTACTCAATGCATGACTATATTTTACTCTGTCTGATTTCACTGTTCCGTATTGAAATGAAACTATCCCTGTTTTTACTGAAAGAACAACTGATTCATGGTACCAAATTTAGTCTTGAACACTACATGAGCATATTGCACTGTTTGAATTGTGTATACTGTACTGTTATCCTGTTATACTGTTTTGCCCTGCTCGTTACTGAACTGTTCTGTCGCTCTGATGTTTTAACTGTATCCCTATTTTAAATATTGTTTCAAAGAAGCGGATTTAACTATATCTTTTGAAATGCCTGATTCAACCACCTGTTTATGAACAACAATGGTTTGAAACCCATGACAAGGGACCCGTGTTACTCACTGGGCTTTTTAAAGCTCACCCCTTCCCTAACATTTTTCAGGTGAGGGACCCAGCAATCAGGATTAGCGGGTTGGAGACCCAGAGAACTATTTTGAAGAACTCATGAATTAACCATTTTTGTACCTAACTCCATTTCTGAATATGATGTATTGAAACCTAAGACTCGTATCTTTTGTAGGACAATGATGTAATAGATAATCATGGATGTATTAATGGCTCTGCCAAGGTGTTATGCATTCCCTTAGTTCCGTTGCAACTTATATTAATTGAATGCATTGTACTTGGATGTTACTGATGAATGGCTTGTGGTTAGGATTACCGTCGGCATTTTGATTTCAAAAAAAAAAAAACCGATGGGTGCCTAACTGGCCGGTCGCATGCCCCTAATCTGCACAGGGTGGGTAAGGGGGATGTGACAGTAAGTTGAATCTAATTTATTATATTTCATTTTGTTTCTTTTTTTGGGTTTTTGTTTCCGCATCTCGCGTCCCGGGTTCCTACAGGAAATTCGAGGCGTGACAAGCGAACCCGAGGCGTGAGTAACGAGACAAGAGAAAATAAAATACTAAAGAAATAAAGGACAATTAAGTACAATCACTTGCATTTCCATACACTAACCCAATTCCTGTTCTGACACAATTCATAAGGCCTTGCCTGTTACCTTATAATATACAAAAATCATGAAATAGTCTAGGGCTTATGCCATTGTACAACATCAAAGTACGCCTCACGGGCCAAATAAAATCCCCAATCAAACCATCTCTAAGTCTCGCGTAGCCGTTGTGTCATCTGAAATGTTATCCCACGAGTGGGTCAGCTCAACTGCTGGTATAATATAGTGCTAATGCAAGAAACAAAATTAAGGCATGGCATGTGCAAGTGTACATTTATCTCTACATGTCATCCAATGTCTTCAATGCAATACATGATCAATATGCATGACGCACCCATGCAAACTCTATGCCATACCCATGTCTCATCTTACGGTCCTTCCCCGATAGCCTGAGTACTATGTTTCACTTTACGGTCCATTCCCGCTGGCGTGAGTTGCCATGGCCAATTTTGGGTTTTTCACCATAAGATCTACACCCTTATAATGCATAGCACTAAGTGCTCAACTCACACCATGCTTTCAAGGAATCACACTATGCCAATATGCTCTGATTCCACCATGTAATGATATAATCTCAACCAAACAATTTATCAACACATGAAGCATGCTTTGAATTATGCATATTCTACTTAAAGCAATAATGACATTTAAATCACACAGCTCGGTCCATAAATCCACATATCATGAACAATCCACTTAATCACATGCTTGATTTTCACATTTATCATCTTAACAATTCCACAAATCACACACAATGACAACTCATGGAGTATACATATAGTCATGGCTCATATCTATCTTTCAACCAAACATTCAGGAGATAACAAGAAACACATAGGCATAAAATCAATCAAACAACATAGCAATTACTCATAAACTTAATTCTATTTTTTACTTAGCAAAATATCATACCTAATGGGTTAATCCAACCCTAAGATGTAGTGCTCGCTGGGTGGTGGAACTAACAATGATGATGCAGGAGATCAAACCACCTTCTCTTTGCCCTTTGATGCTCCTAAAACCACAAAATGTAACTTAGTCGGTTTGTCACTTGAATGATGCTATTCATCAAATTTTATGTCTTCATTTTATTAGTTTCTGTTTTGCTAAAATAAATTCTACAATTGGGTCCGAAACGTCGAAGAAAATAGTTTTAGGCTTTCGCGAAATTTAATTTGGACATTCGGGCTAAAAAGGGCAAAACTGTCATTTTGTACTTTTATGGGTTCCCATTTCCCGAGGCCTCTCCTTGTAAATCAGACCTCATGATTGAGTTCAGAATGTTCGAGATAATAAGATTTCACTATTTTTTTACTCAAATCGGGGTTCGTTTGACTGTGTTTGACTCAGGGGCATTTTGGTAATTTTCAAGGGTTCTACGTGTCTCCTATTTTTCGGGACCTCTTCTCGCATCACAGGACCTCACCGTTGGTCTTAGGAGGTCCAAGATAGTTAGAAAATATATATGGCTTGTCTCATTTGGGTCCCGGGCCATTTCGGTGTATTTAATTTAATTAAATAAATTTAATTAATTTATTATTGTAGTTATAATATATATATATATATATATATATTTTAGGAGGGATTGGTTACCACGGTTGGTAACCGTCCCATTGGCAATGCACGTGTCATTCCCCCCATTTCCCACCAGTGTTCGAGTCGTAGGGGCGCCACTATGCGTCCCTTTTCAATTTTTTTTTTTGATATGTTGGGCCAAAGACCAAGAGGCCCAACCCCTTTAAAACCCCAAACAGCCCATCCCTTTTAAAACAACCAAGCCCAATTTCTTTTTAAAAAAACCAAATAGGCCCTAACCCAAAATCAGACAAGCCCAAAGTAGCCCGCCTCCATGCCCAACTTTCCGGTCATCCGCTCAGGTGAGGATGGCCGGCCGGTCGCCGGACTGTGCGCCACCGCCGCTGCCTTTCACTGTTTTAAGCCCATTTTCGTGCCCCATTTCTTCACGATTTTTGCCCCTATCCACCCCTAAAACCTCTAAGCACCTCTTTAGAACCCTAAAAAACCCTCAAACCGTCCCCATGCATAAACCCAGACCGGTTTTCCGGCCCAATAAGCCCAGGTTTCCGGCCAGCCGTTTCTCCCTATTTTAGAATTTATTTTCCCATTATTTTTGCTCCATTTTAATCCCAAATTTTCCCTGCACCTAAGAGGAAGGTTCTCCTTCCATTTAAAAGAGTTTTGAAACAAAAACCCATGGAACCTGATCACTATTCCGAAACCTGCAACTCCACTATTCTCCCTTGTTTCTCAATCGTTTTAATTGATTCTTTTTGCATTATTTTCTATTTTTCATACCCTACATGCCCCCATATTTAGCTACACAATTTATGCACTTTAAAATTTAAAATAGAAACAAACTTGCTTACCCACTTTCAGATTTTCTCTGGTGTAGCTTCTCTCTCTCTCTTGGTTCGAGCTCCTAGTTCAAGCTCCTTGGACTCCTCCCAATGTACACGACCTCTCTTGCACAGCCTCCCTCTCCCTTTCTAGTTTCTCCTTTTTTTTTTTGTGATTTTCTTCCCCTCTCAATCCCAACGGAGACACACTCATATACACTCAAGTTTGTTCACCCTCTCACGCCACCACCTGCAACAGCCCTATTTCCTAACTTTCCCACTACTCAAGCTACCCTATTTTCCATCACAAGCAACTTTGCATGAAATGCAAAGTTGACTTGCATTATATATATATATATATATATATTATACCACTCATACACACTCCCACACACTCTCAGCCGAACACACACATATACGGCCAGCCTGGCTAACACCACTTGCACACACCACTGTTTTGCACATATATATATACATATTTTATTCACAATATATTTATATACATTGTATTCACAACACATTAACTATATTCATATCTATATATATATATGCACATACACATCACACATACCTATACATGCATAGCAAAATAATAATAATAATTTTTTTATAATTGTTTTTTCATGTCATTACAGTAATTAAGAAAACTAAACCGAGAAAAATATAAACGCTACCAAAATAATAGGACCTAAATTATCGATGTCGACACATGAAGAAAATAATCAAAATCACAAGACTTCAATTTGTGAAATCGATGCGTAAAGGAAGTGAATAAAAAAATGCAAGTACATAAGAAGAAAAATAAAAATAAAGCAAAAACAAAAATAGGGTAAAATATGTAAAATGCCAAACAAGGCATAAGAAGGAAAAATAAAGGAAAATAGGCCAAAAGTGTTGGCCCAAAGGTTTGATCCCAAGACCAAAAAAGGTGGGAAGAACCTAAATCCAAAAAGTAAACCAGTTGGGCTGCAAACACTTTTGTGCTATATATCTCATAAGATATATATACATATTATATAAAGCCCATCACATCACCCATCACAACCAATGAGAATACATGTAACACATTAGCACAAAAATTAATATATATATATGTATGTATGTATACTTGTGTGAGACATAAACCAGAAGTGTGTGCATGTGTGTGCGGCTCGAGAGAGAGAGAGAGAATGAGGTAAAGAGAGAAAGAAGGAAGAAGAAGAAGAAGAAGAGAAGGAGAAAAGAATGCATTCATGGCTATCCAAACTTGAAGGAGATCAGCAATCAAGTCTGGAAAACCAAACCTAGAGAAAAGAAGAAGAGGAAGGGAGAGAGAGGAAGATTGAAGAAGGAGAGAATTAAGAGAGGAAGGTAGTTTCTCTCTCTACAATTTTTCTACTTTCAGCTACTTTTTTAAGGCTTTAATAACATGCATGGACTAGAAACTGAAAGAGGATGAAAGTTGAAAGAAAATGGAGCAATTTAGGCTAAGCAAACCCAATAACCCACCTTAGCCAAACCAAAAAAAAAAAAAAAGGTTATGAAGAACCCTTAACCAAATGTTGTTTGGTGATCAAGAGTCAAAACTAGACCAAAAATGGGTCACATGGGAACAAGAACCACATGTTTTGGCCCAGAAATAAGGATTTTATAGGGAGTTACAGCCATGAAGAGGAAAATTGGAAGACTTAGATTAAACTTGTTTTGTTTAGTTTTAAGAACGTAAAAGCATTCCCTTAACTCCTAGAAGCTTATAGGAAGAAAAAGGAAGAAAAATCACTATCTAAAACCTCACAAACTAGGAAAAAAATAGGTTCGTTGGAAAAGCGTGGCTCACTGGAACAGCCACTGCAATGGCCTATTTCGACGGGCCAAGATGGTTAAAACCAAAATGTAAATTTAGATATGGAATCCCCAAGAAATTCAGAATCGAACCACGTTGGGCAGGCAGTGGCCAGAATTCAACCAGCGACGGTCACCGATGCTGGAAAAGGCCACTAAAACCCTTGCTAGAGCCTTGGGAAAGAAGGCACTATTCGGGTTGGGTCTCGGGTCAGATTCGGGTCGAGCCCCGATCGAAATATAAAGTGGGTTTGGGTTTTTAATGAGACGGCATCGTTTTAGGGATGTTAAAGTTTTTTATTTAAAATAAAAATGGGGTGTTTGGCAATGGGGATAAGTGCCACGACCCGAGACCCCACCCTATGCGGATCTCGTGTCGCGCAACCGATCCGACGTTGCTTGTCGAACCAAGGGTCTCAACGTGCAACACATTAGTGCTACGAACATGCAACAACTAAATGCAGAAGAGAATAAATAAAAGCTGCATGTGATATATATGTATATGTTTACAAAATGCGGAATACAAAATTTCTTAATACAACTGTTCATCCCCAAGACGTGGATAACATGGGAGAGCTATAAGATTGTCTATACTAAGTATTACACTGCAACTTCAAAAGTAATGTCCACTACTATTTAGCTGACTGCTACTGCTCTTCTACAGCTTCATTTCCTGAAAGGGGTGGTAAGTTTGGGGTGAGCTAACTAAAGCTCAATAAGTAATTCTCTTTTGCTCTGCCATGTGTACATGAATATAGAAAGCATTATCCATAAAAGAACTAGGATAAATGCAGATGTGCTAGCCAGCTAATGAATATAGAACTCAACATCAAATGATAGAAACTCAAATGATAAAGCAATGAAATCTGTTTGATAATATAATCATACAAGCTACAGTCATGAGCTGTCTCAAGTATAATCATATGCATTCAAATAAAAGCTGTGAAATCTCATGATCATTCATAATGGTATAACATGATCAAGATATGATAATCAATAAGAGATACTGATAACAACAATGTGGATGCACTTTAACTTGGGGCCCGGCATACCCCTTAATTCATTTTATTCTCTTTTTCCTCGATCTCTCAGCCAAGCACTAACCCATCAGTTCAGTACTCGCCTCGCAGATCCCACTTTAGCTGCCATTTTAAATACCACTTTTTATTCCGTTTTCTCGACCCGTAGGTCTAGTAAGTATCAGGTGGAGTTTGTGATTGAGCACAAATTCGGCTACAATATATATTATCAAGATCATGTTAAATCCAATAAACAGTAACTGCAATAACACTATCTCAGCAGCAAAAGAAACTGTTGCCTTAACAGGCCAATGTAGACTGGGTTGCTGAGATCTTGCCCCTTGAGGCCTATGTATAGAGCGTACAGAAATCATGATCAAGATACACAACAGTCAATAAATACTTTCCATAAGATAAAGCAATATCAATGTGGACTCGATAAACGTTCTGATATATACGGAGTACAATTGATAATATAAGAAAGACTATTGACATGGCTTGAAATGTAACATGTACAGAGATCAGAGATTACTTACCTCTTAAACCGTTTCTGTTCTTTCACAATAAAACCAAGTCACTGTTCCTTCCTCTTTGAAATCCCTATTCATCAATAGATAGTATATCTTAGTTTACCTTTTCATAAGTTACGCTATTCATCAAATTTTATGTCTCTTTACTATTAGTTTCTCTTTTACTTAAATAGACTCTACTATTGAATCCGGAACAGTCGAACAAAGTCGATTTAGGCTTTCGCGAAATTCAATTCGGACTTCTGTACTAAAAAGGGCAAAATGGTCATTTTGCACTTTTACGGGTATTTTATTTTTTGGGACTTCGTCTTGCTAAACGGACCTCACCATTGGTGTTAGAATGTCCTGAGATAGTTAAAATACACTATTCATTTGTTTAATTTGGACATCATTACTAAAAGGGTAAAATGGTCATTTTATACTTTTACAGGTTTTCACTTTTCAAGACCTATTTTCATAAATCAGGACTCCACGGTTGAGTCCGGAATGCTCGAAATAATAAAAATTCACTATTCTTTTATTTTAATCAGAGTCTGTTTGACTATTTTTTGACTCAAGGGCATATTTTGTAATTTCTCATTATTTTAAATTAATTAATATTTAATTAATATTTTATTCTGGGGGGTCAAATCATAATAATCAAAATTTAGGGGGGTCAGTTTGTAAATTCTGTAACTTTTGGGTTCAATTGAAATTTCAGAAAATCCTATTCTAATTAAGGATAGCCAAAGAGTGAATAGTGACAGAACAGGGATAGGATATCCCTATTTCGATTTTAAACCTCAATTTCAATTTCTAATCTCTGTAGCCAAACACTCCTAATTTAATTTTAAAACCTTTTAACTTAAGTAAAACTGTGTCGTTTTAAATATCCGGTATTTTGTTTCGGTCGGGTCCCAACCCGGATCCGACCCATAACCCGAACCCGAACCCGAACCCTAAACCAAATAGTCTTCTTCCCCGTTTTTTCGGTGGAACTCCGGTAGGGTTCCGGTGTGAACAGTCATCTTCTCCGGCGATGACGAATATTTTTCGGTGAGTTTTTCGACCTAGCTCAATGCAGTTTTCTATATTTTTTCATGGAGATCACGAATCTAAAGTTAGTTTTCCATTTGGATCACTAACTCTCCATGAATATGGCAAAACCCGAAGCTCCGGCCAACTGAACATTTTCATTTTCATGTAGATTTCTCGACTGTTTTCACTTGTTTCTTTTTTATTTCATTTTCTACACTTTATAGGGAAATTTTTGGACCATTTAAACAATGTTTCATGCATAAAATATTAGAAATCCGATTATTTGTTCACACCTGCAACTACTATTTTCTCTTTCAATTTTAAACCATTTTTCTCGATTCTTTTTGCATTTGAGTCCTTATTTCATGCTTCATACAACCCTATAGTTTAAACACTATGAATCATGCTAGAAATTTCAAAACAGAATATAGTTACTCACCTAAAATTTTTGATTTTCTTGATATAGTGCACTGCTTCTACTTTTGTATTCCCTTGGCTCACTTCTGATCCTTCCCAATAATTTTTCCAACCTTTAGACAGTGCTTACAGCCTCTGAATCTTTCTATTTTTCTTTCTTCTTACGCAACATGTATATATATATATATATGTATACATGTATACCTTATACACAAGCACACTCCACCGCCCCTGTCCTTTCTTCTCTCTTGGTTTCTCCCCTTTCTAAATCCCTTTCTTTGACCCAGTTTTTTCGGTCTTTCTCCTTCCATTTGGGCTTGTATTTATGGTGATATGATATTTGTGTATATATGTATATATTATATTACCTACTACACACATATACACTGCCCAACCGACACACACACATCACAATTTCCTTACTTGGCAGCTCCCCCTTCCTTTCACCTTTACCTTTTTCATTTTCTATTATATAATACACATAAATGTATACTATACCATATTTATACATATATACATACTATTCATTATACAATATGTATTATTTATACACATATAAATACATATATTTTATACATAAAATATATCCATACTCATGCATATAAACTCATTTATAATAGTGCATGCATACACTCATTGTCACGCCCCAAATTCCCGCGGACCTCGAGGCGCAACTGAACGAAGCAAAAAGAAAATAAAATAAAGGAAGAAATAAAGGACAATCTAACAGATTCAACCCAACTTACATTCATTTCCTTTAATGTACATCCGTGTAAAGCACAGTCAATAAAAACATTCAACATGTCATTCGGGCTTAAGCCCTACATCACAAAATATGCCCTCATGGGCCAAGTATCCTCCTAAGCTCATATCTCCTCCACTTCTGCAAGAATTCCTCAAGTCTCAAGTGCCGGGAAGCATCATCTGAAATATTTGTCCCACAAATGGGTCAGCTCAACTGCTGGTACAATATAATGCTAATGCAAGAAACAAAATTAAGGGCGTGGCATGTGCAAGTGTACAGTTATTTCTACATGTCATTCAATATCATCCATACAACAGTACTAGCAATAATCTACATGTCATCTAACTTATTAATGTAATTTAAGGCGTGGCATGTGCAAGTGTACATTTATCTCTACATGCATTCTAAATCATCCAAGCAATGTGATGACAATAATCCACATGCCTTCCAAATCATCCATACCATGTAATAGCAATAATCCACATGACATCCAAGTTATCCATGCAATGTAGTGACAATGCCCATGAAACACCCACACAACTTTATGCCACAACCATGCCAACTCTATGCCACAACCATGTTAACTCTATGCCATGTCTATGTCTCGTTTTCGGAACACATCCGATGGAAGCTGAGTACCATGAAATGTGTCATTTTCGGAACACATCCGATGGAAGCTGAGTACCATATCTCGTTTTTGGAACACATCCGATGGAAGCTAAGTACCATATTTAATACCACGTGTTCAGTCCACCTTATGCATTCAATGCATCACACTATACCAATATGCCTTGATTCCACCATGCAATAACACCATCTCAGATAAGTAATTTACTAACGCATGGAGCATGCTTTTAAACAATGTATTCCACTTAAAGCAATCACAATATTTGAATAACAAAACCTCTTCCAAATGAATGTTTGCAATACATGATCAATGAAAATACATACTCTAGTCATGTGTTCACGATCTTAACAACTCCCCAAAAATATAAATCACGTACAACCCAACACATAAAATAAATCAGATCTCCATGGAGTAGCGAGAAGTACATAAGTAACACAAACAATCAACTCAAGGTTTCTTTTTAAAGCAACATTCATTGTGTGATTTTCTGACATTAAACAAATAAATATATGATCCATTCAATCAACATGAAAATCATTCCTAAACTTAATTCTATTTCTTACTTAGCACAATATATCGTACCTGATGGGTTGGTCTCAACCCTAAGAAGACGTACTCGGTGTGTAGCGGAACTAGTAGTAGAATGCATAAGGTTAGACCACCTTCTCCTTGTCTTTCGGTGTTCCTAAAATCATAAAATGTAACTCAGTTCATTTGCTACTTGAATTATGCTATTCATCAAATTTTACGTCTTTATTTTATGAGTTCCTATTTTGCCAAATTAAACTCTACGGTTGAGTCTGAAACGTCGAAAGAAAATGGGTTTAGGCTTTTGCGGAATTCAATTCAGACATTCGAGCTAAAAAGGGCAAAACGGTCATTTTTGCACTTTTCACGGGTCCTTACATCCTGAGACCTCTTTTCGCAAATTGGACTCCACGGTTGAGTCTAGAATGGTTGAGATAATAATGTTACACTATTTTTTTTTTATTTAAATCGGAGTTCGTTTGACTACATTTCAACTCAGGGGCATTTTGATAATTTTTAATGTCATCACGGGTCTTTTATTTTTTAGGACCCCGTCTCATAAAACGGAGACATTTCAAATCAAGGGCATTTTGGTAATTTTTAATGTCCTCACAGGGTCTTTTATTTTTTGGGACCCCGTCTCATAAAACGGACCTCACCATTGGTCTCAGAATGGTCGAGATAGTCAAAAAACATATATGACTTGTCTTATTTGAGCTCCGGGCCATTTCGGGATATTTAATTTAATTAAATTCATTTAATTAATTAAACAAGCTTAACATAATATATATATGTGCTATGCATAATGGGGTACGGTTGGTAACCGTCCCCACTTGGTCCGCACGTGCCTTTGCCACACTCGCCACCAGGGTTCGATCCCTGGCAGCTGCACCCCCACCCCTTTTTCTTTTCATTCTTTTTCTCTGTTGGGCCCAATGACTTCCAATTTAAAACAGGCCCAATTTTCCCTTTCTAATTTGAAACCAACCAGCCCAAAACCGTTTTAAAACAAAGCAGGCCCAAGTCTTTTAAACAAGACAGGCCCAACTCGCTGCCTTTCATCCCAACGCCCCACGACCTTCCGGCCAATAGCTGGCGTCTCCTTCGACCACGGTCGCCGAACAACGACTGTTTTCCCCCATTTCCCTCATGATTTTTAAGTCCAAAATTTTTTATTTTTACATCAAATGATTCCCAAACATTGAGGGACCTATTCGGACTGTTTTTGAACCTCACCCATGCTTGGTTTCCGACATGAAAAACCTAGATTCCGGCCACTCATGCAGCCTTTCCTGGCGAGCTATTTTCATCATGTTTCTTCACTGTTTTGATCTAGTTTCTTTCCTAAACTGTTTCTTACATCCCGTAGTATCATTTTCATAAACCAAACTCAAGGTTTTTGGCTTAAAACTTGTGAACCCAAACCACCACCCCAACCTGCAACTCCATCATTCTATCTCATCTCTAAGTCTTTTTAAATGATTTTTGTTGATTTTTAATCTACGTTCCATGTTTAACAAGACCCAGCAATTAAATCTACTATCATGCTTTAACTTTTAGAAAAAAAGAAAAACAGAACCAAAGCTTACCTATCTTCTGATTTTCGAATGTGGCAGTGCTCTCTCTTTTCCTTCTTCTGTTCCCACTTCTAACCCTCTGGATCTCCCAACTCTCATGGTTTCTTGGCTTCTCTTGGTCCCCCCTTTCTAACTCAACGTACACACATACATATTCACCATCACTACACTACACTGCCCTTCTCTCTCTCTCTCTCTCTCTCCTCTATTTTCGATTTTCTCAGTGCAGGTCCCTCATTCTCCCCTTTCTGCTCCGACTTCGGCTTGACTTCAGCCTCTCCTTGACGTACCCAAAGTTTCTACTCTCAGTCTTTCTTTTTGAATCTCTCTCTAACCAAAGCACACAGATATTTTATCTACACATATACATAAATATATACACACATCCTCCCGTAAACCTCCTGTAGCAGCCCCCTTTTTCTCCTTATTCTCACTCCCTTTTCTAACTCTCTCTCTTATCCCATGCAGCAATGCAGCTTTGCATTTAATGCTTAGCTTACATTGTTGGTTTTTCCTCAATATATATATATATATATATATAATACACATACACACACATGGCAGCACTCTCCCACTTGCACACAAACTGACACACACTACTGTTCCCCTTTTTGTATATATGCTTATACGTATACAATTTGCTAAACATACATATATACAACACTTTACACAATATACATATACATATACAATAAACCTATTATACATGCATATATATCCCTACCCATACGTATATACTGGTTTTCGAGCATGCGCACATATACTGATATCTCCGGGCCTAGGCATATATACGCACGCATGCTTGCATGGGAACGTGTGTGTGCACGCATCACGAGACTCAGTCTCGGGTTGCCTTGCGTGTCGTCCGATACCAGCTATACAAAATAAACCGTCGTCATTCCCACAATCGCTTAGTCTACAAAATATCATGGTATAGAGATTCGATAGTTCGGTTCACAATTGGCCTCACATTACCCGATCGGTCTACCTCGATCTACATGTCATGTCTCGAGCCAGGGCATCATAGCCCTTTTGTCAAACGAAAAATTCATCCTCAATTTTCCATGTTTCTACACTCATTTTAGGTACACTACATGTTTGTGAAATATGGTTGTGCATGGAAATGCATGCATACACGTATTACGATGTTGAGTCTTAAGGTGCTCGGGTATTGCCTAACACTAAGTATACTGAGCAAACCACTCACATTACACTATTGAGTCGACTTGCCTCAGTATACGTGTCATATCCCTGGACGGGATATTACAATAAGCCTTAATTTAATACCCCTGCTCAGACTAGGGATACCCTATCCTTGTATTGTCCCTCTATCTACTATTTGGCATTCGAATTATAAGAAAAATAAAGGGGAGTCGCAGCTCCCCAGTTTCGATCCCTAGACCCTGTGTATATGTGAACCCTAACCCCAACCATGTGGTCACTGTGCCACCATGGCACATGTGATACAATATTAACAAAATAAATATATAATATAATATTAAATTAAATAATTAAATTAATTTAATTATAGTAAATTGTCCTGTTACCCAAATAAAATAAAAAGGGAGTGTATTTTAATTTTTTCTGATGTTCTAGACTCAAGATACATAAAATTCAAAATTATTATTTTACCCTTAGTGATGCCCGAAGCCAAATGGAAGTCCGAGAGGGTCTGAATTGACTTTTTTTGACGTTTCAGACCCAACAGTGAGGTCCATATTATCAAATTAGGTACTAAAAAATAAGACACGTGAAAATACAACATTATTAAATTATGCCTAATAGTCTAATTTAACGGAAATAAGACCTATCCTAGGAAATTAGGATTTATCGGTCCAAGAATAAATTAAGAACACCAAATAGGTGGTAATTTAAATTAAATATGAAATTAATTAAATTTTTCAGAAATTGTTCTTAGGAACTAGAAAGGAAAAGGGAAGGCACATCAATAGCGCCAACCCCGAGGACAAATGTGACTAACGTTGTACTTTGAAGTGGAGGTTTTAACTCCATGAATCTTGAAGTGTTATAAGTTCAAAATTCCTGAAGTATCTTAAGTTCAAAACTCACGTATTTATATGACTCATGATTTAAATGTATCATTGCTTCCATTTTTAAATTCTATCATGAAATGTAAGTCAGCTTGTTTATATTACTGACTTTCTGTAAGTTCGTATTCCAGCATGTCTAAGTTAAATCCAAATTTTATTAAATGCCTCTCTAAAAATAAATATTTTTATACTAGCCATGTTTTAAATATTCCTGAATATTGTGATTAAGTACTTTGAAGCTTATGTCTTAAATGTTATATTCCAAGTATTTGAAGACTCTGTTAAAATTCATGAAAGTCATGTTTTAAATGCTTTCGAAAAACATCTAGTTGAAGAAATCATGTTTTAGTGCTCTCGAAAAGCATCTATTTGAAGAAGTCATGTTTTAATGCTCTTGAAAAGCATTTATTTGAAAAAGTTATGTTTTAAATGCTTTTGAAAAACAACTACTAGGAGGTTATATTTAAATGCTTTTAAATAGCATCTATTTGTAAAGAAATGTTTTTAAATGCTTCCTATTTGCAAACTGGTAATGCAAGATAATTTTCCATAAGCACCACGAGCTCGTGAGGCCTTTTGGGGACTCACATACGAGAGAAATGCCTAGTAGAAGGTTTATCCCCCAGGCATGAGATATCTCTACGAGAAGTAAAACTAAAGTCTAGTTCGAAATAGATTCTTTTGTTAAAAAGTGAAAAAATGTTACGTTCAAAAATGACAGAAGGTTTATCCCCCATTTTCCTAAACGTGATTACATGTTCTGATTTCATGAACAAAAGATTCATGTTTTCGAACCCCTATTTACATGAGAAGGGTTTTTAAAGAAATGGCCCAACTTTTAAAATGACAAAGGGCCATGCCCTCCTATTTGCGAAAAAAGGATTTTATTCATCCTATTAAAGTGTAAATGATTTAAACTCTTTTGGTCACCAATTGGCCACCCTGTAGATGTTTACAAGTCTTCCACTGCATATTACATGCCTCACTCGAATGCTTTAAATGCTTCATGTTACGTGTTTTTGAAGATTCTTGTACACTGTATACGTGAAATAACTATTTTACTTGAATGCTTTAAATGCTTCGTGCTACATGTTTTTGAAGAATTCTATATCCTAAATTTGAAGAAATAAGTGCATAGCCTGAATGCCTTGAATGCTTCATGCTATCTGTTTTGAAGAATCGTGTATTATTTATTTGAAGTATACGACCAATTGGTATATGAACTTTCTTAACTAACCCATTACTAGTTGAAAGCCCATGATAAGGTACTGGAATTACTCACGAGCTTTTCATAAAGCTCATATGGATTTGTTACCCATGACTATTTTAGGTAATGAAGATGGTTGGGAGCTCTACACTTGACTTAGGAAATTTTTGGGAATGTTAGGACCTATAATTGGTTAACTTTTGTAGTAATGTAATTTTCGACAATTATGTAATTAAGTCCCTAGGGACAATGGACATTTAATATGTATAATTTGTAAAAAATTAGTAAGCTCTGAATGTATGTTATTTGTACTGTTTTGAAGAGCGACAGTCCCGGACTGATGTGCGGAGAAAAGAAAAAGTTTTTCACGCTTTCGCAACTGCAATCCTAGCTGCACCGTCGCCCGACACCGCTGCTTCTGGCCTACCCGCCGACCCCCAGGCCGAAGGGTGGCAATCGCGTCCCCGTAATCTGCACAAGGCCGGGTCACGGGTCATAACAAACACCAATCAACTATAAAGGGTTCTCAAGGTAAAGTCGTTGTGATCACCATCATTAACATAATTCATCAACATTTATGTGCACATCCATGTTTGTGTCTAACAAAAGATACATACTACTAATTCCCGAAAGTCCAAGTTATCATTGTGCCAAAAATACATCAGATATTACCAAAAAGATCCCATGTCAAATTCGTTCATGATCCTTGTGCAAAAGGTCCACTGCATTCAAGCTCTTACCTTTTCTATATAGAATTTACCACTTCTTTGCTAACTTAATTACCTGAAATATGTTTAGATAAATTCATATGAGCTTCACTAAGCTCAGTGAGTAATTTCTACATCTTGTCATAGGTATTGTAAAAGTAGGGTTTTGCATAAAATACTATAAGCACCAAGTTTCCACAAACAACTAACACATATTCAAGAAAATTTTATAACACGTTTCCAAAAAAAAATTATAAAGCATATATGAGGTTTTAGTTGGTAAAACACATGCATTTCTGAAACACATCATTTCTAATAACATAGTTCGAATATCAAAACACAAAGCAGATGATGAAGAGTTGTTCACAAAATGTATAGTAGCACATGCATTTCTTAAAACGTGGTTTAGATAATTAACACAGAATGGATGACATAACATCGAATAAAGAATACACACGAGGGGGTACTACCGAAATCTGATTTCGAATAATGGATAACACAAGATGAATGACGGACACATATTACACATCTAAGAATCACATATTAAGTCAGAACGTTACGTGGGTAAGTCTCATCAAGAGTTGAAGGGCCACTTAGGTAAGCCTCAATCATTAATTCCATAAGAAGTCGGAGCGCCATATGGGTAAGTCTCATTACAAGAGTCGGAGTGCCACATGGTTAAACCTCGTATAGACAGAAGAATCGAGTTAGAGCGCTATGTGGGTAAGTCTAATCACTAGAGTCGGAGCACCACATGGATAGGCCTTGGATAGGCATGAGAATCGACTTAGAGCACCATGTGGGTAAGTCTCATCACAAGAGTTGGAGCGCCACATAGGTAGGCCTCAGATAGGCATAAAAATCAAATTACACATTAAGTCAGAAGGCCATGTGGGTAGGTCTCATTACAAGAGTCAAAGCGCCACATGGGTAGGTCACACACAAACACATGATCATATTAAAACAAGTATGATTCAAGTTACATAGTCAAAATTGGTTCACATTAATCATTTTTCTCATTGAATGAGGTGCCATAGTTTGTGGATATCTTTACTAAAAAATTTAGTCAGGATTCAAAGCATACAAACATTTTTCAAATCAACACATATGAAAGCCATTTCAAGATATAATCATCAAGATTATAGCTCTCAGATATTTCGTAGGGTGCAAAATAGACATTTTGAGCAGATATAGAAATTCACTGATTCAGAGTACAAGATTACTCACAAAAATAGATTAGGTATTTTGAATAGATATAGAAATTTATAAAGTAAACATTTGGAAGTAGGATGTAAAATCCATTGATTCAAGATACTAGATTACTCACTTGTGTTCCAGAGTCCACAATCCTTCCCTTACTTGCTTACTTGTCTTGGCACTTGTCTTATACTTATCCCCTTTACTAGTGATCCTAGTTCACATATTAGATTGAACTCAATATCTGAATAAACATATGATTCTATTTAATCACTATTTCTTTGATGTTACTAGCCTTGATTGGTTCCATTTTTTGATTCGGTGGCCCTCTAAACTCTAAGGTAGATCTTATACTCTCCCTCGGGTCCCATCTAAAACTTATTCTCCTATTAAAGGTATTTTAGTAATTTTATCTTTTACGTCTCATTTCATTCAATTTTTCGTTTGCTAAAATGGACTCCACCTGTTGAGTTTGGAACGTCAAAGAAAGTTAGAATATGATATCTCTAACATTTAACTGGATTTTGGATTACTAAAGGTATAATGGTAATTCTGATATTTCACATGTCTATATTTTTGGGACTTTATTTCATAAAATGGGTCCTGCCATTAGGTTCAGAATGCCCCAAAATGTTAAGGTAGGTATTTTTATAGTCATAAGGGTTCAATAGATCACTTAATTAATCAGTAAGACATAATTAAAATTATTCCAATTTGCCCGTTCATATTTTTGGGACCTAATTTTGTAAATCGGACATTTCCATTAAGTTTGGAATACTCAAAAATATTGGGTTAGACTCTTCTTTCATTTTAATTGGCATTCGTTTGGCCTATTGTTGGCTTAAGGGCATTTGGGTAATTTCTCATAATTAAAAAGGATTTAAAATTAATTTTTAGTTAATTTTCTAGGTCCTTCCGTAATTAATAGAAACATTTGGGGTCAAAATAGAATTTCCAGAAAGTTTAAAACCCTAAACCATCTGGTCTAGTTACTTCTCAAGTGAACCGGTTCAATTGGGTTAAGAACCAACTGGTTCAACCGGTTCGACGTGTCATTACCACGCCAGGCTGACGTCATGCACCTACCAAATCAAAATGACACCATTCCACTTAAATTAGGATCCATTCCTACGCAGGTCAACCCAAACCCGATATCCAACTCAACCTGACCCGTTGACCTTCTCGAGTCAATAGTTGACTTGGTCAACAGAAGCCCTACCGGTGTCGATCGCCTTCTTTGTCGATGGCAATCACTAACGACTATTTTTCAGCAATAAAACCAATGCTAGTCAAATCATTTTCCGATAAGGTTTCTGTAGAGATATGAAAAATGAGGAAAAATTGTTCATTTTTCCGGTAGAACATTTTGCATGCACGGTTTTGTCGGTAAAAGCCGGTTTTGTCGGTAAAGCATATATAGGCATGATTTCATCGTTTGACATGTTTAGAAGCATATTTGGAGTGTGTTATAGAAGAGAAATATGCTTAAAATATTGTGAGGTAACCTCTGTACAAATTTCAACAAAAACGGAAATAGTTTCTGAAATTGGACAAAAAGGGCACTCGGGTGACCCAGGTGGAAACGGCCAAAAACTGACCTCAAACGAAAATGTTTCCTTCTGAAAGTTTTCATTTAAAATAATTTTATAAACATTGGATGAAACAAAATTTCGAATTGAAGTGTTTAGGAATGGGTTGTAGAGTAACGATTTTCGGGCTCATTAAGGGCAAAATGGTCATTTGCCCTTAACCCTTTGGTCCCTCACTATAAATAGGACACTTAGACACATATTTATACAGAACTCATTCTGTATATGCAGCAGGTCACGTTCTTGAGAGAGAGAGAGAGAGAGAAAAGCCCTAGATTCCTTTAACTTTCAAGCTGCCCAAACACACCTTTCGAGCGGGATTTTGGCCAAACTTCCTTCTGAGAAGTTGTTCGTCTCCACGAGTACTATATTCTCACCTAAAAATTTGGCAGTCCAGCAAACACATCCACCGCAGTTTAAGAAAAACTGATTTTAGGTATGGTTTCTTGCTAAGCTAGGAATAGATTTAGTTTTTCCTACCTTATTACATGTTGTTTGACTAGTTTTGATGTTTATTCATGGTAGGAAGTTATCTAAGAGGTGTTACTTTGAAGGACTTAGAGTTAGTAATTTGGGGCTTTATGTATTCTTTGGTTTATTTGATGTTTTGTTGCCAAGAGAATGACTTATCTTGTCTTTGTATTTGATTGCTATATTTGATATGTATTTATGTGATATTTACTTGACATCTTGGAAGGGAATTGGTTGTGTAATGTATTAGTCTTGTACGTGATGTTAGTGACTTTGTGAAATTCATTGTGATTGATGAAATGGTGACATTGTGGCTTGAAAAATATGTTAAGGTGTGTGGCTATGACCTATGTTATGTGAAGCATGGTATGAAAATTTAAAGTTATGAATCATGTGGGGTTTAAAGGCATGACTTGAAAATGCACACCATGTGTTTGATCATTTGTCACATTGAATTTGCATGATGAAATCATGGCATCTTGGCATAGTGTGATTCCTTGGAAACATGGTGTGCGTCAGCACATGGTGCTGGATATTATGAGGGTGTAGATCCTGTGGTGAAAACCCCAAAATTCGGCTGTTGGTACTCTTTTCCATTGGGGACGTACCGAAAAGGAGACATACGAGGCGGTACTCATGCCAGCGGGGAAGGACCGTATCATGAGACATGGGTGTGACATAGAGTTTGCATGTGTGAGTCATGCATAGTGTGTTTGCATTGCATTAAACAATGGGAAGGGAAATTATATCTTGAAATTGTACACTTGCATATGTCACGTCCTAAATTTGTTGCTAGTATTAGTGAGTTATCATACCAGCAGTTGAGCTGACCCATTCGTGGGCAATATATATTTCAGATGAGACACCAGCTGCTTGAGACTTCCTTGAGTGTTGAAGAAAAAGGAAGGGAATGGGTTTTGTGGAAGATTTGGCCCTTGGGGGCATGTTTTGAATGTATGGACATAAGCCCAATTTGTTGTTCTTACTTTTGAGAAATGTATGGACTTGAGCAAATTGTAACTTTAGGCCTTGGGCCATTTTGAAAATGTATGAGTTGGAACTCAAATGAATGCATGATGTTTTATTTAAATGTGTACTAGAGGCTACTTGATACTTGGGAGTTAAATGTGTATTATATGGATGTGTTGGAAATGGAGGATGTAGGTTTAATTTGATGGATTTGTGGGCCACTGAATGAGGGTGAATTGTTGATGAATTTATGTTCATATATCTTGTGAAAATTAGGTGGGAGAACACTTAAAGAAACAAAGGAAACTATGTCCAAATTTTGGTAAATTAAAGTGAGAAATTAAGCATGCAAAAGACCCATAAAAATGAATGAGAAAAATACGTAAAATGGGGGCTTAGAAGCTAGGGAATTTGGGCTGAAAATGGGTGAAAAAGGGGCTTGAAAAACTTGAAAGAAAATTCAAAAATTGGAAAAATTAGCTGCAGCCATGAACAGTAACTTGAAAAATATCAGAAACTGCTCTCTGTGCTACAGTACCTTGAACAGTGCAGCAACCAGCCCCAACCGCTGCAGCCCTCGCGCACACGCGTGCCTGCACGCCTCGCGCCCTGCGCCCCACGCCGCGCGCCTGCTGTTGCCCATGCGCGCGCCTACTGCTACCTTGCATGCTGCCACCTGCTGTCCAACCCATGGGCAGCCATTGTTTTGGCCATGTTTTGACCTATCTTCCAAGGGTATTTTGAGGCCATTAAATCATAAGTTTGACCCAAACTTTTGAGTTCATTTTAGACCATTTTAGGCCATTATATAAAGCCAAGTTAGGGCAATTTATGAGACACTTTTTAGGCATAAATCAAGGCCATGTTTGGCCATTTAGTTGGACCACTTTAGGTGAGATTTCTTGACCCATTTATGGATTATATCTTAGACTATCTTTGGGGTCATTTGAGACATCATTTTAGGGAAGTTTTTTGGAGATACTTTAAGGCTATTTTAAGGGTCATTTTTAAACATGATTTTGAGTTATATTGAATGTCGAATCTTTACTTAAATTGTAGGGAGAAACTTGAGGAATGATGATGGAGATTTCAATTAAATTTATCAAATTGTCACTTCTTTTCCTTTCTTTTGTTTTGTTTAGTCGCTCCCCAGGTTCGTGGGAATCCGGGGCGTGACAGTTTCCATATTTAGGGTTAAAATCAGATTTCTCTTAGGTTTGGACATCGAAATAGGCTCTTACAGTGGGGTCTCTGGCGAGACCCGATTTTTTGGCAAGCCATTTGTTCTCTATTTCGTGATGTTTTAATAATGTTTTTTCTTTATTTTTCCTCTATTCTGTAACACCCCGACTTTGCGTAATTAATAATTAGTTATTAATTATTACCGGCTTATAGAATGATCTAGGGAATTAATCATAATCCCGGCGGTCATGATAGACCGATAAAATAATTAAATATGTCTGGAGGAAAAGGGTAAAATACCCGAACCCAATTACCGATTAATTCGGCGAAATAACACTGCTTTAACACTAACGAAATCCGAATTAGCTAACCCCGGAAATCCCGAATGATTAATAAATGACACGGAACCTCTGACACTGAAGAATACTGAAATATGAAACTCCCGGAACAAACCGTGTCGAAAAAGGAGTTACGGAATGAAAGTTATGAAGGAAATATTGAAATTGAATTACTGCGCAACCAAACGTGGCCTTAACCGAAAATATGGAAAAAATGGCCAAATGGGAGGCCAAGGGAATTGAACCCTTGACCTTTGGATGAAAGGAAACCTCATCCAAAAAAATACCAACTAGGCTAGGGGTATCCTTGTGTACAAATATACAAACATATATATATAACTATAAATCTGATTTGGTCACCCCCCCAAGTGGCCAATAACCAAACATGCAACACCTCACCCATGCATCACCCTAAGCCCCCTAGGCTATCATGCCTACACACCACATGATGACCTCTCCTCCAACCAAAATACATGCAAATTAATCATGAGGTTGAGAGGTGTATTGAACAAGGAAAATCTGATTTTATTTTCATATCTCCATATAGGCATTGGAGGGAAAAGAACAGACCTGTAAAAAGAAATCCTGTAAACTGATATCTCTAGAGAGAGAACCTTAGAGTGAGTGCATGTTGGTTTGGCCATTGAAGGGAGCAAAGGAAGGGAGCTCAGGTCTGGAAGTGCACAAGATGGGAGATGACTGTATTTTGAAAGGCCAAGGGAACTGGACTACACCTGTGGGTGCCGAACCAAGCCATGAGGAAGGCCACTGCTTGAGAGGTAAACACCAAATTTTTCTGAATTTTTTTTTCCCTCAAGCATGCCTACTGTTTTCAGTTGTTTTGATCTATATAACTGAGTATATAGACGACTGTGAGGCCTAAGAACCGTAACGAACTAACTGAGAGGTTCAGATAGGCCTAGAAACCTACAAACCGTGAGCAAACCGCCATTAAAACACCTTGGGTAACAGGTCTGAAACGACCTCCATAAAACGGACTCATGATGGTCTAGAACTCATCTAGACTCTTCCAAGGTTCTGAAAACCCTCATCCGCGACCCAAAAACCCCATGCAACACCCTCAAAAAGTCAGTTGCAGGTTCGGGTGTGAAATGCTATTCTTGATTTGAATGCTTTAAACTGATTTTCTTGATTGGAGGAGGGTGCTATACATCATAAGGATCACACAGAACTCAACCTTGTTAAAAATGGTTGAAAAATGAAGATGAATTGTCGAATTATTCAGTTCGGCTATTCCTCCATAAACCAAGCACTTGAGCTTGATTCGATCAAAGAAGACGATGCCAAGTTGTTGGTATAAATTCCAGGAATCGATTGGAACCAAAATCAGTGGGAAATCGTGGCCAAAATGGCACGAAATAGAGGAAAACCGAACTGTAGATTAGGGCTACAGTACGTGGATTAGTTGGGGAAGATGGAGTCAACTCGCGATTCCAACCGAGTTAGCGAGTTGACTCGGACACGTGTTGGTCTACGAGCGTGCCACTGATTTAAATAGAACGACACCGTTTTACGAATTACTGTTTTGATTTTAAATTGAAATCTGACTGTTTGGCAACAGAGTTAATAAATCAGAAGTTGGGAAATTGATTTGGGGGCCTATCCAAACCGAGAATAAGGAAGAAATTGGGGATAACTGGAGTATCTTATTCCGGTTTTCTTAAGTCACTGAACCGGTTGGCTTCTGAGATTATTGGACCGGTTCAATTTCTGAACCCCTGAACCCTCTGGTCTGAACCCTAATTTTCTGAATTTATATTTAACCCCCAAATGTTTCTGAAAATTACGGATCCACCCCTACTGTTTGACAGAATTATACAGTGGCCCAAATTTCTGAGAAACTGTTCAATTAAGCCCCTGACAAATTAATTAAATAATAAAATAATTATTTTATTATTTTATTAATTAGGTAAAATTACGATTTTACCCCTGAACATTTAATATGTCAAACGGAGTCCAAATAAATTAACTAAATAGTGTATTTTCACTATTTCAAGCATTCTGGACTCAATGGTACAGTCCAAATTGGGAAATATAGTACCGAAAAATACAAACCTGTAAGTGATAAATTACTGTACTGCCCCTGATGGCACCAGACCCAAATAAAAATAAAAGATAGCCTATTTTGACTATCTCGGGCGTTCCGAACTCAACGGTGAGGTCCGTTTAACGAACCGAAGTCCCGAAAAATACAGACACATAAAGTGTAAATGACCGTACTGCCCCTAATAATTCCTAGGGTCAATTAAACATAACAGATAGTCCAACTTAATTATGTCGGACACTCTGGACCCAATGGTGAGGTCCATTTTATGAACTGACGTGCCGAAAAATATGACACGTGAAATTACCAAATTACCCCTGATATTGTACGAAGCCCAAATGAAGTCCGATTGGGACGAAACTGATACCGATAGAAGCCCAGATACTGGTGAGACTGTAAACATGATTAAATAATGATTCGGAGTCAAAATCTTACGAAACGTAAAATGACCAAAATACCCCTGAACACAGTAAGTGCAAGTAGAGGTCAAATAAAGGTCAAACTGATCTGATAAATTATCATAGGGATAACTATGAACACTGAAGGGCTAAATAAGACTCCGGGACAGTAATGCGTAAAACGAGAAATGACCGATGTGTCCCGATGATCAAAAGCAGATACCAAACGAAGCCCAAAGGACTTAAGAATTTACATGTGAGATATATGGGACATTCTGAGGACCACGACAGGGTCTGGGGTAAGAATGACAAATTACTATTTTGCCCCTAAGGCTAAGTAAGCCCTTAACTGATAGCGATTCAAGTCTAAAAGACTTAGAACTTCATGTATACGATATATGGGATATTCTAAGAACCACGACTGGGTCCGGGATAAGAATGGCAAAATTACCATTTTGCCCCTATGGTTAAAATGAGAACCTAACTGATACCGATTGAAGTCCAAAGGACGTAGAACTTTGTACTTAAGATATAAAGACTATTCCGAAGACCACGACAGGGTCCGGGATAAGAATGGCAAAATTACCATTTTGCCCCTATGGTTAAAATGAGAACCTAACTGATACCGATTGAAGTCCAAAGGACGTAGAACTTTGTACTTAAGATATAAAGACTATTCCGAAGACCACGACAGGGTCCGGGACAAGAATGATAAAATGACCATTTTGCCCCTAAGGCTGAAGAAGTAACTGACTGATAACGATTGAAGTCTAAATGACTTGGGTTATAACTCTGATGACTGCTAAGCCTAATTTAAGAGTAAAATAGCCCGGATGAAACCCGATGAGAGGACGATAGGCTACTAGGCTATCTTAAGTAAACCGATAGATACCTAAGATGACAAATGAGACCTGAATGGATGAGTTCTGATCTGTATATGATTGATGATTATTGTTCAGGATATACATGGAGATGCCTGACGTGTCTGGAGGTTATCGGATTGTTTGCGCAAGGAGATAACCGTAACAGTTTGTGAGTAACCTGGAACTTCTGACTTGGTGTATAAGTACACCGTCTAGTTACTGTATTTTGATTTACTGTACTGTTTTGTATACTGTACTGTCTGAATGCATACTTTTCATACTGCATTACACGTAACCTGATTTTGTACTGTCCTGTTCTCCTGTTCAGTTCGGGTCTGTCTTGTTCTGTTGTATGGTCTGTCATGGTTTTATTCTGTACTGTTGCGTCTTGTGAGTAAACCTGACTCCTGAATTGGTGTATAAGTTCTGTCTAGATACTGTACTTTGAAGCACTGTACTGTTTTGAACGTTATACTGTTTAAAAGAAAAACATATATTTAAAGTAGCATATGCCTTGTCCTGATTGATATTGTACCAGTTTGTTCCGTCCTGTTCAATTTCGATATGTCTTGTTCTGATAGATGTATTGTTCCGTTTTGTTCCGACATGTTCAGTTCCGATATGTCTTGTTCTGATTGATATTGTTTCGTTTTGTTCCGTCCTGTTCAATTCCGATATGTCTTGTTCTGATAGATGTATTGTTCCGTTTTGTTCCGACATATTCAGCTCCGATATGACTTGTCCTGATTGATATCGTTTCATTTTTTTCCGTCATATTCAATTCCGATATGACTTGTCCTGATTGATATTGTTTCGTTTTGTTCCGTCATGTTCAGTTCCGATATGACTGGTCCTGATTGACATTGTTTCATTTTGTTCCGTCATGTTCAGTTCCGACATGACTTGTCCTGATTGATATTGTTTCATTTTGTTCCGTCATGTTCAGTTCCGATATGACTTGTCCTGATTGATATCGTTTCATTTTGTTCCGTCATGTTCAGTTCCGATATGACTTGTCCTGATTGATATTGTTCGTTTTGTTCCGTCATGTTCAGTTCCGATATGACTTGTCCTGATTGATATTGATTCTCCTGATTGATATTGTTTCATTTTGTTCCGTCATGTTCAGTTCCGATATGACTTGTCCTGATTGATATTGTTTCGTTTTGTTCCGTCATGTTCAGTTCCGACTTTGTTCCGTCATGTTCAGTTCCGACATGACTTGTCCTGATTGATATTGTTTCATTTTGTTCCGTCATGTTCAGTTCCGATATGACTCGTCCTGATTGATATTGTACCGTTTTGATCCGCCATGTTCAGTTTCGATATGTCTTGTTCTGATTGATGTATTGCTCTACTTTGTTCCGTTATGATCCGTCCTGTTATGCCTCTGTCCTTGATTATGCCTGTGACTTGAACTGGTGTTTTGTTCCGTCTGATCCCGTTATGTACCGTCCGTCAATAATCTGTCTGTCTTGATTGATATATGGTCCAGTTCCGTTATGATCTATCCGAATTCTTGACTTGGTATATAAGTTACTGCATAGATACTGTATTTTGATGCACTGTACGATTTTAAAAGTTAAACTGTCTGAATGCATGTTTTAAATGCAAACTT
Source organism: Nyssa sinensis (assembly GCA_008638375.1). NCBI lineage: Eukaryota > Viridiplantae > Streptophyta > Magnoliopsida > Cornales > Nyssaceae > Nyssa > Nyssa sinensis. The sequence goes on along the minus strand of CM018048.1, from coordinate 18,916,524 downwards.
TTATACTGTATTGTACGCGGCATGATTTTGTCCCATCCTACTATTATTTTGTTCGGTCTGTCTTGTTCCATTTTATGGTCTATCTGATTTTGTTCTGCTATGATGTGTCTGACTCTGGGTACCATTCTGATTATGAGCGGTCTGGCATAAGTAGGCTTGATTACGTGCCTAACTGATATACTATTGTTATGCCCTGTTATGTTCCGCCCAGTACTGATCTGTTCTAATATTTGAATTAATTGCCTATACTCTCATTGATATTGGCATCATGCACTGTTCCGTCTATTCTGATTTGTTGTTCCGTTTAGTTCAGTCCTGCTTTATTCTACTAAAACTGCATTTAAAGTAGATTTATAAAACTGCTATTTCAGAAACAACTGAACTACCCTTGTGCTTTGTAAACAAGAAATGGTTTTGAAACCCTTGACAGGGAACCTGTGTTACTCATTGGGCTTTTCGAAGCTCACCCCATTCCCTAACATTTTTCAGGAATGATATATGTTGGATCTAATGGCACTGATTTGTGGAAACTGGATTACTGAGGATTGAATCTGTTTAATCAGGTGAGTGATGTACTATGACTGACTTGACTGATATGTACTGAATATAGTATGGCTCATGGATTTAGATGGTACTCTAGAGATTATAGTTCCGCTCTGTTGTTATATGTCGGATTATAGATATGCTCTGAGGTTAGAATTGTTAGCTGTTGGATTTTAGACTTGCTCTGTGTGATACATATCCTACGGTGGATACATGAGTTGCATTCCCTGGACAAAAAAAAAAAGTTTTAAATTCCGCTACATCTGACCCTACAGTCGGAGTGCAATTCACTGGAAAGTTCAGAAATTGCCTTCGGTTGGTCGCGTGGCGACTGACTGGCATCACGTCCTCGACATCCGTGTAGGGTGGGGTTCGGGATGTGACATATTCGATTTCTGGGACCCCAAGGAACATTTTCCCATTCACAAAACTAAATAAATGAACCAAAAATCTATTAACTTCGATTATCCCACGATACTTGTAACTCCGGTTCTCTCCATGGTTCCTTGACCATTTTTGTTGCGTTAAGTTGCTTTGTGTCCCATTTTTTATGCTCTTTTGAGCCTTCTACCTGGTTTTAAGTTTAGTTTGACATGGAGTTTTCTCCCTTTCGGGTATTTAGGTTTTCTAGCCCAAACAACATCGTTTTCTTTTCTATTTTCTTCCTCTCTCAATATCATGCACATGCATGTACAACATAGGCTATATATATAAGCTTAAACAATAAATTTTTAGGCTAGTTTTCTAGAGAGATAAAATTACCTTCAATGGCTTCTCCCCCTTTCTCACGGTCCCTTGTCCTTGCATGCCCCATCTTCTGAGCCTTTTCAGTCACTAGAACTCCTTTTTGCTCCCTAATGTGCTATGATCTTGAGCACACACACACACACATATGCAATACAAGCCCTTTTATTCTCTCTCCACATTTCTCTATTTCTTTCTCTCTCTATATGTTTGAAATACACAACTTTCCCACACACGCAATACACACATAATACATATACATAAATATATATATATATATATATATGAGGTAGGTATTTTTCATGCATTTTGATTGGCTGGAGTGGGGGTGCAATGGGGTGATGCCACCTCATCTTTTTTTTTTTCCTGAATTTCTATGCCTTTTTCATGTTATATACTTTTCTTATGGCTAATATAGAACAAAAGTGTTGATTACCTAGTGGCTATCTTATTTTTTGTATAAGCTCTTCATTTATTGCCTTGGTCTTGGGTTCAAGGCTTTGTAGGAGCTTTTTAAAGCTCTTTTCTCTTTTTTTCTTTTACACATGCATCATATTGCATTTTAGAGTATTTTAATAATTCTCAAACTTTTCATTTTAAATCCCCTAAAAGTCTCATATAATTTTTGCAAAGCTTTTCGATTAAAGAAACTTTATTCATGCATCATTAGTCTTGCCTTAAGTGTATTTCATGTACTAGTTTTTCCAAAATTATTCAAGTGTTAATCCTTGATTAATGCCAATCGTAATTCGTTATCAAGTTACAACCTTTTCCATCAAATCATTTTCTTAAAATTGATCATCTCCAATCCATAGCTAATTGCTCTCATTTATAGATTTTTTTTTATATTTATAGACTATCATTTTTAAGTAGAATTGTCCTTGATTAATAAGAGAGTTCTCTTATCATAATCATCATTATCTTTAATCGCCCCACTTAATTGGGTTAGGATGTTACATTCTCCCCCCTTAAAAAGAGTTTTATCCTCAAAACTCAAGGGTTCATAGTTAATTGAGTCGATTAAAACCTCAGATTCATACTAGAACCACGATGATTCAATTCAATAAAAACCTTAAGCTAAAGATTCTACATCTTTTACTCTTACTTGTTCTTTGACATTGGCATCTAGGATATTGTGTCTTTAGTAAGGTAGCTTTTAAACATTTCTTTCATCTATTCCTTTTTCTATGGTGAATCCCTACAACTAGGTTGGATAAAGAGCACCAAATTTGTTCCTTAGTTCCCACAACATTCGGAGTCAATATTCCTTAACTTCATGTCATTCATAGTTTCTCTAAAATCACTTATCATATACACTAATGTAGTCCTCAAATTCTCAAGATCATCAATTTTGCTTATAAGTATACTATCGTCTCCCAAGAATCATTAATCATTTGATCGTCTTAATCGCCAAAGAAACATCAACTTTAGTTACGATTTGGTCTTTCCAAAAGACCATTAACCTTTGCTCTGATACCACTTTTTCATGACTCGAAACCTATCCTACGCGGGTTAGGGGCCGGCGACTGACACTGTCACCTAGACAGGCCGTACAAAATCAAATGAATTGCACAAGATAATAAAACTTTTTCTTTTATTTTGTCAAGCGCGACAGTTACATATGCTGTAATGTGTAACATCCTAGATCTTATTACTTTCATTATACTCTATTTCTGTATGTGAATCCACTTCAAAGAATGATAAAGTGTGGATTAGTGCATGCCCTAAAAATGATTATGTGATTCAAAATGATGAGTTTACTATTATGGATAGTAAGGCAATAATTAAAATCTTAGTAGGAGAAATTAGGAACAAAAAAATATTTCTAGTAGGCTTTAAAAATGATTTTTGAGCTAAAACATGATTAATTAGGTTAATTATTGTTCTAAGGTTAAGAATAATTAGAGTATACTTAGCTAACTTAAACTAGTCTGTGATAGGTTATTGGAAGGTTCTTAAAATTGTTATATCTAAACTAATTATGTTTAATTAGTAACCTGAATAGATGATTAATGAATTACGTTAATCCTAATTGGGTTAATTAGGGTGTTTAAGTGTAACATCCCAACCCAATTAAGGATAATGAGGATTATCATAAGATAATTTGCTTAATAATTATGGGCAATTCTAGTTGAAAGCTAATAGTCCACAAATATGGAGATAAATGTATAAATGAGAGCGATTTGCTATGGATTGGAGACAATCAATTTTAAGAAAGTGGTTTAATGAAAATGATAATAACTTAATCACAAATTATGATTGGCGTTAGTCAAGGATTAACAAGTGAATAATTTTGGAAGATTAGTGCATGAAATACAATAAGGCAGGACTAGTGATGCATGAATAAAATATGCTTAATCAAGAAACCTTGCGAAAATTATAAGAGATTTTTGTGAGATTTAAAATGCAAAGTTAGGAATTAATAGAATACTTCAACATGCAATATAATGCATATACAAAAAGAAAATTGAAGGAATAAGTCAAAAAGGCTCCCACCAAGTTTTGAACCTTGCACCTTGTACAAGCAAATGATAAGTTTCCAAAACTCTACCAACTAGGCTGCCAACACTTTGTGCTAATATGTCCACCAAAAATAGATATGATCCATGAAATGCAATCTTGAGATGCATGTAAAAGATAAGGTGTCAGCTTGTGGGCAAGCTAGAATTTGGGTGTTTTATTATGATTGGACCAAAATGTTGGCCAATCAACACACATGCAGCAAACACATATACATACATATCCTATATACTTTGAGTGTCGTGTGGCAATGACCATTCTACTTAAATTCAGAATATATATATATATAGAGAGAGAGAGAGAGAGAGAGAGAAATAGAGAAATATAAAGAGAGAAAGTGAAGGGTGGAAGACTTACAGCCATTCCATGTTGCATGTAAGGTCTGCAGCAAGAAGATGAAGGACATTGAAGTTGTTGGAGCTCAAATGGAGCATGCAAAGCCCAGAAATAGAGAGAGAGAGAGAGAGAGAGAGAGAGGGAGAAAACGACCGTTGAAGTAAGTTTCTCTCACTTAAATATTCCTTATAAGCGGTTGTTTATGAGGTTTGAATTTATATACATGTGCTTAGAATTGTAAATGGAAGAAGAATAAAAAAGAAATGGAATAGTTGAGCTTAAGAAACCCTAAGAAATCATATGACCGAATCTATAAAAAATTGGGTTATGCAGAAACTTAACTAAAAACCTGAATATGAAGGTAAGGCTCGAAAGAGCATTAAAAATGGAGTACATTGCAACTTAAAGCAACAAAAATGGTCAAGAGACCATGGAGATAACTAGAGTTACAAGTATGGTTGAATAATCTAGGTCATTGGAGTTTTGGTTGTTTTACTTACATTTAAGAATGGGAAAGGGTCCCTAGGGGTTCCAGAAATCCATCGGAACAAAAAAGAGGCGAAAACAATAAGTAAAACGTTACAAAATAGGAAAATAAGTCTTCGTCGAAAAAACGTAACTCTCTGGAGACCCCACTGCAACTATCTATTTTGACAGCCGAACCTACGTAAAACCAAATTCAGAAGTTAGATTTGAAATCCCCTTGGAAAGATGGTTCGAACCACGTTGGTTTTGTCGCCGGAAAATAGTTGGTGGTGATCGCCGGAGATGGAGGAGGCTATCGAAAAAACTGTTCAGGTCGTGTCTTGACCGAATGTTTTACATGGGTTTGGGCTTAAGTGGAATGGCATCGTTTTGAACCCTGAAGAATAAAAAAATAATTAAAAGGGTTGATGTTATGCTAATGTCAACATGACGCAATGAACCGGACTAAACCGGTTGGTTTTATTTAAATAAGTTTCTAAAATTATGTTTTGGCCCCAAACCTTTCTGTTAATTATGAATTGGTCTAGAAAAATAATTATAAATTATTTTAAATCATTTTTAAATTTAGAGAAATTACCAAAATGCCATTGAGCCAAAATAGGCCAAACGATGGCCAATTAAAATGAAAAAAGAGTCTAACCCAATGATTTTGGGCGTTTCAGACTCAATGGCAGAACCCGATTTGTGAAATTAGATCTCAAAAAATATGAAAGGGCAAACTGGGATAATTTCAATTATGTCCTAATGATTAATTAAATGACCAATTGAACTCTAATGACTTTGAGAATACATACCTTAACATTTTGGGACAATATGGACCCAATGGCGGGATCCATTTTATGAAACGAAGTCCCAAAAATATAGACACATGAAATGTCATAATTATTATTATGTCCTTAGTAACCCAAAAAGCCAGTTAAATGTCAGAGATACCATATTCTAACTTTCTCTAACATTTTAGACTCAACGGTGGAGTCCATTTTAGTAAACAAAGTGTCAAAAAATGAGACAGGTGAAGATGTGAAATTATAAAAATGCCCCTAGGCTTAATATAAGGTATAGATGTGCAAATTAAGATCCATAAAAGCCTAAACTGATTGTCTCCGATGTTATGGACCCGGTAACAAACTAAAAAATGACGAATACGTCTTTATGACTTAATGAAGTTACTAGAAGTGTGTAGATGGAATTGAAAGTACTGTATCAGTCTATGTTAGTTCTCCCATGTATTCGCCACCCTTGGGTGCTGGTTACGTTTAGTTCTCATTTTGTTTTACGTAGAACTATGTCATGTATTTAATAGACTTCCGTTGTTTAAATTATTTAAAAGACTTCCGCTGGATTACTGTAAATGATAAAGACTTCCGCTGTTCATTGTTTAAAATTTTTAGGACATTGCTTATTAGGACTATGATACAGGAATGGAAAAAGTAGGGACGACCTTCGGGTCAGCCCCGCGACACGAGATCCGTATAGGGTGGGTTTCGGGTCGTGACAGCTTGGTATCAGAGCTTTAGGTTCGATTGTGAGTCATGGGAGATAGGACTAGAGTTAAGACTGTTAGATATTACTGACATTTTATATTTTACAATCATGGACAAATTGTTTTACACATTGACTGGTCATCTCACTAGTTATCTCATTGGTTATCTCACTGGTTATCTCATTGGTTATCTCACTGGTTATCTCATTGGTTATCTTATTGGTTATCTTCATTGGTTCGATTCATAGTCATGGTTAACACGAGGCAAGGTCCGTTACCTATGGATCGTTTAGAACAATTGGAAAGATTGATGCAGACTGTCATTGAAACTCTACCACGGATTCAGGCTAGTGCTAGCCAACCAGCACAGCCAGTACAACAGGAGCAGCCTGTCAATGCAGGCGACAACATCGGGAATCGTCAAGGGAATGAACGGGATGCTGCATACCAATACGAACGATTCCAGAAAATGAAACCCCTGACGTTTGACGGTACAAATGGGGCCACGACGGCCGAAGAATGGATGTTAGAAATGAACAGGGTTTTCGATATCCTGAATTGTACTGACGTCCAGAAGGTGGCTTATGCCACGTATATGCTTAAGGGAATGGCACATAAGTGGTGGATAAATGAGAAGGCGAGGGAGCCAAACATGGACTGGCAATGATTTACTGTGGTCTTCAATAAGAAATACTTCTCCCACGGAACCGCAGAGTTGCCGAATTCATGGTACTGCAACAGGGGTCGATGACTGTGGAGCAATACAAGGCCACTTTTACTGAATTGGCCAGATTTGCCCCTGATGCTATCAGCATTGAGGATCTGAAGGCTCGTAAATTCGAGGAAGGACTGAGGTGGTCTATCAAGGATAGACTAGTACCCCATCGATTGACTACTTACGATGATGTCGTGGAAACGGCTCGGATCATAGAAAGGAGTGGCAAGGAATTCGCCAAGAGGCGAGGGAACCAGAAACATGGAGGCAACCAGAATAAGAGGCAAGTGCCTTCTACTTCGGGACAGAGATCTACATTTACCAGACCTGGAGCTGCATCACAGGTGACAGGGTCCGGTCAGAAGAAACAGAGCAACACTAAAAAGGGGGCAGCCAAGTGCTCTCATTGCAATAAGATCCACAAAGGCCAATGTCTCAAGGACAACAACGCTTGCTACTACTGTGGCCAAGAGGGACATTATGCGAGAGAATGCCCTTAGAAGGATCAGGCCACGCCCAGCACTACTTCGGTTAAAGCACCAACAACCGGAATAGCACCACCTAGACCTCCGACCCAAAGAAATGGACAGGGGAACGTCCAGCAACAGGCAGGATGAGTTTTCTCCCTTTTACCAGGAGAGGTGCAGGCTACAACCTCTGTAGTCACAGGTACTCTTTTAGTATGCTCACAGTCTGCTCATGTTTTATTTGAAACTGGATCTACACATTCATTTGTATCCCTTACATATGCTGCTAGATTGAACCTAGTGACGGAACCTTTAGGGTATTTACTGAATGTTTCTATACCATCGGGGAAATCATTGTTGGGGGATACCATGTATAGGAATTGTGGGATACAGATTGGGGATACACACTTATTGGCTGACCTTATACCCTTGGAAATTTGTGGATTCGATGTTATCCTTGGAATGGATTGGCTGGCCGCCAATCACGCTATGATAGACTGTGTGGCCAAACGAGTTCTCATACAGAACCCCCAGTTTCTGACAGTTAACTTTGAGGGGACAGGGGTGGCTTCCCTACCTTACTTCGTTTCCTCTATCCAGGCAAGGCGTCTGCTTCGCAAGGGATGTCACGGATTCTTATGTAGTGGTCAAGACACTGATTCCTAGCAGCATGAGTTAGAGAAGATTCCCATTGCTAGGGAATTTCTCGGAGTATTCTTGGATGATCTTTCAGGAATGCCCATAGACAGAGAGATCGAGTTTTGCATTGACGTATTGCCAGGCACTACACCGATATCCAAGACTCCATATAGGATGGCACTGGCAGAGTTGAAGGAGCTGAAGCTCCAGTTGCAAGAATTATTGGACAAGGGTTTTATACAACCCAGCTCGTCACCATGGGGTGCGCCTGTATTGTTCATAAAGAAAAAGGATGGAACTATGAGATTGTATATCGACTATCACGAGTTAAACAAAGTTACCATCCGGAACAGATATCCACTGCCTAGAGTAGATGATTTGTTCGACCAATTGAAAGGGGCCCAGGTGTTCTCAAAGATCGACCTGAGGTCCGGCTATCACTAGTTGAAGGTCAGACCCACTGACATTTAGAAGACAGCATTTAGGACACGGTATGGACAGTACGAGTTCCTTGTTATGCCATTTGGGGTGACCAATGCCCCAGCTGCATTCATGGACATGATGAACCGTGTGTTCAAGCCGTACTTGGATGACTTTGTGATTGTATTTATAGACGACATCTTGGTTTACTCTAAGAACCAGGAAGAACACGAGGTACATCTGAGGAGAGTCCTACAGAAGTTAGGGGAGCTGAAGTTATACGCCAAGTTGAAGAAATGCGAATTCTGGCTTCCTAGTATAGCATTTCTACCTCAACCTACGAGTGTCACGGAGGTGCGAAGTTTCATGGGGTTAGCAGGCTACTATAGGAGATTTTTCAAGGACTTCTCCAAAATAGCTACGCCTATTACCAAACTGACCCGGAAAGGTGTTCCTTTTGTTTGGACAAAGGAACAAGAAAAGAGTTTCCGAGAGTTAAAGGAGCGTTTGGTTACAGCTCCTATATTGACAGTACTAGAAGGAACTGACGGTTTGTGATTTACAGTGATGCCTCGTTCAAGGGCTTAGGGTGTGTGTTAATGCAGAACAAAAAAGTGGTGGCCTATGCTTCCTGACAGTTGAGACCCCACGAAGGGAACTATCCAACACACGACCTTGAGCTAGCAGCCATTGTCTTTACCTTGAAGATATGGAGACATTATTTATACAGAACCACGTGCAAAATCTTCACCGACCATAAGAGCCTCAAGTATCTGTTTACATAGAAGGAGCTCAATATGAGACAGCGCCGTTGGTTAGAGTTATTGAATGACTACGAGGTCAACATACAGTACCACCCAGGAAAGGCAAATGTGGTAGCTGACACTCTTAGTGGAAAGTCATCAGGTAGTTTAGCTTGCCTGTTGACAACACAGATAGAAATACTGAGAGATTTGGAGGACATGGAAATAGAGATAGTTCTGTCCAGTTCTGAGGCACTATGTGCCAACGTCACAGTGAGTTTGTCGATTGTGGACAAGATCAGGGGGCAGCAGACTCAGGATGAGAAGCTGGCTAAGCTTCTTCAAGGAATTGAGACAGGCATAGATTTCGAGTACTCAGTGAGAGATGGAATATTATATTATTAGGGTAGGATCTGCGTACCTGACGTGCCCGAAATCAGGAAGGAGATTCTTGATGAGGCACACAGTTCGAAATTTACCTTACATCCAGGGGGCACCAAAATGTATCACAATGTTAAGGATACTTATTGGTGGTCTGGGATGAAACGTCACATAGCTGAGTACATAGCACGATGTGTCAAGTGCCAGCAAATTAAGGTAGAACATCAGAAGCCTGGAGGACTTTTGCAATCACTGCCCATTCCTGAGTGGAAGTGGGAACACATCACGATGAACTTTGTGTCAGGATTGCCAAGGACAGTCAAGGGGAGTGATTCTATCTGGGTCATCGTAGACAGATTAACTAAGACAGCTCACTTCCTGGCAACCAAGACGACACAATCTCTTCAGCGACTAGCCGAGCTATACATCAGAGAGATTGTTAGGCTTCACGGAGTTCCAGTATCAATTGTTTCTGATAGGGACCCCCGGTTCGTATCATGATTCTGGAAAGGACTACAACAAGCTATGGGCACAGAACTGAGTCTTAGTACTGCGTATCACCCCGAGACCGACGGCCAGTCGGAAAAGACGATACAGACTTTAGAAGACTTACTGCGTTTCTGTGTCATAGACTTTGAAGGGAGTTGGGAAGATCAGTTTCCATTGGTGGAGTTCACGTATAATAATAGCTATCAAGCTAGTATTGGTATGGCTCCATATGAGGCATTGTACGGCAGGAAGTACCGATCACCACTGTGTTGGACAGAGGTGGGAGAAAGGAAACTCTATGGGCCGGAGATAGTGGAACAGACCACAGGAAAAATACAACTGATCCGACAGCGTTTATTAGCAACTCAGAGTCGACAGAAAAGCTATGCGAATGTTCACCGACGAGACTTAGAGTTTGCAAAAGGCGATTTTGTATACTTGAAAGTATCACCCATGAAAGGAGTAGTCAGGTTTGGCAAGAGGGGAAAGCTTGGTCCCAGATACATTGGGCCATTCAGGATCACGAAGAGGGTTGGACCCGTAGCTTACGAGCTTGCCTTACCTTCAGAGTTAGCACATGTTCACAATGTGTTTCATGTCTCGATGCTAAGGAAGTGTATACAGAGTGCAGATCAAGTAATCGAGCACGAACCATTAGACGTCCAAGAAAATCTGAGTTACATAGAGCATCCAGTTCAGATTTTGGATCGTCGAGATCAAGTACTACGGAACAAGACTATTCCGTTAGTCAAAGTTCTGTGGAGGAATCACCGGATGGAAGAGGTTACTTGGGAGCGAGAAGATGATATGCGCGCCAAGTACCCACACTTATTTCTATAGTAGTATATGCTAAGTTTGGGGACAAACTTATTTTTAAAGGGGTAAGAATGTAATATCCCGACCCGGGATACGGCACGTGTACCGAGGTAAGTCGGTTAAATAGTGTAACTTGAACGATAAGATATGTATATCATGGTATTTCATGGAAATGAATGACTGGAAACTGTAAATGATGGAAATGAATAACCAAGGCTGGGTAACACCCGAGCACCCCAGGACATTGCATCGAAATGCGTGCATACACGTATTCCCATGCATGCATACATGTATGTAGGTGAGTAGACCGATTAAAATGAATGTATGTATATATGATTAAAAATAGATTTATACGCCTACACATAAATGTATATACATGTATAAAATATGTATTTTATGGGTATATATATATGTATAATATAATGTATTATACATATATTTATGTATATATATATATATAAGAATTTAAAAGGAAAAGAAAAGAAGGAAAGGAAAACTGCCAAGGGCAGTATACTTGTGCAGTGTACGTGGGTGTGTGTGTGTGTCTCGGTTGGGTGAGGTGTGTGTGTGTGTGTGTGATGTGTATAATATAATATATATATATATATATGTGTGTGTACATCACAAGTCTCCCAAGCCAATAAATGCAAAGTTGCATTTGGCAGAGGGAATACCAGAACCCAAGTCAAGAAAAGGGGCCATAGAAGCGGGAGTAACCGAGAGAGAGAGAGAGAGAGAGAAAGAGGGAGAGAGGCGGTGGAATCTCTCTCTTTATATAGGTATATATGAGAGTGAGTTGATAGACAAAAAGGAAACTGAGACTGAGAGGAACATTGTCAAGGAACTCAGGAGCAGAAACAGAAGGGTTTCGAGGGTCACAGTGAGCTTAAACCGAAAACCCAGGTTAGTGTTTTGAGTTATGTTTTTATGATTTAGAGCATGAAACTTATATCTATTTATAAGGTCTAAATCAGCATGAAATATGAAACTTATTGCAAAAATAATGAATGAAAAAGATTAAGAAATCAGTAAGAAATATTGAGTTGCAGGTTGGAGTGATAATACGGGTTTCACGAGTTTTATGCTTAAAAGCTTAGTTTAAGTTTATGAAAATAAACCCTAATAGTGCAGAAAACGTTTAGGATGAAATTTGAGTGAAAACTGTGACCTAAAAGTCATGAAAATGGAAATGAAGCTCTGACCGAAAAATCGGTCGGAGATATTTAAACCCATGTCACATCCCAAACCCCACCCTACGCAGATGACGAGGACGTGACTGCCAGTTGGTCGCGACGCGATCAACCGAAGGCAAATTCTGAACTTTCCGACGAATTGCACTCCAACTGTAGGGTCAAATGCAGCGGAATTCAAAACTTTTTCTTTGTGTCACGGGAATGCAACTCAATTATCCATCATAAGAATATGTATCACAAAGCAAGACTAATTCCAATCAGTCAACAATTCTAATCTCAGAGCATATCTAAAATCAAGCATATAACAACATAGCAGATCTAATATCTCTAGAGTACCATTTAGTTCCATGAGCCATGTTCCCATATCTAGTGCATGTCAATCAAGTCAGTCGTATCATATCACTTACCTGGATATACGGATTCGATTCACAAGAATGTAAGTCTCTACAAATCAGTGCCATCTGATCCTTATTTGCAATGCCACTTGGCCTATTCACGTTATGTCATAGTACCTTCTAATCCAATGGAGGTAATTCCTGAAAAATGTCAGAATAATGGGGTGAGCTTAAATAAGCCCAGTGAGTAACACAGATTCCCTATCATGGGTTTCAAAACCAGTGCTTGCTTCCAAGGCACGTGGATAATTTAATCATTTCAAAATAACAATTTTCTAAATCCATTTCATAAGCAGTCTAGTATAATGGGACAAGATTGCACAAACAGTACAAACGAATCGGAACATAACATAACCAATCGGACCAAAACGATAACCATTGCCAATATATCGATCAAGACACAAACATTTCATTAACGGAACGAATCACAGCTGAGACTGAGTGGGAACAATAAGTCAATCAAGACAGAGGCATATCATCGACGGCTAAAACATAGCGGATCTGAACAAGACATCAATCAAGACGAAAACATACCTTCAATAGTTAGAACATGACGGAACTGAACAAAAACAATATACTAATCAAGACACAAGCACATCATGAACGGAACGAAACATAACGGAGCTGAGTAGAAACGATATAACAATTAAGTCGGAGACATATCACTAGCGGAACGAATCATGACCGAACTGAGCAACGTTTTAATCAAGACAGGGGCATGTCATCACGGGTAGAACATAACGGAACTGAACAATACATCAATCCAAACAGACCTATTATCGACCGGCGGTACACAATGGAATTGAACGTATCAATCAGGGACATAGACATAGCATTAACGGATAGCACATAACCGAACTGAACGGAATTCCTAATTCAAAGGACACAATCACATCGTGTGAAATGTAGTGCAAAGGGCCTACATTAAGTACGTACATTTAAACAATATAGTATTTAGACAGTATACTATACAAGTAGTACGGTACGACAAAATATCGTTCTTTGCCTATATCACATGGTTAGTTTAATCATTTCGGGAATAACGGTTCAATACATCCATTTATCTCAACAGTTCAAAACAGGCAAAACAGTACGGGATGCTAGCACAGGGATCAGGAATATAGTCAAGTATTTAAAAAGACTAAAACCAAGTCATAAGTGATATAGTACGAAAAGGCATGCATTTAAATAATTGCACTTAAATAATTGCATTCAAAACAGATCAATAAATCAAGGGACAGAATCAAAACAGTGTCAGAAGTTACTCACAAACTTTTAGGTTTATCTCCTTGCGCAAATAATCTGACAACCTCCAAACATTGTTTCAGGCACATCCTTGTACATCCTGAATAATCATCATTAATCATAGATAGATCAGAATTCATCCATTCAGGTCTTATTCGTCATCTTAGATGTCTATCGGATTACCTAAGATAGCCTAGTAGCCTATCGCCCTTCCATTGGGTCTCACCCGAGGCTATTTCATTCTTTTATTAGGCTTAGCAATTATTAGGATTATATCCTAAGTCATTTAGACTTCAATTGTTATCAGTCAGGCACTCATTCAACCTTAGGGGCAAAATGGTAATTTTACCATTCTTGTCCCGGACCCTGTCGTGGTCTTCGGAATAGTCTTTATATCTTAACTACAAAGTTCTACGTCCTTTGGACTCTAATCGGTATCAGTTAGGTTCTCATTTAGTCTTAGGGGCAAAATGGTAATTTTGTCATTTTTGCCCGGGACCCTATCATGGTCCTCAGAACGTTCCATATATCTCATGTATAAATTTGTAAGTCCCTTGGACTTCATTTGGTATCTGCTTTAGATCGTCGGGACACATCGGTCATTTCTCGTTTTACGCGTTGACTGTCTCGGAGTCTTATTTAGCCTTTCAGTGTTCATAATTATCCCTATGATAATTTATCATATCAGTTTGACCTTTATTCGACCTCTACTTTGCACTTACAGTGCTCAGGGGTATTTTGGTCATTTTACGTTTTGTGTAATTCTGACCCCGATTCGTCATCTAATCAACTATACAGTCTCACCAGTGTCTGGGTTCCTACCGGTATCAGTTTCGTCCCAATCGGACTTTGTTTAGGTCTCGTACGGTATCAGGGGTAATTTGGTAATTTCATGTGTCGTGTTTTTCGGCACGTCAGTTCATAAAATGGACCTCGCCATTGGGTCCAGAGCGTCCAACATAGTGAAATTGGACTGTCCGTTATGTCTAATCGGTCCTGAGTATCATTAAGGGCAATTCAGTCATTTACACCTACGTGTCTGTATTTTTTTTCGGGACCTCAGTTCGTTAAACGGACCTCACCGTTGAGTTCAAAATGTCCAACATAGTCAAAATGGACTATTTTTAGCGTAATTTGGTCCTATATGTTATCAGGGGTAGTACTGTCATTTTCCATTTACGGGTCTGTATTTTTTTTTGGAACTTTGTTTCAGAAATCGGACTCCACCGTTGAGTCCGGAATGCCCGAAATAATAGAATTATACTATTCATTTACTTTATTTGGACTTCGTTTGACTATTTTTATGACTCAGGGTAATTTCATAATTTTTGTTAAATAAATATTATAATATAAATATTTATTTATTTTAAATCGGGCCACAGTAGCATTTGTCCAAATTTCTGGGGTCAGAATACAATTTTCATAACTTACGATTCAGACCAGTCGATTCAATGGGATTAAAAGTGAACCGGTTTGGTTCTCAACTAAATCATCCGGTTTAGGGGCTTTAAATTAAAAGACTGACGTCATGACTACGTAAGCCCTGGACGGTTTTAAATTTTAAAACATATCTCAAAACGTCGCCGTTGCACTTACGAGACACCCCTCCGTTGCTCAACACGTGTCCAGAGTCAACCCACCAACTCGGTTGGAATCGCGAGTTGACTCCGTCTCCCTCATCATCTTTCAACAGTGTTGCCCTAATTCCCGAACTATTTCTTTTCAAATTTCGTGAGTTTCTACTCACTAATTCCTTCTGTTTTTCACACCAAATTGTTCCTAAGACCTCAACCAACAATTTTTCATTGATTAAACTCCATGAGAGTACCCTATAAGGTTGTAACAATCAATGGTGACCGAACCTGCAACTCAACAATACATCCCCATTTCTCAACCATTGTTTGTGTGGTTTGAAGCTAAATGATCCTCATGGTATATAGTTTCATTCCCCAATCAATAAAATCGGTTTCAAGCATCCAAATCACAAATGGTATTTTGTGACCGAACCTACAACTGAGTTGTTGGAGGGGTTGCATGGGGTTTTGGGGTCGCGGGTTGGTGGTTTTGGGACCCTCTCAGTGTCTAGATTAGTTCTAGACCATCAGAACTCGGTTTTAGGGAGGTCGAATCAGACTTGCTACAGGGAAGCTCTATCCATGGCGGTTTCACTCACGGGTTGGGGTTCTAGGCTATTCCGACCCTTCCAGTTAATTATATAACCATCCCAAGCTCACAGTAACTCAAATATGCGGTTTATATTGACTGAAAATAGCAAGAGAATTTCTTAACAGAAATTACAAATTTCGGATTTTTACCTTCAAAAATCAGACCCTCTTAGGTTCGGTTGTGGTTTCATGCATGCTGTTCCAGTGCAGTCGTGTGCTGCTCAGTTGCTTTCCTTCATGGTGCACCTCCATGTGGAACACACCATGCACACACTTGCTCTTCACTCACACATGCAAGTTTTCTTTCTAACCCACTCTCTCTCTTGGTGCAGGTCTGTCCGTACACTATCACACACATTCAGGCAGTTTTCTCCAATTCTGAGACATAGGTACAACATATACAAATATGTATATATATGTTATAATTCACTTGGTTGCATGCTTCTCTATTGGTGGGGGTGAGGGGTCCAATCAGATTATTTATATATATATATACATATATATATATATAGCATATATTATATGTCTTATATGTGGCTGCATGAAACCCCATTGGTCCATTTGGGTGGCAGCTTGGGCAACTTGAATATATATATACAATTTAGTTGTATATATATGCACAAAGTAATGGCAGCCCAGTTGGTAAGTTTTTTGAGAAAAATTTATCCCCTCTCAAAGGTCAAGGGTTCAATTCCCTTGGCCTCCCATTTGCCCCCTTTTTCACCATTTTGGACTAAGGCCCTGTTTGGCTGCACATTAATTCAGTTTTTGATGTTTGCCTCATAACTTTCATTCCGTAACTCCTTTTTCGATGCGGTTTCTTCCGGTCAGTTCCTATTTCAGTCTTCTTCAGTGTCAGAGGTTCCGTGTCATTTATTAGTCATTCGGGATTTCCGGGGTTAACTAATTCGGGTTCCGTCAGTGTTAAATTGACATTATTTCACCTAATTAATTGGTAATTAAGTTCGGGTATTGTACCCTATTCTCGAGCATGCTTTAATTGTTTTATCGGTCTATCTTGACCGTCGGGAGATTAGGGTTAATTCCCTTGATTATTCTCTGAGCCGGTACTAATTAATAATTAATTATTTAATTATTAATTATACAAAGTCGGGGTGTTACAACCCATATTCGTGAAGATCAAGACGGTCTTGATCAAAACGGAGGATGGATTCATGATCCCATGTGGTAGGGAGTAAAACGACATTCAAAACGGGAGAAAAATCCATCGAAAACCGGTGACCATTGTCGGAGAAGGCAACTGTTCACCACTGGAACCCTATCGGAGTAATGGGGAAGACGACCGTGAAGTCGTGAGGCTATCGGGTTAAAATTAAACCGGATCCGAGTTCGGATCGGGTCGGGACCCGACCGGAAATAAAATGGGAAGTGAAACTGTGTTGTTTTATGTTTGAATTTTAAATGAATTGGATTGTTTGGTTACGGTGATAAGAAATGTGAAAATTGGGATTGGGGTTATTCCAACCATGGATAGCATAGGAGAACTGGTTATCTTGTTCTGGTTCTCAAGATTTGACTGAACTGTTTGGTTCAGTAAGGAGGCAGACCGGTTTAGGGTTTCTGGTTGTGAACCAACTGGTTCAAACCGCAACTCTGAGAATTTGTGAACCGGCCCCAAATGTTTTAGAAAATCTCACTAAGGCCCAAACAGGAAAATTAATAAAATATTAATTTTTACAAAAGTGCCCCTATTTCAAATATAGGTCAAACGAAGCCCAAACGATGCAAATGAATAGTCAAAATTTATTATCTCGGACGTTCTGAGTCCAATGGTGGGGTCCATTTTACAAGACGGGACCCAAAGGATAAAATAACGTAAAAGTACAAAATGACCATTTTGCCCTTTTTAGTACAAAAGTCCAAATGGAATTCTGCGAAAGCCTAAACCGACTTTCTTTGGCATTCTAGACTCAATGGTAAGGTCTAAATTAGTGCTAGAGATACTTATGATAGCAAGGCATAAAATTTTTTGAATAGCATTAATTTTGAGACGGATTTACTAATATATAGGGAATTCCAATGGCAAGGCAAACTCACGGATTTCCTGATATAGGACTGCATTAGAGGTAAGTGGATCACTCTCTCTTACATGTGGTGTTTCCACAAGCCAAGTTTATTCTTTTACTGCCAAACTCGTACTCTTGAATGTATTGATATCCTTGTGTTCCACAATTCGATATTTTCTATCTTGTGGACATTTGACTGACTGATGTATCATTGTTATCATGTTACACTGTGCCTTGAAAGGCCTACTATTGTATCCTTATTAAATGAATGATATTCCATTTTTATATTCTATGGAATTACTTATGCTTATGATATGTTTATGAACACGGGAGTTGTGCTCAGTCACAACACCCATCTGATGCTATTTGATTGACTGGGACCTACGGGTCAAGTCCGTGAACGGACAAATGGAAATTCACTGGAATTCACTGGGGGTATGCCGAGCCCCAAAAGATCGAGGGTCTGCCGAACCCTGACACAGAATAACAGCATCTTTTATGACTAATAGAACTTGATTGTTGAATGACATAATCCCTTATGATTCTTCGAGTCTCGAGGGACTTGTATTATTGATTTGATTGTGATCGGTTCATTGTGGCAGTACTTCATTGTTGTTACATTATCATTGAAATTCTTGATATTGATACTACACCCAATACTTCTAATTGTGTATTGTGATTACTGTTCATTGGCCCTCGTGGCAATTGTTTTCATTGGCTATCACAGCATCTTATTCTTATGATTGGCTATTATAATCTTATTCATGGATTTATTGATCATCGATACCAGTGTTGGAGATCTGCATTTACTTACTGAGCTTTGTAGCTCATTCCACCCCATTTACCCCCCATTTCAGGTGATGACGCTGCGAGACCCCAGTAGGAGTCTAAGAGCGTAGGGGGACATTTTGAAGTACTGTATCAGTCTATGTTAGTTCTCCCATGTATTCACCACCCTCGGGTGCTGGTTACGTTTAGTTCTCATTTTGTTTTATGTAGAACTATGTCATGTATTTAATAGACTTCCGTTGTTTAAATTATTTAAAAGACTTTCGCTGGATTACTGTAATTGATAAAGACTTCTGCTGTTAATTGTTTAAAATTTTTAGTACATTTCATATTAGTACTATGATACAGGAATGGAAAAAGTAGGGACGGCCTTCGGGTCGGCCCCGTGACACGAGATCCGCATAGGGTGGGTTTCGGGTAGTGACATCTTCTGTCGACTCTGAGTTGCTAGTAAACGCTGTCTGATCAGGTGGATCTTATCGGTAGTCTGCTCTACTATCTCTGGCCCAAATAACTTCCTGTCACCTACCTCTGTCCAGCATAGTGGGGATCTACACTGTCTCCTATATAGTGCCTCATACGGTGCTATATCAATACTAGATTGGTAGCTGTTGTTGTACGTGAACTTTACCAACGGCAGCTGATCCTCCCAACTTCCCTTGAAATCCAAAACACAGAATTGTAGTAAGTCCTCCAATGTGTAATACCCCCAAAAATCTGACATTCCTTAGACTGCACCCCGACTCAATAAAAATAAATTACGTGATGTTAATAAATCAAAATAGCTCAAAATATGGTGAGCCATAACGGGATTTTATGCTTTAAAAAAAAATAAAAATGGACGATACGGGGCCAATTTGAAGAATTAATCATAAAAATAAATAAGACACGAACGGTGACTTAAAATTGGTAAAATAAATACTAATGATACCGAATCCTGGTTTTATGCCAAATTGGACGGCATTACATAATTTAAGATTTTGGAATAGGAATAGTATATATAAAATATATAGAAATTATATTTTATATAATTGTAATAAAATAAGAAAATAAATGTGATAGATCTATATAATTAACATAACAGCCGAAGCTGCTAGAAGGAGGTTGGTGAAAGAAAAGATAGAAAAAGAAAAGAAACAGTAGTAGCGTTGGAAGCTACTGGAAGCACGTGACAGAAAGGGGCACATCGCGAAGCTTCTGAATATTTGAAGAAAAAGGGAGAGACTTCGGGAGGAAGCCAAACCGAAATAGAGAAAAGAAAAGAAAAGAAAAGAGAGAGTCGGTGCAGTGGAGGATTCTAGACGGTGCGGCAGAAATTAGAAGCTCCTGGAACTGGTTGGAGGCGTGTATATATGGCAGTCCAGAAGTTTCCATAGCTGTGTAGATTTGGTTGACAATGGTGAACAGGTTCTATCTCTATCCTTTTTGATCCGTTTTGGTTGCTGTGATGAAGGCACGGTTGTGAGGCTTGAATGACGACTGGGGATGCAATGGATGATGGTGGAGTCTTTGTCAATTTGGTGTCGGATCAGTGGGTCATCACCGAGTTGATCTCTCAACTCCGTGCAGAGTACCGCAAGGAGGGATGCTGTACAAAAATCGCCCCTATTCTGCTAGCTGCTTCAGTTCGGTGGGTTTAAGGAATACGCCTGTTGCGTGTTGTGTAGTTGTATAGCTTGATTTGTTGAGGTTTGGATTGAGGGAAAAAGAAAGCTGCAGCAGGTATTGTGTATATGCGTGTTTGCGTAGCGGTGTAACAAGGGAGATGTTAGTGCGGCTTTGAACTGTGTGGTTGTATCGGTTTTGTGAGATGGCTCGAAATTGAGTGGAGTTTGCTGCAGGGGCTGAATCACGTTGGATGTGTGGATCGTTGGAAAGTCGATTGGATTTGATGTTGGTAGTGATGTAGGTCTGGGGGTTTTATCTATTGCCGTTTCCAATTGAGAATAGATCGATGATGGCTGCAATGGTGATGAGTCCTGGAATGGAGTTTGGCAGTAGATGTAGCGGTGCAGGAAGAAGAGTGAATGGATGTTGCGAGTTTGTGGGTAGCGCAGCGGAAGCACAGTGGTTGATTGATTTGAGTGGGTTGGTTGCTGCAGATATTTAGGGGGATGTATGTAGGTATATGTGCGTATTGGTGTAGCAATGGAGCAGGGGATTTTTGCAGGTCAGAGGCGTTGAGTTGGAGGAGTTTGAAATTGAGTTTGAAATTGAGCAGAGGCACTTACGGCAGTTATAGAAGCAACAAGTGGTCCGTATACGTGTGCATTTGTGAGGCTTTGAAGATGATGAAGAGTGGAGATATGATGCTCACCTGCTTTCTGTTAATAGTGGTCGTTGGTTGCTAGAGCAATTTTTATAGGGGGAAAATCAGATTCAGTTATAACCGTGGCAAATGATAGTGGTCATATAGGAAAGTTCTTCAATATCTGATGGATGGGATGATAAAGGGACAGAATCTGTCAGGATCATCATCTGTTTGGGGGAAAAAGGCTGAAGAAGCTGATGAAACTGGATTTAAAAATGGTTAGTACGATGAGGAATGTATGTAGTAATTCGAATCCGATAGTACCAACATCAGGTAATTACTTCTTTTCCATCTCTGCTCCTGTACTAATATTTGTCAATTAAATGTTAGATTGTAGTTTGCCAGTTTGCCATGATCTTTAACAAATGTGATATCTTTTATGGTTTTGGGGTTACTAGTCAATAATGATAAGTTAGTTTTGTGCCTAGTTATAATGCCTCGCATAAAGATTAAATAAGTGTGATAGATAACGATAGAGTCTCGATGACTTATAGTATAACTCTGATAACTATTAAGCTTAATTAAGGAATATAATAATCTTAGTTGAAACCTAGTGAGAGGATAGCAGGTCATTAGACTATCTTAGGCAATCCGATAGACACCTAAGGTGATGAATAATATATGAATGGTTAAATTCTGATCTGTCTGTAATTAATGATGATTATTCAGGACGATGATTATTGAGGACATGCATGGAGGTACCTAACGCATCTGGGGGATAACTGTGAATGGAGATAAGCATAAGTTTGTGAGTAACTCGGACTCCTAACTTGCTGTATATTTTCTGTATACTGTACTGCTTTATATGCTGAACTGTTTTATACACTGTACTGTTTTAATGCATATGTTTTAATGCATACTCTTTACACTGCAGTACATATGGTTTGATCCTATCCTACTTCTTGATATCTCCTGATCTGATTTTATTAGAGTCTGTTGTTCCAACTTCTCTACGCTATTGGAGTCTGATTCGTGTTTATCCTGTTATGTGAGTCTTGGGCCCTCAGGATTGAATATATCAGTGGATGCATGGCTGGCTCTCTGGGACGCCCAGACTCAACATCCGCTCAATCCTATCTGTTCCGCTTGATACCGACCCTAACCGGTAGTGTGCTGTGGGGACATGGGCCTCCATGTGTGGGGTGGGTGACTGACGGATTATCTTGTACGGCATCCCACACTGCCAGGGGAAGGTTCAGGCACCTTGAGCTGTATCCGTTCTATTTGAGCTGTATCTGTTCTACTTGAGCTGCATTGTTCTATCTGAGTTACATTCGAACATGCATATATATATATATATATGAACTGGTTTTGAAACCCATGGCAGGAACCTATGTTACTCACTGAGCTTGCTTAAGCTCATTCTATTATTTAACATTTTTCAGGTTGCATCTCCATTGGATTAGAAGGCACAAGGAGATGATACTAGTAGGTTGAGAGGCATTCCCAAGTGAGGATCTGATGGCAATAATATGTGGAGACTTGAGTTCTAATAGATTGATTTTGGCTTTTCAGGTGAGTGTGATGATATAGTTGACTTTATTCATATATAGTAGATGAGTAGGGACATGGCTCATGGTAATGGTACTCTAGAGGAATTTGATATGCTCTGTGTTATATATTTGTTATAGATGTGCTCTGTGGTTAGAGTTATTAGCTGTCTGATTATAGATTTGCTCTGTGGTACATACTTATGAGGTATATAGTTGAGTTGCGTTCCCAAGATAAAAAGGTTTTAATTTTCGCTGTTCTGACCCTACATTTGGAATGCAATTCATTGTAATGTTCAGAAGATTGCCTTTGGTTGGTCGCATTGTCGATCGGAGACTGGCAAGGCGGCTAACTGGCATCACATCTTCAGCATCCGTGTAGGGTGGGGTGCGGGATGTGACACAATGTCTGTATCGTCCTCTCGAACTGTCCATCTATCTCGGGGTGGTATGCAGTGCTAAGACTCAACTCTGTACCCATCGCCTTCTGCAAGCTCCTCCAGAACTTAGACACAAATCGGGGATCTTGGTCCGACACAATGGATACTGGAACTCTATGTAATTGAACGATCTCCCTAATGTACAACATCGCCAATCGATCTAAAGTCTGAGTCGTCTTGGTCGTAAGAAAATGGGCTGTCTTTGTCAGTCTATCGACGATCACCCAAATAGAATCGTTCCCATGTAATGTCTTGGGTAACCATGATACAAAATCCATCGTAATGTGCTCCCATTTCCACTTTGGTATCGGTAGTGACTGTAGGAGTCCTCCTGGTTTTTGATGCTCAAACTTGATCCGTTGACAATCTATACATCGTGCAATGTGCCCAGCTATATCCTTTTTCATCCCTGACCACTAGTAAGTGCTCCTCATATATGGTGCATTTTTGTATTTCCTGGGTGTATAGCAAATCTAGAACTATGGGCCTTATCAAGAATCTCCTTCCTGATCTCGGGTACATCTGGCATGCAAATCTTGTCATGATAATACAACACACCATCTCGTATAAAGAAATCTGTATTCCCTCCAGGCTCAACCTCTTGACGAAACTTAACCAACTTGCTGTCGTGGGCCTGCAATTCCTTAATCTTGTCAACAATTGTAAGACCAATTGTGACGTTAGCACACATTGCCCTGGGACTTGGCAAAATCACCTCAACCTCTATGGCCTCTAAATCTTGTAGTAGTTCTTCTTGAGTAGTCAACAAATAAGCAAGACTCCCTGATGACTTCCTGCTAAGAGCATCCGCCACTACATTCGCCTTCCCTAGATGGAACTGTATACTGAGCTCGTAGTCCTTGATCAACTCTAACCAATGTTGTTGACGCATATTGAGCTCCTTCTGCGTAAAAAAGTACTTGAGACTTTTGTGATCCGTGAAAATCTCACATGTGACTCCGTACAGATAATGCCTCCAAATTTTAAGGGCGAAGACAATAGCTGCAAGCTCGAGGTCATGAGTTGGGTAGTTCTTCTCATGTGGTCTCAGTTGTCGTGAAGCATAAGCCACCACCTTTCCCTATTGCATAAGAACACACCCTAAGCCTTGGCGTGAAGCATCACTATAGATCACAAAGCCCTCTGCCCCATCTGGCACTGTTAAAACTGGAGCTGTAACTAGTCGGTTCTTCAGCTCTTGAAAAATCTGCTCCCTCTCCTCAGTCCAAATGAATGGAGTATTCTTCTTGGTCAGCTGGGTAATCGCATAGCTATCTTAGAGAAATCCTTGACAAATCTCCTATAATAGCCAGCTAAACCCATGAAACTGCGAACCTCTATGACAGTAGTCAGTTGGGGCCAATTGGTAATAGCCTCTATCTTTTGGTGCTCCACTTTTGATTAGCCACGTATAGATATACATGTAGGTTTGCATGCGCCTCACATCTCTCTCTCTCTCTCTCTCTCTCTCTCTCTCTCATCTTAATCTCTTCTGTTGCGCACAACCTGATCACCCTTATCTTTCCATTTGAATTTCAAACTCCTTTCCTTTATCTTGCATATATATATATATATATTATAAGCTATATATATATATACACACATACTTCCCTACATCACCGTCCAACATATTCACATACATATATTACACGTATAATCTATATATATATATATATATATTTATATATACTTATATGAATATCTGATTTATATTTATATTTTATTTATTAATTTACTTTGCTCTTATCTTATTTTTAAATTTTATCTTTTACCTCTTTTTTTTTCTTAACTTATTTTATTTTATTTATTTTAAACTCCATTTATTTTTATTTTTATTTTATTTTGGTATCCGTTCGTGGTTTGCTCGGTACCGCTCGGGCATTATTCGTACTTTCAAACTTTAAAATTTTCAAACCAACCATTTTATTTAACATTAAACAAAAATCCCAACGGCTCGGGTTACATGGCTTATTCGGTTACATCTGGGTCAGGGTATTACAAGACTCGTACTCGAATTCTTATTTGAAGGCCTCGTTGAAATCTCCTTACCTTGTGGTGTTTATTCTACACTAGGAAATATGCTAATTGAGACAGTGCAGAAACTTGGCAGCATACTGGATTACTGTCATATCTCTTTGATTTAGATCCATAAACTCTTGAATCTTCCTTTCTCGAAAAATCGGTGGAAAGAACATACTGTAGAACTTATCTATAAATTTGCTCCAAGTCATATTTGGGCCTTCTCTCTACATTTCCAGCCACCATTTGTATGTTTCTCCTTGTAGTATATACGTGGCCAACTTAACTTTTTGCTCCTCTGTACAGATCGGGAGCTTGAAAACTTTTTCCATTGCCATAATCCAGGATTTGACTTGCTCAGGATCAGTCACAGTGTTAAAATAATAAGGCTTGAGCTTATGAAATCTATCTAGCAATTCGTTTCTAATGCCAACTTCTATTGGTTGCACTAGGGCAAGTGTGGGTGGCATTATTGGAGTTCCCATCAGATTGGCTGTTGGTATGGGCTGGCTATGCTGTAGAGCCTGTGTTAACCCTTCGATTGCCCAACAAAACTTAGTTAAGGTTGTTTGTACTTCACGTAAAATCATGCCTTCTATTAGAACTTGAGATTTTGTATTATTGCTTCTGGTACGCGGCAGCATCTGAGGCAAAATAAAAGTTATCTTTAGTATTCTCGTTTAGTGCGTCATGAACGAAATAACATTCAGCTACTTAAAAGTATTTGTCGATTGTTCGTCAAGTCAAGGATCCTTTGACTTAATGACTATCGATTTAGGGTAAACCTAATGCTTTGGTACCAAGTTTGTCACATCCGAAAACCCACCCTATGCTGATTAAGGATATGCGACCGGCCAATTAGGCACCCATCATATTTTTACTTATAAAAATACCGATAGTAATCCTAACCTTAGGCCATTCACTTGTAACTTCGAAGTAAGATTCATTCATTAAACAAGAGTTAAGCAGCGAAAATTAAATAAGAGAATGCATCCTAACTTGGCAGAGCAACTAAGTATGATCATAGTTGGTTTATACAAAGTCTAACTACAAAAGTTACATCATTGTTCGTATGGTTATACAAAATATCCAAAAATGAGATAGGTTATAAAAATGAAATGGCTTCATAAATTCCTTCTAAAGATCTTAACTCTTTAATCCTTGCCATTAGAATCTTCACCTAAAAAATGTTAGTATAATAGAGTGAGCTTTAACAAGCCCAGTGAGTAACATAGGTTCCCTGCCATGGGTTTCAAAACAAGTTCTTGTATATAAAGCACATGGATAGTTTAATCAATTTAAAAGTAGCAATTCCAAATAAAATGGATGATTAAATGCAGTTCAAGTAGAACAAAATAGAATAGAATTGAGTGGAACAGAATAGAAAATAACATAATGCCAATATATCAATTAGAAGCATAGGCATATTGTAATATGCCGACCCGGGATACCGGGTCACATGACACGTACTACGAGGGAAGAAAATCATATATATATAATTAATTAATTATTACATTAATTAATTAATTATAAGACTTGATATATATATATATATGTATTAATTAAATGTATATATATGTATATATGTATTAAATGAAAGAAATATGAAAAAGTTAAAAAGTAAAAAGAAAAGATAACAAGTGTGAATGTGTGTGTGTGTGTCGGCTGGTGTGTGTGTGTGTGTGTCTTGTATATATGTGTATATGTATATATATGTATATAATATATGTAAAATATCTTATGAAAATTAAATGCAAGGAAGAAAAGAGAAAAGTAGAATTTATGAGATGGGAAGTCTTGTGTAGGGCTAGAATTCAGAGTGTAGAGAGAGAGAGATAGCTGTAGAGAGAGAGAGAGAGGTCGGCTACCTTGCCTTAAAAGCCAAACATGCAAAGCATGTTGATCTCTCACGAAGAAACCAAAAGAAGAGGAAAACTGAGGAGAAGAGAAGAAGGATTAGAGCAAGAAAGAGGAGGAAAACCAACCAAAAAGGTGAGAATGTTCAAAACTGTCAAAATTCTCTCTCTAGAATTTCTCTATATATGAACTGATTTAAAGCTTCCATTTTATATATATAATGTTTAGAACACATCCAAACCTTAACAAGCATGAAAATCTAGCTTAAAAACACCTAAGATTGCATGACCCATAAGCCACGGCCATGGATGGACCTTGCTCAAGCAAGTCTGAATCCGTGATGGCTAAACTATGGTTGGAGTTTTGGAACCCCAACTAGACACCAAGGGTGTTTTAAAAACCCATGTACGCGACCACGAAGCTCAAGAAATGGCCACCAAACGTAGGTTGCAGGTTACGGGTTTCACAACCCAACCCTTTAAAACTTGGTTTAAATCGACACTAAGGAATGAAAACTTGATCCCCATGAAGAGGGGATCACAACAAGCCAAAAAGCATGAAAAACCATTGAGAAATGAACCTATACGACCGAGATGACAGCTCGGGTTATCATGGTTTAAACCCAATGTTTTAACCATATTCGAAGCCCTAAAGTGATGCAAAAACATGTATTTAGATGTTAGAAATTGATTGGAAAAGAAAGCAGAGAAAATGGGTGTCCAAAACACCACGAAATTCAAAAGAAAAAAAATTAGGGTTTCGGTGTGAACAGTGTCGATCTCGTGGGGAAGACGACACTGTTCGGGTCGGGTCGGGTCGGTCTACGGGTCGGCTACGGATCCGGGTCAAAACCGGGTATGGGTTCAATTAAACGGTGACGTTTAAAGGTTTTAAACTTTTAAAATTTTTAACCCTTAGGGCTGACGTCATCATGACGTCAGCATTACGTGGCAGACCGGCTAAACCGGTTGGTTTGCGACTGAACCGGATTGGTTCATTTTAAATTGGACCGAACCCTTTGGTTTATTTAATTAATTAAAAATAAAATAAACCAACACTTTACCTATTTACGGATTGACCCCAGAAGTTTTTAGAAATGCTACTGTGGCCCAACTGAGGGAAGTTTTATGCATTTAGACCCCTGGAAAAATAATTAAATAATTATTTAATAAATAAAGTAAAATGACTATTTTGCCCTTAGGTCATAAATAGAGTAAACGAAGTCCAAATTAAGCATATGAATAGTGTATTTTTACTATTTTGGACATTCTGAGATCAATGGTAGGGTCCATTTTACGAGACGGGGCCCGAAAAATAAAGACACGTAAGGGATAAATGACCAAAATACCCCTTGACCAAAATTTAACAAGTTATTAGTGTACTCTTACTATCTCGGACCTTCTGAGTCCAATGGTGAGGTCCACGACACAAGATGAGGTCCCGAACATAAAGACACGTAAGGGGGTAAAATGACCAAATTACCCCTGGTACCTCAAAAGTCAAATTAAAAGCAGGGAAGGTCTAAATTGACTTTCTTTGACATTCCAGACTCAAAAATGGAGTCCGAATTACGAAACGAAGTACAGAAAAATATGACACATAAAACGGTAAATGACCATTTTGCCCTTTTACATATAAAAGTCCAAATTGAATTCTTGGAAAGCCTAAACCAACTTTCTTGGACACTCCGGACTCAATAGTAGAGTCTATTCGACCTAAAGAAATGTCTAAAATAAAAAGACATAAAATTTGATGAATAGCATCTGTTGGATGACTATGAACTGAAATAATGCCAAAGTACCAATACTAAGGCATGTACGAGAAACGAAATACGAAAAGACACGACACGTAAACATGTCAAATAAATAACTTTAAATTAAAGTTAATGGAACTCCCAGAAGAGTATAAATTGAAGTAGATTCAATTTCTAACACATTTAATTGTGTCATAGGTTAAGAATACGAGTTACGTTAAGTACATATGAATTTATGAAATCATTGTAGGATCTAATACGATTTAAGCATAAGTTAAGGAATATCAAGATGATATTACAATGAATGTGAAGTTGATGAGATATTTATGAATTGTTCTTAGGAACTACAAGGAAAGTGGGAAAACGCATTATTAGCACTAACCCTAAAGAACCAAGGTGAGTAACCCTGTGTTTGAATTGGAGATTTAACTCCATGGATTTGAAAAGGTTTTAAGTTCAAAGATATGAAGTATTTGAAGTTTCAAATTCAGTATTTACATGATGTAGTTTTAAATTGTTCTATTTTATAACCCCATTGTGACATGCTTAGTGATTGGTTTCTGCAACAGTTTTCCTTCAAATACTTTTTAGCATGTCTAGTTAAAATGCAATTGTTGTTAAATATCCTGAATTTGCTTATTTCAAGTATACGAAGATTTTACGAAGTTATGAAAAGTAATTATGAGAAAAGTTACATGATAAATGTTTTATAAGATAATGGTGCATAAGCACATAGACAGGATCTTGGGTTACATACGAACTCAATTGCCCTGTGACAAGATTTTGGGTTACATACGAACTCAATTGACTGTCAAATGCCCGATAGCAGGACCTAGTCCCCCAGGCAATGAGATATCTCCATTTATAAGTAAGATGGGAGTCCGGTTCGAAACGGATTCCACTAATGGAAGTGATAAGATGACAAATGATTTGAAAATGGAAGCAGGTTTTACCCTCATTTTCAATGTACATATGTTTTGAGTTTTATATACTCTATTTAAGAAATACATGTTATGTTATATGTTTTGAAGTTCATGATTATAAGTATAGCTTGAATACTTTAAATGTTTCAAAGCTATTGTTTTACGAAATGCATATGTTTTGAGTTATATACTCTATTTGACGAAGTATAAGTATAGCTTGAATACTTTAAATGTTTCAAAGCTATTGTTTTACGAAATGCATATGTTTTGAGTTACATACTCTATTTGACGAAGTATGAGTTCAGCTTGAATACTTTAAATGTTTCAAAGCTACATGATTTAAGGAATGCATATATTCTGTATTCAAAGTATACGAACAATTGGCGGTGATTATTTTACAAACTCTTATGTACTAAACCACTGCTAATTGAAAACCCCATGACAAATACTGGAATTGCTCACAAGCTTAGATTAGCTTACCCGGACTTTGTTCGGACCCCCCTTTCAGGTAATTAGCAGCAGTCTTGACTTGAGGACGTTGATGATGAGTCTAGCTGATTTTGGGAAGATATGTTTGAGTAGTTTCTTTTCAGAAACCTATGAACTCTAGTAGTACATTTTGTATTAGTAGACAATGTAAGAATATGTATTAAGCCCTCAGGGCAACTGAACATGTATTGTATTAATGTTATAAGTCTTTAAGTTTTAGTTATACTCTGAATGTGTAACCATGTATGCTATGTATGGAGTAGCAGTATCGGACGGATGTGCATAATTTAAAAATGAGAAAAGAAAAAGAAAAAGTTTTCACGCTTCCACAAAACGTATGTTGCACATCTATTCGATACCGCTGCAGATACGAGCCTTGTCTCGGGGCCTTCGGGTCTCGGGGCGGCGACCGCGATCCGGTAATCCGCTTAGGGTGGGTTTCGGGTCGTGACACATATCATCATGTATGTTTGAGCCTTTCCCAATTGCCCATAAGCGGACACTCGTGGGGCCTCTACCCTCTAGGTTTTGCTTTAGCCTACTCATGCCATATCGCTCAATTCCTAATTAGGGCCTAATATTCAAAACATAA